>CM032454.1:65076360-65096358 GCA_019049505.1 Pachyrhynchus sulphureomaculatus
TACAGAATCTCAGTCTATGTTTCCAGTTATGCAGTTTTCAAATAAGGTATGCTCGTGACAATACAGTTTTAATATATTATGGACACAATATAAATCTTTCAAAATATATACGTGAATTTTTATTTACTCCCATCTATTTAAAAAATACAAGCTAAAAGGGGGCGTGATAGCGCAGGTGAGAACCTTTTACTAAACAGTACAGTTTTATTTTATATTAGTTGAGTGGGCCATGCGTGCAAAAATTTGCAAATTGGGCTAGACGAACGGTCGACGTGATAGTAGTCACGTAGATATTTTTATGTTTTTTTTAATTTAAATAAATAATTTATTAGCTTAGGTCGCGGAATCCGACTTGGAACGAACTGACAAAATTAATTAGTCGATAAATTAAGTAATTCATTTAATTATATATTACAATTTATATTTCAATTTATTTTAATTAATGTAATAATAATAATATTAATGTAAGCTGTAATATAATGCGCAATATATATAAATATATATATATATATATATATATATATATATATATATATATATATATATATATATATACATTTTCTTTAGCCTTTAGCTCGTCCACTCCTGGATATGGGCCTTTCCTAGTATTTTTCATTTTGCCCTGTCTTGTGCTTTTTGGTGCAAGTCTTTACCAGCTATTCTCATGATATCATCTATCCATCCCAATTGGATTCTACTTCTACTTCGTTTTGTCTCCCTAGGTCGTCACTGTATGATTTTCTGTAGCCATCTTTCATCTTACTGTCTTGCGGCATATCCAGTCCATTGCCACTTTAGTTCGGCAATCTTCTCCATAACATCCGTAGCCCTTGTTCTTCGACGGATCGCTTCATTTCGGATTCTGTCACTCAGAGACAACCCCAACATTGACCTTTCCATTGCCCTCTGCCTTACTCTCAGTCTATTGGCGTTCTTCTGCGTTAGACACATTGTTTGCATTCCGTATGTTGTTACCGGTAGAATACAGGCATCGAAAACCTTCCTTTTTAAATTAATCGGGATACTGCTGTCTCTCAGTACAAAGGAGAGTCTCCCAAGTGCTGCCCAGGAGAGCTGCATTCGCTTGGTAACCTCCCTGTACGGATTCTTTTTCCCTAGAGTGATTCAGTGGCTCACTAATATTCTCTGCGTCCTGGTTCTCAATCGATGTATGTATGTGGGTCTTCTAGGCTCATTATTTTTAGTTTCGAGCAATTCATTTTGAGGTCAACCCGTTTCGACTCATAACTCAGTTATTGAAGCATTGATTCCAATTCGTTCAAGTCACTTGAAATCACCACAATGTCATCCGCAACTCGGAGATGGTTCAGATATACTCTGTCAATTCGTCTTTAAGAAACTATCTTACCATGGTAGTTTCTTGAAAATATCCTCGAGTACAAATAATTTTGGAGATATAGTGTCTCCCGGACGAACGCCTCTTTCGACTGTAATGCTCTTGGTTTTCGTCTCTTCATCTATCTTTAAAAGAAGCGTTTTTGTAGATATTTTCGATCAGTGTAGTATATCGAGTGTCAATTCGTGCTCGGTCCATAGCCACTAATATATATCCAATTTCGACTGTGCCAAAAACTTTCTGGAGGTGGATAAAGGCTAGGTGTATTTGTACATTATATTCAGTTGTTTCCACTATAAGGGATCTTATGGTTTGCAAATGGTTACTTGTGCTGAAGCCCTTTCGGAAACCAGCCTGTCCACAGGTTGGTATGTGTCAACTTTTGATGTTAGTCGATTGGTAACAATTGTTGTAAATAGCTTGTACGAGTGGGAAATAAACTTATCGGTATGTAGTTTCCTATGTTTGCTGAATCTCCTTTCTTAAACAGCACGCCACCAAGGTGCTGGTTTGTATCAGTGTTGTTTTGGTATAGGATGTGTCCGGACTTCAGGGTAGTTACCTTTTCGTCAGGTAGACGTGTTTGACACAATCTGATGATATGCCACTTGATATCTTTTAGTTCTTGTTCTAATTCCGATAGGTGTTCTTCGGTCCTCAATGTTCCGTTATTATATGTGGCAATGTTACCGAATTTTTGCCTCCCCCAGAATCAATGAGGCTGACTGTTGATACAGTGTGAGATTCTAAGCTTTGGGTTCTACTCACTTGGGGTAATTTTGTTCTAAAGTTCGACAACACTTCATGGTTTCATTAAGAAGACAGGACAATTAAAACGCCACGCTTGCCAATGCAGATTGGCGAGTCGCAGTATCACAACCTTTCTTCTGGTTCAGCACCGCCTGTGATTTTCCATTGATTGGCCGGTCTAGGACCATTATCTCTGTGCCCTGTCTTGGTACTAGTGGTTGCTGCTACCCTTCACTAGGAATGTTCCACTTTCCGATCTAGATCCGTACTGCTCTGCGCCAACAGGGTCACCTCTGGTCGGATGTGGCGCTTCACCACGCAGTACGATCTTGACTGGAGAGAAGCTCGCTTCATCCATATATATATATATATATATATACATATATATATATATATATATATATATATATATATATATATATATATATATATATATATATATATATATAAATAGGGCATACGTACACGATCATTTAGAACCATTTATTATGAATGCAAATATCATTTGCAGAAATAGAAATACTAAAACAAACAGCGTAAAATTAATCGTATACACACTGAAAATATATTCTTCTTAACTACTGATATCAACTGACAAAATGTATTCTCATAAATTAAATATTACTTTTTTCCTTATTAATGGCGGACATAAAGATTCCAGACGCTCTCACACCTTCGCGCCCAAAGTTGTGGTTTGTCCCAAGGATCAATACTTGGGCCTCTCTTATTTTGTATATTCACCTGTAACCTTACTAGTTGTTTTAAGTGTCTGAAGGTTCACTCATATACAGATGACACTCAATTGTACGCATCGTTTTTCCCCGTATGAATGGCATGCTGCCCAAGAAAAAATTAAGGAAGATTTGCGTCGGCTAGTAGAATTTTTCCAGAAACATAACTTAGAAATAAATGTATCTAAATTAACTTTTATTATGTTCCGAAAAAAATCATAATTTATTACGACACATCATTAAAATAAAAATGGCGCAGATGAAGTTTCATCATCTGACTCCTGTAGAATTATTTCTTGATAACATCTTAAGGTTTAAACCACATATAAATAAATGTACTCAAACCGCTTATACAAATTTAAAGAGATTGTTTCCACATTCCACAGTCTATCTCAATCTCAGAAAATAAACCTTGCGGATTTTTTGGTTCCTAGCTATTTCAACTTTTCTGACGTTATTTATGGGCCCTGAGTCGTAATACGTATCAGAATCCACAGTAGTTCCCGGATCACAAAATTGGAAAAGTAAGCTACCGTTTCTGCCCCAGTAATCATGAGCCGCTGAGAGTTGTTTCTTTATCTTATCGTGTCTAGGGAAAGGGTAACGTCACCATTAGATCGACTGCAGCACCATCTTGACGTTTAAATATGAAATTTACTTTTCATATTGCGGTAACAATGTGATCAAATCATCTTCATTTTCGTAATACTTAATACGTGCCCGCTACGCTCTCGTAAATATTCGTTTGTCTTTCTCGAAATCAACGACATCACTTACTTTGGCGTTTCTCATAATATTTGACCAGTATACGTCACAAATTTACCTGTGAATTCCTGCCGCAGAATTATTTTTACCACCAAAAATTGGATTACTGCTCGTAATTCGCACTCATCATCAGAGAATAAATAGAAGCAACTAACAACAAAATTGTTGTGTTGTAACTATTGTTACTAACAGCTGACTATTGACTAATGTCATAAAGCTACGTAAGCTCAATCTCTCAAACATAGAATATATAGGCGGCAAATTTAAAACAGACTTTATTAAAAAGTACGAGTAAAAAGTTTCAGAAAGCCCGAAAATTGAAGACCAACTTATTTTTACATTCCTCCTCTTTTTCAATAAATTTTTTATTTAATTAAAATCGCTCACATTACATAATTAAATGAATCTTCAACCGAAACAATTTATTCCTTCTTAGTTTTAATATACAAATAATATGTAAAGATAACAATTTACATCAAAGACCGGTCAGTTGAAATCCAGAAATAATTAGGGTAAATGAAAGTAAATTATTACGAAAATTACAAGTATCGTGCGCCGTCTTCTCATTTGGCGTAAAGGAAAACCGCAATAACCAATTAAATTGCCATAAAACTGGCAGCAACGCGCAAAGTGACCGTAACAATAGAATTAATTGGCGATAAGTGTAATTTGATAATGCGGCAATTATTTATGGTCGTGTTGACATGTTGTTACTGCATAAAAATTACTGTTTATTTGAAACTATTTGCTACAGTGTTAGTGAATTTCACATGCAATGGTCTTATAATTGATGCTTACTAGATTGTTGATAGGCTTTGTTTTATGGACAAAACACGCGCGCTGCAAGGAAATCCCTAAACGGATACAGGAGCGATGCATGTGCATACTTTCCATGAGCGTACTTATAGAATGGACTCATGTCACCATCCCCTTTTCGGTGTTCCAGAGATCATGATTTCTCATGAACATGAAGACAATAACCGCTATTGTAAAATATACCACTTTCAGCTGTCGAGAAGTTGAATGTAACTTGATCATGCTAATGTGGTTGCTCGGGGCTCCGTGACATAGTGGTTGCTTGCGGTTCAGAAGGTCTCGGGTTCCAATCTCGGCAGGTCGGTATACTTTTATTTAAATATATATGGCTTGGTCATGTACATAGGTAGTAGTTGTTTGCAGAAATGCAATAACGTCCGTGGTAGTACTACTGCGTTGTGTAAAAGGTGCCGTGAAATACAAAAATGTTCATTTCGGCACTTAGACAACGTTGACGATTGTTGCGACATCCCCGCCGATATCCTCAGAATATGAAAAAGACGGGGTGAACGATAAGGCATAATTTTCTTCCTTTCTTTCTTCTTTCTTAGAAAAAAATGCTTTATTGGTTTTCGCAGAGTTAAATTCTACTTTGTTACTTAAGATAAAAAGGACCACCACACTTTAAATGGAAATTGGGTTTCGGTGAAATGACTGGAAATTTTGCACAGAGGTAGATCTTGTGCTTCTGAACAAAAGTCTAAACTGGCGCAACTCGCGAAAATGCTTCCTACCCCCGCTGTATATCGAATCAACCCCCAGTGAATTCAATAGATCATTTACTGACAATCGAAAAAAAATTATCTTTTCACGCTCAAAATGGGATAATAATTTCACTTAGTAGGCGAAATTGGATGCTCTTTTAGACTACGCTATCCGTTTTTTGCTACAAGCCATACAAACCTCGAAAAACGGGGTCGTAAGGGGATGAAATATTAAAATTCATGTATAAGATCTTGTAAATTCATATGTAAGGCTCTTTTTACCCAAACAGGGGGCCATGGGGTTTTCGGGTGAGTCGAGTTCAATTTATTTAGACATTAAGGATATTATTTGGACCTTACCAGTCCTCCAAAGAGTTGTAATAAGGGTTGTGAAGGGGTTAAATATTATATATAAAATTCATATGTAAACATTTTTTAATCATACATATATCTATGGAGTTTTCGGGTACGCCGAATTTGATTTTTCAGGTATTAGAGCCTTTTTATCCCTCCGGAGAGGGTGAAAAAGGATATCGTAGGGGGATGAAATAATAGAAGTTTTAAACAAGTCTGATCCGATTGTAATATGTTTAATTTTTGAGTGATGGATATATTACAGTTATTGCAAATTTTTGTATCTTGTACATCTTCAGGTTCGTTACCAATCGAATTTTGCCGAAAAATAGCTATTTCCCGTTTAGCATCATTATTATAACTTCTGGCCATTTGAGCAGGTTATAATGCTAAATTGCATATATAACAAGAGATTTTAGGTATTTTTAGAACAGATCTTATTTCTCAATATTTAAAAGTATTTAAAACAGAATAATCGTGTCTCAAGATTGAGAGGTTGCACGGGTGTGCCGGTTGGACTATTAGTGGCGTGAAGATCAAGGTCAAAGATGGAGTATCTATGAAGGTTGCAGGGTTGCCGATTTTTGCTCAAAAAAATCAATGTCTCTTAGACCATAAAGTGTCGCACCTTGTATATAATATAATATAATATAATATAATATAATATAATATAATATAATATAATATAATATAATATAATATAATATAATATAATATAATATAATATAATATAATATAATATAATATAATATATATATATAATATAATATAATATAATATAATATAATATAATATAATATAATATAATATAATATAATATAATATATATAATATATATATAATATAATATAATATAATAAAATAAATATAATATAATATAATATAATATAATATAATATAATATAATATAATATAATATAATATAATATAATATAATATAATATAACATAACATAACATAACATAACATAACATAACATAACATAACATAACATAACATAACATAACATAACATAACATAACATAACATAACATAACATAACATGTGCCGTCTTTTTATGACATGCTAAACTGTCCTCAGTTTGAGGCATCTTTTTTTTTCCGTACCCTGTGAGAAGTTGTTTGTCCCACGCTTGAGCGCAACTTTGTAAGGTGTGCTAATTTTGCTTTATTTTTCGCCCCATGTAGACTGCGTCATTTTGTAACATTTTTAAATACTGGACGCCCCAAGCTTGAGCACAATTTTCTTGCAGCCCCGCTTTAACTTCTGATAATGAATTGAGTGAAACCTGATTTTAAAAGAACTAAAGAAATTAAAGAAATACTAGCTCAGTTTTCCTTGGTGGAGAGATATGGGTAAGAGATAATTTTTGTACGTCTTTTTGGAATTTAATTCTATTTTTAAAGAAACCTCAGTTGTACGACTTTTTTTTGGGCACCACTCATTTTAAAATAGAAAGGATTTAACTTCAGCTAAGAAAAATGAGAAAAAACTGAAGTGTTTTATGGATATTACTAAAAATAATTAGTCTAGTACAACTGATCCTGAAAAGAGAAATAAATATTCAGTGAGACACTAGCTTTAATCAACAAAAAAAGAATTTATTCATATTTTTAAAATGAAAATAAAAAGTTCTAACCTTTACAGTTATACCAAAAAATTCTAGCCTAAATAGTAGTTGTTACATTTAAACTTTAAACTTTTACAACCCCCGAAGGCGAGACATCGTGTTTTACACTTCACTTTTTTGTCTGTTATTCATTGCTGTTAATGCACTGCTCTTCAATAAGTCTATTGGAGGGAGTTTTGTTGACTTACTGTTTTTCAGTCCTGCTGTGATGGACTTCGCCCGATTTCACACTTTTTCTTAACACTTAGAAAGCTCACTACAGCTTTTATTGTCGAAACTGGTACTTTTACTTAGCGGCTTCTGAAGAAAAATAGCCTACTTCGGCTAGATGGAAAATAGCCTCTCGGCTAGACGGTACTGCCTGGTCTGCGGCTCGATCGAAAAAAGCCACGCTGGTAGTTTCTCGGACGCTTAAATAGACCGTGCAAATTCTGCCGGTAACATTGCGACGCCGGAACCAAAATAGCGGATACAAATTTTTCACCAATCGCGGCTCAGCGATATGTTCGGTCAGGAACACGCACAACACACTATACCGGACGTCTTGAAATCTCTGTTTAATATACCGTTCGATATTTTAAAATAAAAATAAATACAATTTGAAGTGAAAAATCAGTAACATTACATGGTCTTAAAATCTAGGAAAAAATGAATGTTACATTTACCCCCTTCCAAAAAGAAATAGACTACACTAGTCTATTAAACTTAGGCTACTAATGAAAAGGTACAAAGTGGTACACTATCACTTAATACTAAGGTCAGAACTTAAAACAAAAGTACAGACTTCGGACCTTACTACTAGACTTAATTCAATTAAGCACTAATATTAAGTACAATGAAAACCAAATGAAAATCTTTGCATGATCACAAGAATCTTATAACTAGACTTAACTTAATTAGACACTAAGGTTAAGTACATCAAAAAGCAAATAAAAATCCTTGCATGAACATAAGAAATACCTGTTCAAAGTAACAATCGCGGTCTTCTTATATAAAAGAATCAGCTCTATTATTGTTACCAAAACAAAAAATATAACTTTGTCTAGACTCTTGTCTAAATCAAAAAAAGTGAACTGAAATAAAATATGAACACCCCCCTTAAAATCTTTTAAGGATTGTCTGAAAATCTTCTATTTCAGCAAAAGAAATTTATAAAAATTCTTAAATAAAGAAAAAAATAAAAAAAATGATTCTAGTGCAAACACTTACACTAAAAAGAAAAAGTCTTGTCAGACCATTTAGCACAAGGCCAAAAAAAATATCTGGATAAATATCCAGACAAACGCTCGGGAAAAATCGCCATCCATGCTCTAGCTCATCGCTAAGAGAACATTCTAAATCTAGTATCACTACTAGTCGCACTCGGAAAATAATCGCACTCTATAACGCAATGTCGACGTCCTAAGACATCCAGACATGCTAGAATCGCCAGGGAAAACGCTCTGGTTGATCGCCAGAAAATCGCACTCTATAACGCAATGTCGACGTCCTAAGACATCCAGACATGCTAAAATCGCCAGGGAAAACGCTCTGGTTGATCGCCAGAAAACACGTCAGCTCATCGCCAACAAAACACTCTGGTATATCGCCAGAAAAAAAGCCTCGGCTCCTCGCCAAGAAAACACTCTGGTATATCGCCAGAAAAAACCTCGGCTCCTCGCCAAGAAAACACTCTGGTATATCGCCAGAAAAAACCTCGGCTCCTCGCCAAGAAAACACTCTGTAAATAGTCCTCGACTACACAAAGTCTGCGTTCTAAAAGAACAATCTCGCCATTAACATAGTGAGCAGCTATAAAAGCTAACAATACCACTATAGGCACAGTGAATAGCTATAAAAGCTAAAATTCACTCCAAACACAGTGAATAGCTATAAAAGCTAAAATTCACCAAACTGAATGATCCTGCTTCACAAAGCAATGTTCACTAAGAACAGAATGATTAGTCTGCGCACAACTAACATTCAAGGAAACATTCCCAACATAACTATATGAGACAGCAAGTCTCGAAATAGGACCTCCCTAAAGTCATAATCCTATATATGGGAGTCCATAAGCAAAACGACTCAAAATCTCGCATTTTGAGCACATGCCCTCAGGCAACCAACATACACCGAAATATATACAGAAATATATACAGAAATATATGCAGAAATATATACAGGAGTTCAAATCCCAAACTTTTGGTTATGACAACTCCATACTGAGCTTGGTGAAAGCTCTTAGCAAAAGCTAATTAAATCTTCGGCACATCGCACCAAAGTGACAAATCTGCCTAGAAACATGAGCCGGAAAAAACGCCCTCCGTCATTCTTCAGGGTGGCTACACAGAGATATAAAATTTAACCAGCATTGCGCTTCTCCAAGTTGCATGAAGAACCCTCGTGTACTGGTCTCGCCCTAGAACAACAACGAAAAACATTCAATCCATCCCACATAACAGGAGACAAACACCTCACCACGATATGCTGAATGGTGGAGACAATCAAATACAGAATTGGTGACCCTGGTATCCACCAACAAAAGGGAGTAGATTATAGCATCCACTAAACTGAAACGGTGTCTACCACACCACCATAAGTCAAAAAAAAAATTTAATCAATAGGGTGTTCCGAAACACACTACTGCCAACAGCCTGTCACCACTAATAGGCTAATTGGAGCTGAGGTCGACTACAGTAGCTAGGCTCTCCTTTGGTTCAAATAGAAATAACCATTGGGTAACAAAACCCCTAAAGGTCCCAAAGGTCAATCGTTCACCCCCCCATAGACTACCCTTCCAATCAGTCTGTTCCTCAGGAAGACTAACTCCCTGCCAAACGTCGTAACGGCATCTGTTAGCACCCGGTGCATCACAGCCTGTAAAAAACAGATAACTCATGGGATACAACCTAAAAGGTTTACAAGGTTGACTTAACCAAGCTTCTTACGGAAATTTCCAAAAAACGAAACTGAGCTTGAAAAGCTACAGGAAGCAAAAATTGCTCAATTTTTCGGTGGCAACGCAACAAAACTTTTGAAGACGACAAGAGCTTTTCCAGCTTAATCAGAAACAAGAAGAAAACATCGTTGACAGCTAACATATTCGATCATGGTGTTAATCGTCTCCCTAAACAATAGCCTCTAGAAGAAACTGCTACAGGTATCAGGCATAACCGTTTTCTGTCAGCCCAGACTTCTAGATTACCTCTTGGAAATCTAAAAATTCGGTTAGGAATCTTCCTTCACTGCGCTTAGCCTCTCTTGACAAGGTTCTCATCTCGGTATCAGATTTTGATCATTTCTTTGTGAAACGACTGTCTTACTCTGCTCTCATCTCCTGTAAATGATCAGCCTTTAGTTCTCCTGCAGGACTTCAATTTCCTATCAATCTGATAGTAAACCGAAAAAACTCATCAGACGCCTATGAATCTATGCAAAAAAAATTTTAAAAAAATTAGTGACTCAAAGGTAACGTTTAAACGGCTCTGAAAAAAAATAGAATATACCCTCAGTTTGTCAATTCAGAAGAAGATCTAAATCAAAATAATCCAAGTCTCAGACTTACTGGATAAACCAAAATCAATTTACTCTTAATTGCACCCAAAATATACCATCAAGGTAATAAAAATACACCCACTCGGGTAACAAACTTTGAAATTGCTCATAAAATCTTGACTCTACATCACACTACACGAGCTCCATCTTGCGCTTGTCCTAACTCAAGATCACCTTGGATTGCCTCTAATCAAAATTTCGCTTCCAAGTGTCAAGAACCGGATATTATTTGGGGTCATAAGCAAATCAAATCCCGCGACCACCGACATACCAGTCTTATGATATATCCTGAGTGTGACTCTTTCGCAAGCTCGCAACAGCTGAGTCGATGCTAAACATCAACTACAATCAACCTAAGTTTGGATATGATCAGTACCCAAAACCTTAGCAAAAACTATAAAAGTAAGCTATCCTCAGCTCAACTTTTATAACAGTCAAAAAGACGAGGTCGTCACCTCTACAGAGCAACATCAAAAAAAATAAAGTAAAGCAATTAAGATAATGTAAATATTAATTATTCTTCTTCTGACAAACTTTCATTATGGTTAGGTTCATTGAATGGTTTTAAGTCTTTAATATGCCATCGTCCTACTTTAGTTCCATCTAAATTAACTAAGCCATAAACTAAATCTGAAATCTTTTCTCTAATCACGCAATGCACATACTTAGGTACCAACTTAGATGTGAATTTATCTGCTGCACTGGAAAGAATTTTATTTTTTCGCCAAACGTGATCACCTATATTAAAGGCAAAATCCCTTTTTCTAAGGTTGTAAGACTTACTGTTCCGTTCATAAGCCTTATGTATCCTACTACGCACGTCGGTGAAAATGTCTTTTAAACCCTTCAAATTTTCGGCGTACGCACCCCTGTTACCCGGAATTTTTTCGCTGTCAACATTGACATCCAAATCTAAATTTTTATAATACGATCCAGATAGAGGTATCTGTCTGCCGTAAACTAAGAAAGACGGTGTAAACCCGGTTACTTCGTGTTTGAATCTTTGAAATTCCTTTATCCCGAATTATCACGTGAATCAACGAATATTACTTTGAACGAAATTATATTGTACAGGGCACACGGGATTGAAACGTATGTTAAAACCATAAGTTTCACTTAAGCTCTTAAAACACTCAGAAGTAAACTGAGTACCGTTATCGCATATCGAAAGCGATGAAACTCCGTGGATTAGAAAAATATCGTTTTCTAAAATTTTCAAAAAGCATTCGGCTTTAGAGCTTTTCAAAGGAAATAACACGGTATACTTTGTTAACCAGCAAGAAATTACGAAAAGTCATTTATTTCCTTGTTTTTTGAACGTGGAAATGGACCTACTAGATCAGCTGCTATGACTTGAAAAGGGTAATTGACCGTTTTCTCTTTTCCCATCAGTCCCATAGGTAGTGTATTTGGAGATTTCTGCGCTCCACATATTTCACAAGTCCTCACAAACTTTAAGATATCAAAACGCATTTTAAGCGCATGTTGTCTCAGCCTAATCGCCCAACGCGCTAGTTTGCCACTAGGGTTTTTAATAGAATTAAGCCACAATAAACTATAATGATCTGTTATGACCGTGAAAGGAACACCTTCTATGTAAGGTCGAAACTTTTCGATGTTAAAGAGTACTGCTAAACATTCTTTTTCAACAACCGAATAGTTACGTTCAGCCTTTGATAAAGTTCTACTGGCATACGCTATCACTCTTTCCTCACCATTGATTTTCTGTGTTAGGACGCCCCCTAAACCGGTATTAGAAGCATCACTAGAAATATAAAACTGTTGGGAAAAATTTGGGTTGGGATAAAATGGGAGCTGAAACCAATAGCTCTTTAATCTTTATAAAAGATTCTTCGGCTGCCTTTGTCCAATCTATCGATTGTCCTTTTTTTCGTCCTTTCAAAAGATCATTAATAGGCGACAACAAGGTAGAAAAATTCTCGATAAAACGTCTATACCATGAACACATTCCTACGAAGCGCTTAACTTCCGTAGTATTAGTAGGTCTCGCATAATTAACCATGCTTGCTACTTTATCCGGATCGGTACGCAAGGAATTTGAGCCTACAATATAGCCTAAAAACTTTAGAGAAGTTTTGAAAAAATCACATTTGCTCAAATTTATCGTCAGTCCGGCCTCTTTCAATTTATTTTTTTACTTCTTTAAGTAAGCGAATATGCGATTCGAAGTCTTCCGATGTTACTAAAATATCATCGAGATAGGTAAAAATATGTGGCTCATATTTCGGACCAAATATAGCGTCTACTAAACGTTGCTGAGTTTGAGCAGCGTTCTTAAGACCAAACGGCATAGTGACGAACTGAAATAGACCTCGGCCTACTACTGCAAAAGCGGTCTTTTCCTTAGAGGATTTGTCCAAAGGAATTTGCCAGAAAGCCTTCCTAAGGTCTATCGAAGATACATACTTAGCATTCCTGAGTGATGTCAGAATTCTGTCGATGTTCGGTAATGGATAGTTATCAAATTTGCTGACCTCGTTGAGCTTTCTTCCGTCAAAGCACAGACGATACTGTCCATCGGCCTTTTTCACCAATAAGATTGGAGAACACCAAGGACTGTTTGATTCTTCAATCACTCCGAGTTTCAACATTTCGTCTAACTCTTTATTTAATACTTTTGGCATATAAGGAGACATGGCGAAGGGCCTTGTCTTTACAGGACTGGCATCAGCCGTATCTATAGACATCTTGATTTTATTCGTTCGGCCTAACCTATCTTTGCTACTTATTTCATTGAAAGAGCTTATTATTTTTTCGGCTTTTAAGCGTTCCGTCCGCGAGAGATCATCTAGGGTACATAGACGCGAGAACAGGTTTTCTAAGGAACTTTCTGAATAACTATCTTTAAAACTTGTTTGAGAATTGACTTCTAGGGACTGTGGATACCACGAATTATTTTTAAAATTTACTAAAATTCCGAATTTTTGTGCAAAATCACATCCTAAAACCAAAGTATGTGATAGAGAAGGTACTACTAGAGCAGAGATTACTAAACAATGACCATTGCACACTAGCGGCAACTCAACCGTACCTAAAACTTTTAGACGGCTGCCATCTGCAGTGGTAACACTTCTATTTTTGACGTGGCATATTTTTATACTTAAACGACTTAAAATCTTAATACCATTCTGACCTATAACGGAGGCATTTGCACCAGAGTCAAATAAAGCCGAAAAATGGACACCTAATAGATTTATCTTGATATGCGGTCTGTTATCTGAATATTTATGCACGAATAAAGGAGACATGTGACCATTTGGAGAAGCAGGAGTTTTAACTTGAGAAGGAGAATTTTTATTAGACTTAAAAAAATCAGAAACTTTTTGTAACCATTTAGTCCAATCTGATCTACTGGAATATTTTTGTTCGTCTGTGTTGCTAGAACGTTTTGGATTAGGGGCTTTACTGCGAACATGAGCTTGTGACTTAGCCGAATGTTTAGAGGCTTTTTTGTTGGACTTAGGATATCCGCCTCGGTAATATACCGTCCTTACTCGTTTTTTGTACATTTGGGGCATGATGTTAGTCTCACACCTGTTGTTCCACATTTGAAACAAAATACCCTCTTTGGTGCTGTACAATTTTGGTAAGTGTGATTCGGGCCTGTGCAATTCCAACACGTGAAAATTGCCTTAGGTGAAACCGGCTTGTCGTTCACTTTAGCTGCAGTGTCGCTAATTTTAGAGTCATTATCTTTTCCTTTACCCGTTTTCTGGTTACTCCTAGGGTTCCGATTTACATTCCCAGCTTTATTTGTCGAGACTCCACTTCGGCCATTTGGATTATACTCTACTTGATGTATATTAGTTTCGCTTTTTGGTCTGCTCTTTTCCAACAAATAATCGGACTCTTCAAATTTTCTACATAACCCGGCGAGTTCGGCTACCGAATTAATATCTAGTAGAGCTAACCGATTGACGAAACTAGGCAAAATATTCCTCCGTATAATTTAACTTTGGTACTTTCCGAAGGCTTGGTGGATAATCTACCAAATAAAGATTCCATGTGGGCAATAAAAATCACAGTGGACTCATTCTTCCTTTGTCGCCTCCTCTTTATTTCCGACCACAATTCTTCATCATCATCACAGTGCAAGAAGTCCTTCTTTAGCCTATCTACCAAGGAATGCCAGTCGTTGACACTTGATTTTATGCTTCTAAACCAAATGAAAGCATCGCCAGTGAAAAATTCAACAGCAGAGCTGAAAAGTTCATCTTCCGATACTTTCCTAGCTTGTGCTATTTCAGTCAGCCTCTCCAAAAAAGGATATAGAGTCTCTTTGAGTCTCCATTAAATTTCAATTGCCATTCGCTGACAGGAATATTTCTGGCTGCGCAATTCACGATTGGAGCTGGTACGTTTATGACTGGGGTTGTAATAGGCAGCTGTGGTAACTCATGACCAGGAGCTATCTTTTCTGCAAGATTTGCTTCCATGAGTACACACGTAGCTATTGTTTCTTGAACATATTTGGAAAACTTCGACGCTTCCTCTTCGTCATCCGGCATGGGAATTCTTTGTACGCGACCCGCTACATGCGATAAACGTGATTTAACCCGGTGTACAAGTGAATCATTTGGATCGCCGTCATAACTATCGATTAAGTTTTGGATAGAATTTAAACTCTTTTCGATACCAGCCGTTTCTTCTGTAAAAGACAGGGTGTCATCCCCTATTTTTATCGTTTTTCCCGGCTCATTAATTTCTTTACTTAAGATCCTCGTTAGAATCTTTCTTTTATCCGCGACCGGACGTTCTGAGAAAGTACGACGGATTTTCAGTTTCATAGTCTAATTCATATTCCAGTAGGTGATTGACTTTAAAATTGAAGGCTTCCATGATAAATGAATACTATTTAAAAGAACTGTTTAAAAAGTCGTGAAAATATTTCTCCTGTGCTCCCAATAGTCTAAATAAAAAATATGTAAAGGCACTTAAAATATGTAAACTTCTTTACTAAACATTAAAAAAATCTTCGACAATTTCAAAAAAAAATTCTAAATATCGCCTTGTATTAAAATTCCTTTACTAAGATATCTTAAGAATTTTCAACAAAAAAATCTCCAAATACCGTTTCGTCTATCAGCAAAGTATTTTTAATATTCATGCAAAACATCGGTGAAAAAAACGTACTGTTTTATGTTCTCGGTTCACCGCAAAGTAAATAAATTCAACACTGTAAAAATTAAAGTAAACCAGCACATCTGCTAATCTGAACTATAAAGCTAGCTTTTAAGAAAAAAGTAGGAATCGCTTATCTTAGAGTCCAATAACAATATTCAAATATCTATATCAGATAAATTGAAATAAAAAAATTCTACAAATTTCCTGCTTTTGTCTTACTGCTATAGTGTAGTTTCGTTTAATAAATATTATGAAATAAAAATATCTGCAAAGTTAGAGCTTTTATTTTGTTCCGAAAGCTAGTACACTGAACCCTTGTTTTAAAAAATAAAATTCCAAAGCCCCACGTTGGGCGCCATTTTTATGTGCCGTCTTTTTATGACATGCTAAACTGTCCTCAGTTTGAGGCATCTTTTTCCGTACCCTGTGAGAAGTTGTTTGTCCCACGCTTGAGCGCAACTTTGTAAGGTGTGCTAATTTTGCTTTATTTTTCGCCCCATGTAGACTGCGTCATTTTGTAACATTTTTAAATACTGGACGCCCCAAGCTTGAGCACAATTTTCTTGCAGCCCCGCTTTAACTTCTGATAATGAATTGAGTGAAACCTGATTTTAAAAGAACTAAAGAAATTAAAGAAATACTAGCTCAGTTTTCCTTGGTGGAGAGATATGGGTAAGAGATAATTTTTGTACGTCTTTTTGGAATTTAATTCTATTTTTAAAGAAACCTCAGTTGTACGACTTTTTTTTGGGCACCACTCATTTTAAAATAGAAAGGATTTAACTTCAGCTAAGAAAAATGAGAAAAAACTGAAGTGTTTTATGGATATTACTAAAAATAATTAGTCTAGTACAACTGATCCTGAAAAGAGAAATAAATATTCAGTGAGACACTAGCTTTAATCAACAAAAAAAGAATTTATTCATATTTTTAAAATGAAAATAAAAAGTTCTAACCTTTACAGTTATACCAAAAAATTCTAGCCTAAATAGTAGTTGTTACATTTAAACTTTAAACTTTTACAACCCCCGAAGGCGAGACATCGTGTTTTACACTTCACTTTTTTTGTCTGTTATTCATTGCTGTTAATGCACTGCTCTTCAATAAGTCTATTGGAGGGAGTTTTGTTGACTTACTGTTTTTCAGTCCTGCTGTGATGGACTTCGCCCGATTTCACACTTTTTCTTAACACTTAGAAAGCTCACTACAGCTTTTATTGTCGAAACTGGTACTTTTACTTAGCGGCTTCTGAAGAAAAATAGCCTACTTCGGCTAGATGGAAAATAGCCTCTCGGCTAGACGGTACTGCCTGGTCTGCGGCTCGATCGAAAAAAGCCACGCTGGTAGTTTCTCGGACGCTTAAATAGACCGTGCAAATTCTGCCGGTAACATTGCGACGCCGGAACCAAAATAGCGGATACAAATTTTTCACCAATCGCGGCTCAGCGATATGTTCGGTCAGGAACACGCACAACACACTATACCGGACGTCTTGAAATCTCTGTTTAATATACCGTTCGATATTTTAAAATAAAAATAAATACAATTTGAAGTGAAAAATCAGTAACATTACATGGTCTTAAAATCTAGGAAAAAATGAATGTTACAAACATAACATAACATAACATAACATAACATAACATAACATAACATAACATAACATAACATAACATAACATAACATAACATAACATAACATAACATAACATAACATAACATAACATAACATAACATAACATAACATAACATAACATAACATAACATAACATAACATAACATAACATAACATAACATAACATAACATAACATAACATAACATAACATAACATAACATAACATAACATAACATAACATAACATAACATAACATAACATAACATAACATAACATAACATAACATAACATAACATAACATAACATAACATAACATAACATAACATAACATAACATAACATAACATAACATAACATAACATAAACATAACATAACATAACATAACATAACATAACATAACATAACATAACATAACATAACATAACATAACATAACATAACATAACATACATAACATAACATAACATAACATAACATAACATAACATAACATAACATAACATAACATAACATAACATAACATAAACATAACATAACATAACATAACATAACATAACATAACATAACATAACATAACATAACATAACATAACATAACATAACATAACATAACATAACATAACATAACATAACATAACATAACATAACATAACATAACATAACATAACATAACATAACATAACATAACATAACATAACATAACATAACATAACATAACATAACATAACATAACATAACATAACATAACATAACATAACATAACATAACATAACATAACATAACATAACATAACATAACATAACATAACATAACATAACATAACATAACATAACATAACATAACATAACATAACATAACATAACATAACATAACATAACATAACATAAACATAACATAACATAACATAACATAACATAACATAACATAACATAACATAACATAACATAAACATAACATAACATAACATAACATAACATAACATAACATAACATAACATAACATAACATAACAACATAACATAACATAACATAACATAACATAACATAACATAACATAACATAACATAACATAACATAACATAACATAACATAACATAACATAACATAACATAACATAACATAACATAACATAACATAACATAACATAACATAACATAACATAACATAACATAACATAACATAACATAACATAACATAATATAATATAATATAATATAATATAATATAATATAATATAATATAATATAATATAATATAATATAATATAATATAATATAATAATATAATATAATATAATATAATAATATAATATTATATTATATTATATTATATTATATTATATATTATGATACGGTGTGATTTAGTATGATCTAGTATGATATGGTATGATATGATATGATATGGTATGATTTCATTACTTCGGAGCGATAACAATACCTAAAAAATCGAATATAACGTATCCGAAAACCCCATTGGCAAACCTCATTTTACTCCGTTCCCCTTCGGAGGAATGAAAAGACTCTAATACCTAAAAAATCAAATTCGACGAACCCAAAAACTCTATACCTGATTAGAAAATGCTTATATATCAATTTTATAATTTAACAACTTCAAAATCCTCCCTTTGGAGGGCCGGTAAGGCCTAAATAATTACCTTAATGTCTAAAAAATTGAACTTGGCTCACCCGAAAACTCCATGGCCCTCTGTTTGGGTAAAAAGGGCCTTACACATGATTGTATAAGATCTTATACATAAATTTTAATATTTCGTCGCCTTACGACTTCGTGTTTCGAGGTTTGTAGAGGCTGTAGCAAAAAACTAATAGCGTAATCTGAAAAAGCATCCAATATTACCTACTAGGTAAGATTATTATCCTATTTTGCATCAGAACATAGTTTTTTTTTCGATTGTCAGTAAATGATCGATTAGATTTACTTGGGCTCGATTGGAGTTGATTCGGTGAATAACGGGAATATGAAGTATTTTCGCGAGTTTTGCATATTAAGACTTTTGTTTAGGAGCACAAGATCTACCTCTGTGGAAAATTTGGAGCCATTTCACCGAAATCCAATTTCCATTGAAAGTGTGCGTGGTCCTTTCTTAGAGATTTTTGTTAATTTTTATAACTTCCCACAGCCTGTGGATATTTCCCAGGTCAACT
Source organism: Pachyrhynchus sulphureomaculatus (assembly GCA_019049505.1). Lineage (NCBI taxonomy): Eukaryota > Metazoa > Arthropoda > Insecta > Coleoptera > Curculionidae > Pachyrhynchus > Pachyrhynchus sulphureomaculatus. The sequence continues at coordinate 65,095,917 of CM032454.1, forward strand.
GGAGTCCGAGTATTCAAAACAATTGAAGAAACAAGCACGCTAGCATTAACAAAGCTATTGACTGGATAGTTGATTAAAATTCATCAGCCATCAATTGCAAGGAATCAAGTTTGAGGAAAGTTAAGAATTATAAATAGATTTTTTTAAACAATACTAAATTCAAATCGAAACGACTTAACTATGTCGCAACAGTTTAAATTCTTAGCCTACTTCTATCTCTAATGATAAAAATAAAATTTATTTAAATATTAGGTCTACAAATTAATTCCGTACCTTCGATGTGTAGAAATATCAAATCTAAAGAACCAAAATCATCACTTTCTTAGGTCGCTTTTGAATATCTACGCCAGTTGATGTTGTAGACATTAAAGTCCCCCGGAATGGCATTTTCGGCACTTATATAATTAATCAGTAAATGATCGATGGGGTCTGCAAGAGAAGC
>CM032454.1:65101458-65111458 GCA_019049505.1 Pachyrhynchus sulphureomaculatus
ATTATGACCAACAGCCTGTCTCTTCCGGAAGCACATCTAGAGGTATACTGCAGATCTGTTCGACCAGTATCCTTCTCCGTATGATGTAGACCCAGGTGATAAGTTCAAGTCGATATACTTATAACCTGCAGTAGTATGGTGTAAAACCGGGATGTGGGCTATGGGTTGAAGATTAACCAAAACCACTTTTCTGCCAGTCGAGAAGAGTTTTCTATGGAGCCACAAAGAATGCGAACTATCACCGTCTTCTACACCACCGCCTACTGATCAATCTGCAGAGCTCGCTCACCACTCACCAGTTCGTATTTAACCCCAACCCTCTGGAATCAAGGGACCACGTCGTCATCCGCGCTTCTATTCGTAATCACCTGCGCATGTGCTGCTTACTGTTGTCAGGTGGCGACATATCAAGCAACGATACAGGATAAAGCCCGTTATGTTTTGCAACGAGATCGTAAAATGGACCGTAAGAAGGAAGGGGACTCCATAAGAGATACTTAATGAGATACCCCTAAAGGTTATAATACAAAATTAGATTAAAGAGAGGACACATCTGGTAGGCAGATGGCTCAAAATAAAAAGAGGGCACGAGAGCAGGTGGTAACTATCAAGGACAAATTTATAAATATCCCTAGGCAGTTGCACATCGCTTTTCCAATAGGAAATCTATGACTTCTTCATATGCGGCAGAAAAATAGTGAAAAGGAAGATAACGCGGAGGAACATGTACATTTGTTCGGAGGGTAGAGCAAAGGCTTGCTAGTCAATCTGAGGGACAGATACAACCTGTTTCTCTTCTAGGTGCCTCGTTAAACGAGAGTCAAAGAAAAACGAGTTGACCAACAAACTGGCTAATAAAGGAGCTCGGGAAAACCCTACGGAACATGAACTCTTTTTAGAAGTCCCTTGTAAAGTGTTAGTTGAAGCGATTTTAGATCTACTGAACATTCATAAAAGACTAGAACCGGATTCCCAGGATGAGATAATCTAAGAGTCTCATAAAAGAAGTGAATTTTAAGTATTTTAAGTCTCTGTTAAAATTAAACAGGAAATATTTGAAGACGGTGACAGGGATCGTTATAAAGCATTACTACCTGAATGAGCATCTCGCTAGTGTGGCGGTCAAAGGTGATTAAGAGTGCAGATGGTACTTGAAAGAGGAGGGGACTTCATCTGATTATGTCTTCTCCGACATACGAGCAAGGCAAACTCACCTATGATTCCAATTAATTTAGGACCCGGATTGTATTAAGGCGAATCAATCTGAAAGATTTTGGGCCTTTGATAGCTCTAGAATTACGCAAGCTCGCAATGAATGAGAAGCGAATACGCTTCTCATTCATTCACTGCACAGCATAGTAGTTATTGGAAAATATCTTTTAGCCTTCATTTTGTTTCTGAACTGAGTAAATTTAATATAGAAAAATCGGATAAGTACAGTTGCATTACCAGCAAATAAGGTTAGGCTTGCTTCTGGTACTAAACTTGTTAAGCATTGATCACGGAAAGAGATATCTTAATTCTGAACTGACGTATTTGAAACTTAAAAAAGTCTAAGGAGATTCAGCGCTGTGATTTGTTGCCTACTAAAACAATTGGAAATATGCTTCTTATAGCTTTTCTGCTGTCGTGATTGTGTTGCCATAGCCTTTTTACTTCGGCTAGCTAGTAAGCGTTGAAATAGAGTGAAACATGGGATGTCCTAGTTTGGTGATCGAAATATGCCCTGGTTGTCCATTATTCATAATTTTAATGCAAAGTTAAACATACTGAAGGTGTTAGTGTGACAAGCCATTATATATTTTCTGCGTATTTTTCAGGAACGTTAATATTTCTTTCTTTTCAAAAATTACATTTTGAGAATGACCAAAGCTCTTACATCTGAAAACAAGAGCGGCCAACCAGTAACCAATATCATCATGAAAGCTCATTTTTAATACCTCTTTATTATCACCAATTAAAATCATATTTAGAAACTTCTCCTGACCTTATTTGTGTTTAATTTCCAGATACTATTTCTTTTTTACAATTTGACATACACGTATGCCTTATCCTTGGGGCTGATTCCCATGTAAGAGAGAATTAATACTCTTGCGTGTATGTCCAATTGCAAAAAAGAAATAATACCTGGAAATTAAACACAAATAAGGTCAGGAGAAGTTTCCAAATATTATTTGAATTGATGATAATAAAGAGGTATTAAAAACGAGCTTTCGTGATGAATAAAGCGTCGGTAAAACAGACTAAACATATTGATCCGAATCACGCAGGACGTGTGATATGAGAACTGAAATTCTGTAAAAAAAAATAACAAAAATAATAAAGACCCTTTGTCAAACAGAGATAAGAAAAAGAGACGTCACAAAGTGGGCTTACAAAATCGTATCCAGCTGCTACCAACAGTAAACTTGCTCGTCTTACGCATTGTAGATCTACTGTTTTTTCTTTTAGATTTACCATCCAAATCCAAAAAATCTAACGTCACTCTGTGTCTCCTCTCTTTGTTTTCACATAGTTTTATGGCTGTACTGCTTAGCTACGCATTATGTAGTTTGTCAAATAGCCGTCAAACGCATTATTTGGATGAAGCGTCATTCACTAGTTATTTTACTAGCTACTTCACATATTAATTTGATGAAAACGAAACTCAGAAACAAACTTTCAACGTCATCAATAAAAAGGAACTCTACATACCAAATCTGAAATTTCCGATTGTTACGAATTTCACGTCATAAAATATCATTTAAAAAAAATTAATAAAGGTATCTACAACTCTCGAAGAAAATATGAAATTGAGAAGAATGAAGACGCAGTTATTGAAGAGGAAACAGACCATAACAATGTGCGCTTTTCATATTAAAATAAACGGTCAAGTACAAGTTGAACTTGCACAATTAGTGTTCCGTACGTTATTGCTTTAAAAAAAAAATTGTTAAGGTGGTATAAAATGATCAATGACATCACAAAACACACCCCAAATAAGTTTTCAACAAAGTTTCTTTCGAATCTTTACTGAAAACTGATGCCCTTGAAATTTTTGTTTTTTTTTATATACCAGACATATTATTAAAGGTAATGCACTCGTGATAATTTTCGTTCAATTTACACCCCGTGGAGAATATTTCAGAATTTTTTCAAAATTTTTTGATCAGTACTTTTCGAGATAAGGTGGGGGACAGCGAGTTTTCGAGATTTTTAAAAAACAATACAAAGAAAAGTGTGCGCAAGTATTACATTATGTATATATATATTTTCACAAGCTTTCATTTCACACCATACTTGATGACCTAGTAAACAATTTTTTTTTCACTTCCGATTTCACCCCCCAAAACTAACCCCTTAAGTCAAAATTTAACTTTCTAAACTACACGGCTCTGATGAGGCCATCAATTACTATATTATTACCAAATTTCAACTTTCTATGACAAATAGTTTCTGATAAAATCGGTGTGACAGACAGACAGGCAGACAGACAGACAGGCAGACACCGAAGTCATCTTATAAGTGTTGCGTACGGAACACTAAAAATAATTATTCTGATTAAAGTGGGTCGATTAAGGAAAGTCTTATTTGCTAGTATAATAGAAATTACTTTTAGAGTAAACTGTAGATTTCAAGTTTTATATACAGTAACCTGCTGTTTTCTACCGTTTTTTTCGAGGGTCATATACTGTTTTTAAGTAACAGGGAGTTGGCAACACTGCTCCAGCCTTTGTTACAGGTCAAGCTGATGCGTGACTGTACTCTTTCTACTAAGGAACAACTTATTAAAGGCAAATATATTACTTGAAATTGGTTTATTAATACCCATAATATTATGAATTGGATTGTAAAATATTCTATAATTTTTTTTAAAATGGTATGTAGTTCTTCAGTTATACTAATAATATTTAAATTTTTAATAAAAACAATATCTGCTGATATTAGAGAAGCATAACGCGTAGCTTAAACGTTAGTTATGACGTTATAAAATACATAGGTACCCTATTAAAAGGGTAAATGATATCATAAACCAAGTTAAACTCGCTATTTGCATTTACTGCTGCTTTGTTTTGAACGGATTGCGCCATAAATTCGCTATTTCTAGCGATAGGTAAGTAGAGCTTAAATATTTGGCAGTCCATTAATTTTCCAAATTATCTTCGGTTAACGTGCCTAAAATATGCGTAAATAGTTTTAAAAGGCTGCTCAGAATAATCTAATTTCAGCGCGCATACTTGAGAAATTTTACTACATAAATTTTCCAAAGTTTAAATATTATTATCATTCCCAATCTACACTTTAACCTGGAAAAACGCAGATCGCCAATCGGATTCGACTTATTGGACTCTTCTTCTTCGGGTACCATGACGGTTAAACGATCGTTGGTTATAATGTTGGCTATTATGTTGACGATGATCGTTTTATTGATAGTCAGTCGAAAGAGTTAAAGCGTAGCTTTTCCATTCCACTGCCTCAAAGTTTTCAACCGCGATGTTCTCCTTCTCCCTGGACCACGTTTGCCTGGAATCTTTCCCTGTATAATCAGATGCAAGATTTCGTGTTTTTCTGGAGACCACTGTTGTTTCTAATTAGGTCCATAAAACTGGTTTTCATCAGTCGTCGATATACTCACATCTCAAATGCTTCCAGACGTTTAATTGCTTTAGTTAGCCTCCCCTTTGTGGTTCTCATGTTTCCTCAGAGAGCGTTCTTTCTAACACCTATCAACGCCGGTGTGCCCCAAGGCTCCATACTATCTCCTTTTCTCTTTCTTATTTACATTAACGATCTGCTGGAAATGACCAGAAACCCAATCTACCTGAACGCTCGGACATCAGCTACTGAGACAAATATCCGCAGACAGCGGGAAGTCGTTCAACTTAACAAAGACAGTAACCAAGTGAAATTTAACGCTACAAAAACCCAGGCGGCATTTTTTTCTAAAAGAGTTAACGTTGCTGAACCCGACATAGTTATGGCGGGGCACTCCATTCCTCTAACGTAGTCACTCATTTTGTTGCGCCTTAATTTGGGAGCAAATATGTCCTGGCGTAGCAAGGAGAGCTTCTCAAAAGTTCGGATTATTATTTCGAACCAGAAAGCTTTACACTCCACAACAACTGTTAATTCTTTACAAAACTCAAATTCGACCAACTATGGAATACTGCTCCCATGTTTGGGGCTCCGCTCCCAAACACACATTGCATTGTTTGGATTCTATTCAGAGAAGAGCTGTCTGTCTGATTGGAGACTCGGAACTGACCGGTGGCCTTGATTCGCTGGAACACCGAAGAACGGTTGGCGACCTGAGCCTATTCTGTTCGTCTGATTCCCGGAACTGACCAGCGGCCTTGATTCGCTGGAACATCGAAGAACGGTTGGCGACTTGAGTCTGTTCTATAAGTATTTTCATGAAAAGTGTTTGAAGGATGTGGCCCGCTTAATTCATCCCAGACCGGTGCATGTTAGAAATACACGTCGCCCTAATACTTCACATCTTTATGAGGTTCAGCTTGTTATTTGTCGTACAACGCTTTTCACTCAGTCTTTTATATGGAGAACATCATCCCTTTGAAATAAGGACTGTCTTTCCCACCAAGTACAATTTACAGCGATTCAAGAACAACGTGAATCGCTTTTTCCGCATAGGTCGTGACTAGTTAAGATTTTTTTGTTCTTCATAAATACGTCTTGGGCATTCTCTATTGCAATTTTGACTTCCACAGTCAGGTTCCAGTGGTCGTTGATATTGCTACCGAGATACATCAATTTATCAACTCTCTCTATCTTTGTGCCACTGACTGTAATACCACTGCATTGAGTCTTAAACCAAACTGTGTATAAGTATCAGTGTGTGTCCATAAGTTTTGGTGGATCTTTTACGTTATTCTTCTTCTTAAGGTGCCGTGTAGATTCCTGCGTAGGCGTCTGTACCAAACTTTTCTCATCAGATGAGTCTGTTTAAAGCCGCATTTTGGAGAGACCAAAAATCACTTATCCCTGTCCAGTGACGAATATTGCGCAATCACGATAGTCTCATTCTCCTTTTGCCTTGAATTTTACTAATATCAATCGCAAAACTATAACGTTCCCCACGAATAATATGACCCAAGTATGAAGTCTTCTTTGTGTGCTTTCGAACAATTCGCGATCTTCCATGTTGGCTCTCTTGATCACCTCCTTATTCCTCACTCTATCAACCTAAGATACTCTAAACATTCTTCTGAATATCCACATTTCAAATGTCACCAGTTTGTTAATAGATGACACTCTCAATGTCAACAAAACTGGCCAAACATAGCACTTAACCATCCGGTATCTGAGTTGTAGGTTAAGGTTTGATTACAAAGGAATTTGCGTAACTTGATGAAAGTTGCTCTTGCCTGCCCAACTCTGCCTTTAATTTCCATGTCCAGATCATATTTGTAATTCATAAGGCATCCCAGGTATTTGAACTTGTTAACCTGTTCTATATTCTCACCATTTATATGAATTCGGACGTCTGCAATTGGATTTCTACTGATGATCATGAATTTTTTGTTTTGTTTATGTTGATGCTTATTCCAATATTTTCTCCTTCAAGCATTCAATAATGCTTGAAGAGCATTGCGCTATCTGCCAGAATGGCAGTGTCATCTGCATATCTGGTGTTGTTTATCGCAACACTGTTTACTTTGATACCCAGATCACTCTCCGACACTGCCTAAACGAAGGCTCTTTCGACATATAAATTAAACAGCATGAGTGACAAAACACAACTCTGTCTAACTCCCTTTCTTATTTCAAAATCTTCCGTTGTATAACCATTCTGAAATCTTACGTCTGCTGATTGAATCCAATATAAGTTGGCAATGATTTTTATATCTTTAGAATCTAGCTCTAGTTCTTGTAGATATTTTATGAGGAGATCATGTTTAACGCTGTCGAATGCCTTCTCATAGTCTATGAAGTACATGAATACATCCTGTCTCTGATCCAGATAATTCTGAACCAGCATTTGGAGACTGAAGATCGCTTCTCTCGTCCCAAAACCCCCTTTAAATGCGAACTGACTATCTCCACTAACTTCTTTTTGTATAGTCTCGTATGAATGACGCGCAAGAAGAGTTTGACAAAATGGCTCATGAGACTAATTAAGCGATAGTGCTTACACTGTTTAGAGCCGGCTGTTTTTGACACGGTAATAAATGTCTAACGCAGCCAATCCTTCGGTATTTTTCCAATATCATAAATATTGTTAAAGAGTGTTACGTTGTCATTACTGACTTTACAGAATGTCTCGAAGAACATGTTATCTGGACCAGGGACTTTATCATTTATCAGGGAAATAGCATGAACCACCTCACTCTGCAATAGTTCAAGGCCGGGTGAATTGTCCATTAAGAGATCTGGTGAACATGATCTATTATCATTAAACAAATTTGAGGTGTAGCTTTTCCATCTATGAAGCTGTTCTGGGTCCCATTCGCCGCATTTCGGATATGAGAAGAGGGATTCTTCTTATATGTTCCAGCTATTTCTTTTATATTCTTATGATGGTGAAAATAGACGTTGGAAGTTCCTCCTTATTTCTTTACGGATTTCTCTTTGAAGACTGGCATAACCAATTTGATCTTGTGGTTTTTTCATTGTCTGCGTTTTTCCATAAGATTTAATATATGTTGGGTCATCCATCCGTTATTAGTGATAACTAATGTATCATCGGCATATCTATTGTTATTTATGTTAACTCCGTTGATGTTGACTCCCTCAGTAGTACCAGTGAGTGCTTCATTGCATATCACCTCTGAATAAAGATTGAACAACAAGGGCGATAGAAAACAACCCTGAAGCACTCCCCGCTTGATTTCCATTTTATCTGACAGTTAATGCTCCCACCGTACTTCAGCTGTCTAATGCCTGTACTAATTGATGATGATACGAATGTCTTTGACCTTTATAGCGGTCGTTTTTAAAATCTCTAAAAGTTTTTAGTGGCGTACTCTGTCAAAGGCTTTTTCAAAGTCAATTGAACAAAAGAACAAATGGACACACAACACATGGATACCAAACAGTACCTCTCTAGTCCCTAATTCATTTCGAAAACCAAACTTTCTTCAAGTTTATTATATACCCTGCCAAGAATCACTCTTAAAAATATTCTTAAAACAAGGCTCATGAGACTAATTGTTCGATGGTCACTACCTTTGGTTGCTCTGTTCTTTTTTGGAATCGTGTCAAATGTTGATTTTAGCCAATCAGTCGGTAGTATTCCGGTCTCATAAATGGCGTTAAAAAGTTTTGTTATTGGACAGTAATGAAATTCATTACCTTTCTGGAATCCGATACTGTCCCTATTAGCCAGTGGGTTTCGACAATGGATATGATTCCTCAAGATTTTTATTGTATTTCCCACAATGGATATAAGAGCTGGAGCAATTTTATTTACTTTAGCTTACAAGGATGATAAGATCCAGTTTTAAAATCTGATATTTACTTAGCTATTCATTTCCGGCTTTTTTCAGTTGATGAGCAAGTGTGTTACGCTCGATTTTGATCATCGCATCATATTATTGACTTAATTAATTTATATTGCTATGATATAATTTTTTTTACTAATCACTTCTTTTTTCGCAGATTTAGTAACTTCAAACATTAAATGGTGCATGCTACGCTCTCAGTATTGAAAGTATTTTTCCTAACTGTTTGGAGTTATGATTTAATCCTGGGTTGAGAAGAAGTTGAACCTCTCATGACTTATAAGAACCCAGTGTTCAGGAAAGGTCCAGAAGTTTAGGACAATTTATCTGGGATGGAACAACTCTCAATTAAGTTCTCTTTATGACTATGCTATTTATATTGTTGCTATTTATTTACCTCTTTAATTAAGCGCAACTCTTTTCAGAGTAGGAGTAATTGATGTGAATAGTAAGAATTTCATAAATGATATAGTACCATAGTTTTGTGAGTATCATTGCTATAATATATTGCTTAAGTGCACTGCTACAAATACTTGACGTGCAGTCCAGATACGAGCCCACTGTAAACTTGAAGTATATATACTAAATATTGTTTTTAATGGCGTCGTTCTGTCTGCATCTGACGTAGCAGTGGAGTGCTCGATTAAAGGTTCTCTTGATACTCAGAATTATGTAATAGTGTAAGAACGGACTATGTACCCTTAGTGTTGCTAATACAATTTTGTGCCAAATTGTGTACACTTTATTGTACCATTAATTATTTTAAGCTTAGAAAGCAAGTTAACGGCGGGTATTTCTCGTTATTATTTTTAGTGTTCCTTACGGAACACTTATAAGATGACCTCGGCGTCAATTCATCTGTCTATCTGTCTGTCACACCTGATTTTCTCCGAAACTATTCTACATAGAAAGTTGAAATCTGATACTAATATAAAAATTGATGGCCTCATCAGAGCCATGTAGTTTTAAAAGTTAAATTTTTAGTTTCGGGGGGTGAAATTAGAAACGAAAAAAAAATTACCAGGTCATCGAGTGAAGTGTCAAATGAAAGCTTGTAAAAAGATGAGTTCAAAAATATATATATAATGTAATACTAGCGCACACTTCTCTTCGTATTATTTTCAAAATGCGAAAAATCGCTGTCCCCCCTTATCTCAAAGAGTAGTAATCAAAAAATTGTGAAAAAATTCTGGAATATTCTCTACAGGGTGTAGATTGAACGAAAATTATCACGAGTGCATTACCTTTAATAATTTATCTAGTATATAAAAAGTCACTGATCATTTTATACTTCCGTAACAAAAATTTTTATTTTAAAAGCAATGAACGCACGGAACACCAATGGCAGTCCAACTTGCATTTGACAGGTTATTTCATTTTCTACAAAATATTTTTTTAAATCTACATTAAATCCAGTGGAAGTAGTTAGGAGTATTTGAACTAACCATCTATTTTTTGTATATTGGTATCAAGTACCATTCTGTTTTTATTGCATTTACGACATCTACTGCATTTAATTGCATTTACTGTATTTAAGTTTATTACATTTACACTTACTA
>CM032454.1:65116458-65262586 GCA_019049505.1 Pachyrhynchus sulphureomaculatus
ACTCTAAGAGTCATAACTATAATGAAATGTACTAAATGCTATAGCACTTTAAACTATGTAGAAAATAAAACAAAACAACAATAAAACAATTTATTCCGAGTAGAGCAAACTAAAACAAAACAATTTTCTATAGGAGATGTTCGAAATGTCAACCAGTTTCATTTACACATAGGCGGCACCTTTTCTGGACACTTCTTACCGAGTTGATGAGTTCAAGAGGAGTGAGAGCTGCAAAACTTTGTATCACTGCGACTTCTAACTCTTGCCTGGTGTTTGTCGGGAATTTAAAAATTAGGCCTTTCAATCTTCCCCAGAGATAGAAATCCATAGGTGTTAAATCCGGTGACCTTGTCGGCCAACGGTTCGGACCTTGGTTAGCTATCCAGTTATTGTCGAAATTGGCCGATAAAAAATTACTGATAACTGCAGCGTTTTGAGGGGGTGCCCCGTCGTGTTGAAAAAATATATTTCTAAGGTCCATTAACGGCAGTTCATCAACAAGAGGTTCTATTTGCTGCCTTAAAATTTCTAAATATCTCTGAGAGGTGAGTGTTCCTTAAATGGACGATATGCGGTTTTCGCCATTGAGTTTATCATAAAAATTAAGCCTCAGACACCGACATCAGTTTTTGTCTGTCTCCTTTAGATAAATGTCCCTTTCTGACACACGGTATGGTTAGTTAGAGATGATCACACTTCACTCCATTCTGTTAGTGATCATCTAACAAATTTATCTACCTGAGCAAACGGAGAGAACCAAAGATGATTGGTCTCAGCATTTTCATTTGAAGTAAGATCCACGGATACAGCAAGCTGATATCTTTATCAGGAATGCGACTTTTCATCTGTTATAATTCCAAACAACACTTAGTAGAGAAGGGTACAAGATGGGACGAGAAGATTGTTGAAAAAAGCGGCAAGCTTCATTTGTATTGTGTCATATGCTTTATGACATTTGTCCCATTAGCTGCTTAGTTATAATAACAGTCTGTAACCGAATATCTAATTAAAAACGTAAAAACATTATTTTACTGGTTTATTGGATAAATGCTGCCATGTAAAACAAGTAAATAAATTTAATATCAGTAGTACAGCCAGGTTCAAGGGCACTAAATATCTCAACTGATTATTCTATAGATCGTTAATGAAGTCCCGATATGGTATGCTTCGTGCACGAGACATATACTGGTATTTTTGTGTTTGGTCAATATCAATATCAATATCTTTATGGGATGATAAGTAAGGTATGGCCTCTAACTTACATTTCTGAAAGTTTAATACATAAAGTGAATATTTGCTTATTCTAACTTAACCTGAGCACTTAAACTAGTAGTCCTATACTAACTTAACCTAGGGTTTTTTAAAACATGATTTTCTTATTCTAACTTGACCTTAGACTTATGCTACCTTAACCTAGGACTTATGTTAGCTTAACTTAGGACTTAATGTTAACTTAACCTAGGACTTATGATAACTTAACCTAGTTTGACAATCTTCTGTCACGCCGGGTGAGGAGGGCCATCGTTTTCATCCGAGAGAGGGTCTGAAGGTCTCGGGAATTGGCGGCGGGCATGTGGCGGGAGTCGGAAGGCGTCCCTGATGGATGGGTTGAAGTGCTAAGACGCCTTCTCCATAAACTTTAGTTGGATTTTCCTCATGTGTGCCTTTATGCACACCGAGGTCTCTATGCATTTACTTGTTCCTCATGAACCATGGGGCTCCCGTGATCATCCTCAGGGCCTTGTTCTGCACTGTCTGAAGTTGGGCTCTCCTTGTCTTGGAAAGCTGACACTATGTGAGGAAGGCGTAAGTGAGGCCTGCCTTTACGATATTATTATAGATCAGCAGCTTGGTCCTTGGTAGCAACTTACTGGAGCGATTTATAAGAGGATATAATTTGCCCAGCAATTGTTTTGCTTTCCTGGTGACAGTGCAGACCTGGTCCTTCCAGACGAGTTGTTTGTCGTACTGGATGCCCAGGTACTTGGTGGAGTTTGCCCATTGGATGCGAGAGCCTTGATGCTAGAGATGTTCTTGGGGAGTGCCCCTGCCCTTGGAGAAGACGATGGTTTATGTTTTGTGGGGGTTCAGCTTGATCTTCCAGCGGTCAAACCAGGAGTCAAGAATGTCTAGGTGGTGCTGCAGTCTGCTGGTGATGATGCGGCTGCTTCTGGATTGGGTGATTATGGCGGTGTCGTCATCATAAAGGAGGAGATTGGTCTGATCCGATTTGGGAATGTCGGGTTTGAAGATGTTAAAGAGGTGTAGGGAGAGGAAGGAGCATTGTTGTGTTTGGTCATCGTGTCTGTGAAACATATACTATATATTATCAACAAGTCGATTTATTAAAATATCGATAGTTGTCGATACATGGATTTATCGATATATCGAGTTATTAATAGTACATAGATCGATAGTCAACGATATATGGGTAGGAATATAATGCCAACTGAAAATATTTTGATGAATATAATTATTTGTCAAATTTTGACTAGGTAAAAGCATAATTTAACGTATCAAAATTTTTGTTACAAAGTTCTTCTAGGTTTACTACGCAACTAAATCTGCATCAGTGATTTAAGTGCAAATACTGTCTTTATCAGTCATCAAAGTTCTTCTAGGTTTACTACGCAACTAAATCTACATCAGTGATTTAAGTGCAAATACTGTCTTTATCATATAATAAGAAATTATTAATAAATAAAGAAATATACAACATAAATTTTAAAATTTGGAGTGACTTACACATTCATCAACAATCTGGCAATTAGTTTCACTAAAATCTCTTTTATCAAATTTTAAGGAATGACTCCCATATATAATAAATTCAATATTTATTTATATATCGATAGCTTTCACTAGTTAGAAATCTATCGATATTTATTGACATATGAATAACTATCGACAAAACGATAATTATCAAAATATATTTTTATTAGTTGTATTGGTGATTACCAGTAAGTATCGGCATACCGAAAAAATTTACATCCCTAGTGATGACGAAACGTATCGCGTGCACAATGTCTAAATAAAGGCGTTTAAATATAAACATTTCGATTCGCCACGAAAATTTGTGGTAAAAGTAAATTGGAGATAGGAAATAAATAATGCATACGTATCCTTCGATTATTCAGAGAAAAATAAAAGAAAATCTCCTAAGCCATTTTCCCGTATTTGTTTTAGATGGAAAATAGAGCAATTTGACGGAAAAAAAACAATTCCGTTGGAAAATGCGTCATAAAGTTTCACAGAGGGTTGTCCAATCGTCATAAAATTTTTAATGGGCAATAGTCATTCCTCGATGTTTTACTGCTCACTATAGCCCAAGAGGGGTATTTGTTATTTTCTTAAGTATTTTCAGCTAAATGCACACTGATTATTTTTCTTTAGTTTTACAGCTTTGGGTTTCATTACTCAACTCTCTTTTTTCGGGTTCAGTCATGCGGTTGTTCCAAGTTGTTAACCAAATGGAAAAAAATATATTTCTTTCTTTTACCACTACATAAAAAAATAGAAAAGCTAACTATTGATTTTGACTTGTTCATATTAAGGAATAATTTAACTCAAGCATTATAATTTAATGTATTACATACTCAGTACTTTGTGGTGATATACCTAATAATAATGAAAAATTAGTTAATCGTAGTAAAGGATCAGAGGCATTTACAATTGAAAAGTGATAGTAAAGTTCGGTGAGTATATATATGTTTGCGTTATTGAATCTCCAGGAGCCTCATTATAACTGTATGAAAGGAGCCTCATTATAACTTGATTCCTAACCTAACTATGGGACTACACGTATTCTTGAAAAAATGTGTTTCGAGAACATTTCTTGCCATCAATGTATTCCCTGGTATGCCAGCAACGGCGCAATTACCTTAGTAAGTTGTCCAATCGCCTCTTGCATCAAATTTCGCATGGCATCTTCGAGGCATGCTGTCGACGAGATTTTCTGAATACTCCGCAAATTTTTCGAATCTCGCGAGAGAACTGAGTTAAAGTCCTCAGAGTTTTTCTCTGTGCTTTCTCTTTATACAAGGGACCAAACATTTTCAATAGAGTTGGCGTCCGACGATTGTGAGGGCTACTCTAGTACCTTATCGTGAGTCCAAGCGAACCGCATCGCGACGTGATTTTCACCCAGCAAAAGTTTCTTCAACGTGCTTCGAAATTTGACATCATGAGCACGAAGATGTTGTCGAATAGTCGAATGGGAAACATTGAAACCAGATTTTCTTAATTTTGCCGGTCCTTGATGCAGCGGCAATTTCGGGTCCCGCGAAAACAAAGACACGATTCGTTTTTCGACTCTTGGAGTGACTTCGCCTACCCAGGGACGTTTTAGCAGGTTGTCGACATTTTTCGTCTCGTTAAGACGATTTACCCACTTCTTCACAAACGACACCTACTTTTTAATAGCGGCCGCGGAATGTGTCATTTTTGGCCACTTTGGATAAGAATAAAGAAAGATTGCCTGAAACCGACGTGCTGGAACCGACGCGCAAACAAGTGACTCATTTTGAATTTTACGTGATTTCGATGAAACATCGGAATCGACTCATACTTTTACTAAAATGCGTCATTAACAAAAGTTTCCTCTACCGATGTTTTGTTGAATCGCTAGAAACGGATCTACCAAAAATGCATTATTGCGGAAACGGTTTTACTTGACCGACTATAATTAAGCGTTGGCTCAGAGTGTAGGGCACAAAATATGTTTAAGCAAATAGTCTAGACTTTTTGCAAGGTTCTAGTTTGCATATTTGAAACAGTTTTCAGATTAAGTTTACAGTCACCTAATATACTCTGTAACTGGTATTATATATTTATTGTTACTGAAAAGGCTTACTCAAAGAACCATAATGGGCCTATTTTGTAATTTATCTTAACGGAAAGGTAAGTGAGTTCAGGGGGCAGGACGACAATGACGAAAAGAGTGTAAAACTTCCAGATGATTTCCAGTCCAAGTCCAACTTATCAGTGTAAAATATTTATTTATTTTGGATTCTAGATATTAAAAAGATAAAAAATGAACTATGTCAAATGCAACTAAAATTTGTAATTTGTTTTTCATTGCCGTTTATATTAATTTTATTTTATTTAAAATCAATGTATATATAATAACTGATCTTGCCGAACATCTTCCTTCCCACTAAAAGCGAACATATTTGATTAATGCGTGTTACCAGTATTGACATATGGAACGGAAACGTGGGCTTTAAATTAAGAAATTATAAATCGCCTACAAGTAGCTCAACATGCGATGGAAAGGAGGATGCTAGGAATATCGTTGAGGGATAGGCCGACTAATGAAGAAATTCGAGGAAGGTCCAAAATAACTGATGTAGCTGAGAGGGTAAGCAGGTTGAAGTGGAGCTGGGCGAGACATATCGCAATACTCTCCGATAATTGATGGGCCCATAAAGTAATCAATTCTAGGCCCTGGAATGAGAAAAGAGGTAGAGGATACCCGAAAACCCGATCGTCTGACGACATCAAAAGACTTGTGGGATACAACTGGATAAACAAGGCCCAAAACCGAAGGAGATGGACGTACTTAGGATAGGTTAATGTCCGACGATGGACTGTATAGCTGAGGATGATGATAAATAACTGATCAACTAGTGTCCGCGCAATGATCACAAGAAATCTAAGCTAAACTAAAACACTGATTCTCCGTCACAAAAACCTAACGTTTCCGCCGCTAAAGTTTTATGATTGGAGACTGATGGATCAGTAATATCTTACAAATTAATATTCAACCAAACGAATTTCAATTTGATAGATTGGTTAACTGGAATTTTTTCATAATGCAGAATGGACAATTAAGAAGTTGTCTAGAAATATCCTAATTTTTACGTAATCAGAGCCGCACTTAAAATGAATCTAAAGAAATAGGGTCGTCGGGAAAGTTCGTGCCGATTTTCGAGAGGTGGTATTGGGGCATATTTGAATATATCAGAATATATCAGAATTATTAAAACCTTTTAAAAAAGAGTATTTAGGATAAATTGTGCATTTTAGACATTTAATTTGTCTCTATTGCCGGAAAAGTAAAATGTCACACAATCAAAAAAACAAAATATCAAAATATCCACTTTTGATGTAATTTTTTAGTATTTTTTGTAGCACTGTAAAGCACTTATCAAATTGTAAACTATAGACAACAAAATTTGTCTTTGAAAGTAGGCTAAAATGCTTGCATCGAGTGGTTTTTGAAGCAAACCGGCATAAATACCAGTTTTTATTTAATTTGCTCCAGGATTACCAAGACCGATTAATGTACTCGTACTTTAGTGGAAATTGGTACTATTTTTTAACGTACAAAGCCTGGAATGTTGTATCTGCTAAAAAGGTATAGCTCCGGAATCATTTATAGAAAAAAAACTTGTATTTTAATTTTTTTAATTTAAGAAATCAGTATTAATAATATAAAATAAATTAGTGTTATTTAAAAAAAAAATAAATAAACATGTTTTCTTCTATGTCATATTATTCGTTTTAAGACCATTATTAAAATCAATAACTTTTTTGTATAAATCTGGCATTTCTAACGCTTCCACTCTTTTCCATAATGCTTTTCTAGCAGGTTGTTGACATCATTTATTTTAGGAAGTACAACTTTTACTGCTACATTTATTTTTGTCAGGTCAAACGCCTGTTAGCTTTTTGTTTTTCTTGGAAATTACTTTAAAATTTCCAACGTCACTAAAAAAGTTCTCCCTTCGCCAACAGATTATCAGATGTTTTATTTCTTTTTATTTGAAGTTTCCTTGTGGTCAAAAATTTAAAATGCCACTGTGCGGTAGATTTTACTACATTTGCTAATGCAGCTTTGAAATCGAGAACTTTTCCCGTAAGACTCACTGTTTTTGGAGAGAAAATATTTTTGTATACTCTTCGGGATCAACGATAGTGTTTTCGTTTTTCAATTCTACCGAACACTCGGTCTGACGATAAAAATGAATAACCCACCATTGGAAATATTATTTCTATGTCTTTTACGTTGGTAGATCCATTATTAACCAGCCATAATCCAATCATGCCTGTGAAGGTTGTATTTTTATTTTGACCTCCGCAGACGTCACAAAAAATCATAAACTGAAGAAGAAACTTCATTCCAACCATTTTTCAGTTCATTTTCACACTAACGATAGACAGATGCGTTGTCTTTAGTTTGTTTAGCCCTCGAATCTTCAACAACTGTTGTCAAATTGTACTTATACAAGTATATCTAGTAATAGGCAGACCTATCCTGAACCCGCTGGAGTATCTGATTCGTTTGACAATCAAAATACAATGTAAAGGTGTCAGGATTCTTTTGTCTCAGTAATTTAAAAAATTCTTTTGCCTTTAAACGGTGAACACTCAATTTAGTCACCAGTTTTCTCTTTAGTGGACCGTTGTTTGTATGATTGATTCATTCAGTTAAAGAAATACATGTAGGACCACCACAGCCGATGTTGAATTTATTACGGAAAATAGTCTGAAAAAAGGAATTAGTAACATTCAAATATTCATGCTCTGAACAATACATTCTCTAGAGTTTTTTTACGTTCAAATCTGATTGAAAATAAACGCTTTTTCCTGAGAGTAATGACTTTCAATACATTTTATTCATTTAATAAATTGAATAACTGACCTTCCTTTCTCAGCACATAGAAGTTCTTTCCTATTTCCACCTCGTCCTCTTTCCACCAATTTCTATCTTGATCACACCTTGAACACGATCTTTGCCTAATATTAAAGCACTTAATAATTCTTTTTGGCATACCTGTACTTTTTTGCCCTTAAGTAGCATAAAATGGCAATAAAAGTATTCGTTGGAGGCACGATTATTGCTTACTGATATTTTTCGAGCTGTTGGTTCAGTGTCAGTAAACTTCAAAATAAATTGGTCTTGCACTCAAGAATCTATAAATAAAACGAAACAAAATTGAACAATTTCTAACTATTTTAATTATGTGAAAAATTTTAATACCTAATAGGTGTAATTTGAAAATAGAAAATCTTTGTAATTTACCTCATGGCCTTTTGTTTTGAATCTTTCCAATTTTTAACACTTCTTTTTCTTTTTCGGGGATGTACCTCATCCTCTACATGATATTTTGAGAGATCCATTTAAAAAATAAATTGTTTTGATATTCGTTTAAACAAATATTTTTTATTAAGGAAAGAAATGAAGAAACCTGAATTTCATAACCTTCCCAATCAGTGCGACATAAGCGCTCCATGTGGACACACCTCGAAGCTTGGATTCAGAGGGTTTTGAAACATAAATGAAATTTCACAACTCTTTTTAAATTACTTCGGAAGGGTTTTGATCTGAACGACTTTTCACAGCTACAGTGTCCCCTAAGATTTAGCGAAATATGAAAAAAGGGATTTTCCAAAATGATGGATTGAGATGGTTTTGAAAATAAACGTCTCGATTAACAAAGATATTACGCGTATCAAAAGTGATCATCCACACGCATTTGTCAAAGGTTACGTAAGTTAATACGATGTACGCCCAATTTAAGAAAAAAAAAAGGATAGACAGGATTTCCATCGGTCATTGGCAACTACACTACGAGTGCAATAGATACCGTTATTAAAGGAAATAGTAACGCATGATAAGAACTGGATCATTTATAATAATGTGAGAGAAGAAGATCCTGGAATATCAACCATGAACCACAATTGCCCACTCCTAAATTCCAATCCAAAGAAAGTATTGCTATTAGTCAGGTGGGACTGAAAAGGAATCCTGTATTATGAACTTTTTTTGTTGATATGTTTCTAGTATTCGTGCAAGTTTTTTTTCCAATTTTTGGGATTTATACAGATCTTTTCTTGCATATATTCAGGTTTAAGCTTTAATTTCAGTAATAAAAAAAATTAACGTTTTGTGCTTCGGCTTCTTGCAGATATGTCTTGTGCAGTTGAGAATTGCAAAGTTCTGGAGAATTAAGCTCAAACAAAAAACAAAATATATTTTACCATTGTTTTGGTAAAAGCAAACACTGCTGTGTGTAATCAATCTTTTAATTGATTTTATTAAGATACATTTTGTAGTACAGTCATGGCACGAAATCAAAACAACAGATTAAAAACGCTAAAACTGATTATGGCGAAAAAAACATATTGCTGTGTTATTTTGACTGTGCTCTAGTCAGATCGCTCGCGGTTACAGCATAAGAGACTAATAGAAAATAAACTTTTGTTTACCATTTGGTAAATTTGAGGCAATGGATAGTTTAGATAATCTCGAAGATTAATAATGCTGCAAAAGTTAACACAAATATAAACTTTAAAACATTCATACATAATAATTCCAAATATGGTTATCATTACTGCCCTTTGCGCGAGGGAAGGCGTACTCTCTATCTCCATTCTTTGATAACAACAAAGAATCTTAAATACTAGTTTTAAAACTAAATATAAACGCGTATTGTGGATGTTTCAAACAGCAGATGCATTCTACCCGCAGTATTATCAGTGAATGGAGGAGATGGAAGGGTAGGAATGAAGAAAACAGCAAGCGTAACCTTATTCAGTTGAAAATAAGCCAATTTTAAGAACATGACGTTAAAATAGATTTGGATTTTTTTTTTCATAGGCCTAGCACACATACTGCAGGGAAATCCCTAAAGAGTCACAGGAGCGATATGTGTGCGGAAAAATCGATTCACGTTGGTTTTGAATCACTGTAAATTATACTCGGTTGGAAACACAGGGCAAGTTATTCGAAAGGGATGAGGTTCTCCATATAAAAGACTGGTTGAAAAGGGTTGTACGAGAAGTAACAAGCTACAAAAATCTATTTTAAAGTTGTGATCTCTGCATGTTGACGCCCCTGAATCAGCCCCCACTCGAAGATCCAAATGGGGTGCTATTTTACCTCTGGAATTTTTTGTATCCAGGTGCCCCATAATACTGTTTGATTTCACAGTTCGGGGACATCGACACAGCCACGAAACGTTAAGCAAAAGACCTGTTATCTCAAATTGTCGTCCATTTCGTGTGCAGTTATTTTTATAAATTATCTTTTAAAACCGTATGTTCTATTAGAGGTAGGTTTGGTATTTTTTAAACATACCATATATACCAGATATATACATATCTTAAATTGAATTCTTTGTCAGAAATATCTCTCTTTTGCAGGTACACTTCAGAATGCAGCATATAATAACTTTAGTTTTACAAAACCAAAAAAAACATTATATAAAAACACTAGAAAAAGTACCGACAAAAATGAAATATCTATGCAACGTAGAGTTGTATTATTGTCGGCAGTATCCTTGTTTCTCTCGGCATCGACGAAGTTACTGATGATGCAGGGTGGCATTTTACATTTAATTCAACACATCCAAGGATAAGATGAAATTAAAATCGTTTGAACTGAAGTTTGGAACTAACTATGTGTTTGAAATGAATTTCATTTCCCATGTACTAAAAAATCCTACCAAAATTGGGACGCGGCTCGTCCACGGTCATTGTTGACTCCGCTCTAGTTTTTGAGTATTAATTTTTTTTATAGGACGCTATAGTTGACGTAGAACCTAAAATTTAAAAACTAAAATTGCGACATTTTTCATTGTAATTTTGAGTTATTGACTATTTTTGGACATTATTTTTTTTGTGAAGACACACCTTTCAGTTATCGATTTTGAAAGTGGGTATGAATTAGTTTTTAAAGGTAGTGAAAATTACTAAAATTTTGTTTATGAAAAACCTCCATTCACCGACTTTTTTTGTTTGGTATGTTGGAAATGGTACAAAATTTCAAAGTTCAATTACAATATAATATTTTTTTTATCAAGAGGTTTCGTTTTTCAGGGGTTCCTTGACGCCTTTCTATTTGTCTATTGCACCCCTCCTCCTCCCCTAGAAGCAGTGTTCTCTTGTTTAATTTAAGGGAATGATCTTTATATCCATATGTCTCCCGCCCATTGAACCTGGACTCCACTTTCAAAGAAATTAAAATATAAAATATTTATC
Source organism: Pachyrhynchus sulphureomaculatus (assembly GCA_019049505.1). Classification (NCBI taxonomy): domain Eukaryota; kingdom Metazoa; phylum Arthropoda; class Insecta; order Coleoptera; family Curculionidae; genus Pachyrhynchus; species Pachyrhynchus sulphureomaculatus. The sequence continues at coordinate 65,127,442 of CM032454.1, forward strand.
GAGATTCCAGTAATTTTGCATTAAGAAGATATATTCTGGACAGAATGGTGGATGCGCCCTTTAAAATATATTTTTATCATATTGATTTTTCTGTGGACTGCTGTGCTTTTTCCATCTATAGGATTATGTTCAAACTAAGACTACGAAGTTTTTAATGCATATACAGGAAATGTGCAATGTGAACTATAATATTGATATCGATTTTTACAATATCCACTGCAAAACACACTAAACCGAAATAGGGTTTTTTATGGTCATAGTATACGCGCTATAGGCGAATCCCTACAAGAGCGGTGCGTATCAGGAAGTATTGATTTATGTTATTCTTGGAACGCTACAAGTTTTACTCGGTAGAATATCTAGTCGTGGGCAGCTAATTCCAAAGAGGCAAGGTCGTGCATGTAAAAGACTTCTTCAAGAGGATAATACTATCGTAAGGTACAAGAAACACACAGAATATTTATAGATTATGGCAAGGCAGTCTTTGTATCGACAGCAGTTTTAGGAGAAAATAAAAGTGAAACGTGAAACAGTAAGTCGAATTATTAACGAAGATTTAAGTATGGGGCGTATACAGAAGTTACTAACCATTTATTAACAAAAAAACTAAGAACAATAAAAAATGCTCAGACTAAGACAATACAACGATGGCCATCTTTTATTAATGCTGAAGACTGGCCTTCCGGAGACCAGATTTGAACTAACTTAACTAGAGATTGTGGGATAGTCTCTAAAGAAAGGCTTTTAAACCGAAATTTACAGTCTTTAAAAAAATTTCGAACGTACAATCACCGAAATTTTAACTAAAGAAGAGCATTCCATAAACGATGAATAATCCAAATATTTATAGCTTTGTGATGAGAACAATGGAGGCTAGTTTCTAAATAATTTTTTTTTAACTTTCTTGCATTAGCTTTAATACGCCATGTTTTCAACCAGTGCTGAATTTTATTTTGGGTTCATTTAAAGGTTTCTCGAGGCCGATGCTCGGTCAGTGTGGGATGCCAGCACAGCAGTGCCATCAGCATAGGTTGCCACCGTAGTGGTTCTTGTTGTTGGCAGGTCTGCAGTAAATAAGAGGTATGATATCGGTCCAAGCACACTTCCCTGGGGAATGCCTGAGTGTATGGGATATACGCCGGTAAGCCCTGCTTCACTAGGAGGTGTCTGTTTGTTAAGTATGATTTAAGCAATTGATGGTGGAGATGAGGAAGGAGTTTCTTTAGTTTGACTTGTAAGCCTCTGTGCCATACCTTATCAAAAGCTTGAGATATGTCAAGAAAAGCGGCAGGGTAGTATCTTTTGGCATTTAGATCTTTATTAATTTGGTGAACTAGTCTGTGTACTTGCTCTATTGTTCCATGTTTGTTGCGGAAGCTAAATTGATGTTTCGGGATTATTTTTCTTTCTGCTATTGTTATGTTGCGTTTTATAATATACAACTTCTCAAAGACTTTGGAAAGCATTGGGAGTAAGCTTATAAGCCTGTAGGAGGAGACGTCTTCTGGCTTTTTTCTTGGTTTAAGGATCGTAATGATTTGGGCAACTTTCCAGATGCTGGGGAAGTAGTTTAATCGCAGTATTGCATTAAATATAAACGTTATTAGTTTATAGCATTTTTCAGACAGTTCTTGTAGTATTTTACCAGAAATTAGATCAAATCCTAGTGCCTTTTTGATGTTTATTTCTTTCATTATGACCTGTTTTATTTCTTTACTTTTGAATTTGCTGTGGGGCAATGCCATTTGGAATGGAGTATCTAAGTAACCCGTTATCTCGTTGTCCTCTTCGATGGATAACACTGATAGGAAGGGTTTAAATACATTTTCTAGATGTTTAGAGAAGGCTTTTCCTTTTTCGTTTCTGGCCCAGACATTTTTGATTGGAGGATCTTGTTGTTGGTGTCTTTTTAGCCCTGTTGCAGCTTTCCAGAGGTGAGTACTCCATGGCTTCTGTTGGCGTAAGATTTTCTAAATATATATATGCCTTGGTTCTGTTCTTCTTGAATCAGGTCTTTCAGTTCTTCGGGGGCTTTATTTAGTTTTCTTTTGTCTTCTTTGGTCCTCGTTAACTGCCATTGTTTCCGCAGTTTTTTTTTTCTGCAATTTTGTCTTTAATAACTGGTGATATTTCACTTCTCCTAAGGGGTGTTACGTAGGTAGGTGTAACAACCCATGCAGCCTCTTGTTCACTTGTTACTCTTTGTAAAATGTCCTAACGCTGTTTCTATGTCCAATTCGGTTTTTAGTGATATTAGATAGTCTAATTTTTCCCTAAATGAATCCCAATCTGTTTTACTATTATGCAGGGTGGGTTGTTTTTCTTTATTCAAGATCTTAGAGTGAAATGTTAACCTTACTACCAAGTGGTCTGATGACAAGGCAAACCAGGTTTCGACCTTACGTTTCTTAGTGTCAATCCTTTTTGTGATGCAGAAATCAATAATATCCGGGATTTTGTTTCTGTCTGTCGGCCAATATGTTGGTTCTCCAGTAGATAAGTGTTGCAAGTTATTTGCTTTTATTGCTTTGAGGAATTCTCTATCTTTTGTAGTTGTCAACCTTGAGCCCCATGTTGGGTGTGTTGCGTTGTAATCTCCTCTTGCAAAGAACTTGTTGCCTAGTGTTTTAAAGAATCCTTCAAAATGTTACTTTTTGTTGAAGTGTTTGTGTAGGCAGTAGATGGCAGACATAGTTATTGGTCCATGCCCTTCCTCAATAGTGAAGCTGGTGGCTTGTAGATAAATTTTAATGATTTTTCCCCTTTCATACTGTTTTATACTATCTCTTATGATAATGGCAGTTCCTCCATGTTCTTTGTCACTTGGGTGGTTTGTATGGTATAATTTGTATTTAGGAATCCGCAGGTAGTACTTGCCTGTATAGTGCGTCTCAGAGATCATTATGATGTCTACATTTTGGTTATATAAAAATGTGTTAAGTTCTTGGACATGTTGCTGAAGGCCATTGGCATTCCAGATAGCTATTTTATATTTTAGATATTCGGCCACTAACATAATTTGTTTACGACATTAAGTTGAGCATTGTACTTAATTGCTCCATGAGCTTACTCATCATTTCTTCGAGTTTCCTTATATTGTTGATAGGTTGATTGATTAATGGAATTGCTTGATTATTTGTGTCTTGTTTTTGTTGACTGCACATATGATGCACCAGGCTCTCTATATTGGGCTGATGTAAGTCGTATCTGTGGCTGAGGGTTGCTTTTTTCCCTTAAGGCAGGTTATAATTTTTGTTGCAGTTGCTTGTGTACTAGGCACCCTCTGTAACTGGCAGGATGGTCGCCGCCACAATTTAGACATTTTACAATGTCATCACGTGTTTTGCGGGTGCAAACCTTTATTTTATATTGACCTCCGCATTTAACGCATCTGGATATTTTTCGACAATAGGTTTTAGTATGACCGTAAGCCTGGCCAAGTCCATGCTTATAACATTTACATTACGAAGAGAAACATGCCCTCCTGTGAAGATAAACAATTGTCAGCTTCCGCAAATGCTAAATATCTCGGCATACATTTAGACCGCCGCCTAACTTGAGAGAAAACATATGTTTACCAAAAGAAAGCAGCTAGGACTTAAACTAAGCCACATGTCTTGGCTCATTGGCCGCAAATCAAAATCATCCTTGATTAACAAGATATTGCTATACCAATCCATCCTCAAACCAATCTGGACTTACGGAATTCAGTTGTGGGGTACCGCTAGTGACTCCAATTTTGCCATCCTGCAGAAGTTCCAGAACAAGGTATTGCCAACCATAATCGATGCACCTTATTACGTCTCCAACGAAGTGATTCTTCACGCCATCCCTCTAAAATCTGTTACGGAAGCCATACATCGATTCATTGCGAAATACAGTGAAACAGCGTCAGTGCACCCTAACGTGTTGTCTAATCAGTTAAACGTGCGAGAAGTCAATGAGGTACGTAGGCTAAAATGACTGCTACCATCAGATCTGACTACGGGACCCAGATAAGCATAAACTTAAGACTGCATGGACAAATATATTCTAGATTTAAGATTTAGATAAAAATTGTTTTAAAGGAGATCACTCACTGGAGTGATACTCTACATGTCACTACTTTCTGGTCAAAACATATGCTTATTGCCCAGTGGGCAGAGTGCAGATCCCTCTAGGAGCTAAAAAAAACTTCATTTTCACATTTGCTGTAGAAATATGGAATTTGTGGGGAGAGTCTTAGATTGAACATTATGGAGAATTTCGATTGATTCAAGGCATTTGATCGTATTTGAAGTGACTAAGCTATGCTCTTGTGGTACATCTGAACGGTCTTGTTTATGGCTCTCCTGTTTCCTTAAAGAGCGATCTTTACGAGTACTTTTACTATCAACACTGGTGTGCCCCAAGACTCCCTACTATCTGCTACTCTCTCTTTCTCATCTACGTTATTGATTTCCTGGTAAAGACCATAAATTTAATCTAGAGTTTTGCAGATGACAGTACGTTTATTTTTTATTTACTTTGAATGCGTGAACATCAGTCACTCGTGGACAGATTTATAAATCGATCATCAGGGCCGGTCTGACAAACGGCTATCAGGCCTACTGCTAGATGTCTAAAGCACATCGGCCCAACGTGCAGACAGTCAAAAATAAAACCCTTCGTATCATAGCAGGAGTTTCTTGGTTTGTCCGCAACAATGAGTTGCACCGGAAGTTTCAAATACCCACAATAAAAGAATTCACCCGTAAGGCCCAGCTTCGCTTTCTTGAGAAAGCCACTGCCCACCCTAACCCCGAGATAGCTAACACTTTCAGAGTCAACGTGAATGTCGGCAACCGATACTTACGACCCACGGATATTTTACAATTAAACTGACTTTAGATTCGACTAAAGCAGGGATGTCAAAGATACGGCCCGTGCCTTTTTGGTAGATATGAATAAACACTTGACTGATCTGAATGTAAAGTTACAGGGTAAAAATCTGATTGTCACTCAAATGTATTCATGTATTCAAGCCTTTGAAACAAAGTTGAGGCTGTGGGAAAATCAGGTAAAAAATCAAACTTTGGATTATTTCCCTCATTTAAAATCATTTGGCACAGTGAACCAAAAAAAAATTGGATCAATATTCTTAACTTCTTCAAAATTTGATCACGGAATTCAACAATCGTTTTGAAGACTTTCACAAAATGAATGAAATGGAATTCCCAATTTTCAACAATCCATTCAATTTTGAAGCTTCACAGGCACCAGTTCATTTGCAAATGGAGTTGATAGATCGGACAGTATTTTGAAAGAAAAATTTAAAGAGATTAACGCTCTTACATTTTATACACAATATTTCAAGAGTTTGGATAACTACCCGGAATTAAAAAAGCATGCAGCACGCATTCTCTGCATGTTTGGTAGCACCTATTTATGTGAGCAGATGTTTTCCGTCATGAAAATAAATAAGAACAAATATCGCACAAGACTTTCGAATGAACATCTCCAATTAATTCTTAAAATAACTACAACGAATATGATACCTGACATCAATGAGCTTGTCAAAAGCAAGAGAAGTCAGGTATCTGGATCCTCGAGCTCAAAATAATTACCTTCTTTTATAACTTTGATATAATTTTTAACAACCGTATATTATATACTATAAAATTAAATAAATAAAATGTTATAATAATTCAGTATATTTTTTTTTATTTGAATCTGGCCCTCCTACACATTCTAAATTTAATATATGGCCCTCTGCAAAATTGAGTTTGACACCTCTGGACTAAAGACTACCACTTATTTAAGGCCATAGTATAGTTAAGCAGCTCTTATCGGAAAAAGAAAAACATGTAAACATCACACGCTATTAACATCATTAGAATGTTACACGCTCCTGAAACAAGGGGGATTTAGGTTCAGTATTTATCTTTAAGTTAGGATAAGGGGTAGATTAGTTCAATTCATTAGAAAATTAATCTTAGAGTTAAAAAAACAAGTAACACCTAGTCAAATTAAAATCGCAGTATATAAAAATAAAATAAAAAATAAAAATATATTTATTCCCGCCAATAAATGATTACATATTTGTTACACATTAAACTTAATACTAAGAGAACCAATACAGGGAAGACAATTTCCCTAGCAGTGCAGTAAAAACCAAATTACAAGGAAAAATACATTTTAAGCGATGCACAATTTTCTTAAAGTAGAATGTGCGTGTATCACCATTTAATAAACTACTATTAGTGCCTATTAGAAATGTACTAGAACCATCTTATTTTAAATACGTACTTTATTTATTTTCTCAATAATGATCTATTTTGTTATCAGGCAACCAGCTAGTTAATTTATTTTTAATCAACCTATATGGCTTCACTTTCAGTTCGTTAGGAATTATATTAAAAATCAGCAGAAACAGATAGGGACCTTTGAGCAGCACTAAAGGAAGTAGATAGTACATACACATTGTTCAGGGTAATTAGTCTAGTATGCACAGAGTGATCAACCCTGTTTATCCTATGTTTGTTATTCACTAAAATTCTTACCACCGATTTTATGTATAATTGCTTCAGTGACAAAACCCTAGCCCCACCATATAGTTGGTCCGTAGGAAATCTTCGCGGTTTAAACAGTATTATTTTTAGAACCCTTTTCTGGGCTATTATCAAAGACGAAGATACCGAATCACCCACAGACCCCCAAACAACCAAGCTATGACCTATCACTGACTCCATAAGTACTTTATATACATATAATAAATATTTCTTGGGTAACCACCGCCTAATTTGATAAAACCTAAAATACAGATGTGAGAATCTCATCTTAAATGCGAATCTAGGTATACTCCCAAATATTTAATGTTATCGATGGAGCAGATCTTCAGATTGCAATCACAAGTAGCAAAGTTGTTACAGCCAGGTTCATGAATCTTTATAAAATTTTTGTCGGGATAATTCCTTTTGTTAAACGTAAAGGCTACAAATTTTGATTTATCAATATCTAAGGTTAATAAGTTCAAGTCCAACTACAACATTACCTTACTCATAGCCAGTTATGCCTTCTCAAAGACCCGGCCCTATGTTTTATCCTGTAACATTATGACAGTATCGTCGACATAACAAACCATAGATCTTTGAGATAAAATAGGCAAAAGGGTATATATATATATATATATATATATATATATATATATATATATATATATATATATATATATATATGTATATATATATATATATATATATATATATATATATATATATATATATATATATGTTGTAAATAACATTGGTCCAAGCATTGTACCCTGCGGCACACCACACTCAAGTGGAAGTGATAAGCTCACTGATTCTCCTATTTTTACTTGTTGCGTACGTCGAATCAGCTATGATTTTATTAAATTTTACGGGATACCTCTAATTCCAATATGCTCAACATTCTTCAACAATATGCGGTGAGACCCAGTGTCAAAAGCCTTTGTCAGATCCAAGAATATTAAAAGTGATTTATTGCCATTATCGAGGTTCTCAGAAATATGGTTTACTACCCTTATGAGAGCATCTTCAGTGCCCAACTTCTGTCTAAAACCATACTGCGCCTCGGATATTAATTTATTTTTATTAAAGTAATCGTCCAGGCGCAACTTGATACATTTTTCAATAATTTTACTCAGGTTGCTGATAATTGCAAGGGGACGATAATTCGTAATTTTGTTACGCGAACCACCTTTATGTATACGTGAGTTTATAACGTGAATTATTTCAAAATGCGTTATCGGGGTCAGAAAAAGTGATCCAGGTACTCTAGGAACACTATCAGGAGTGGCATCTGTATTAGGAACAGTTATAATATCAGCTAATTTCTTTCCTATTGCAGAGAAAAATTTGTTAAATTCAACTGCTTTGAGTTTTGCGTCTAGAATTTCAATTCCTTTATCATCGGAAATTACTCTACATATAAAAGGAGTGAAGAGTTGCCCAGCTCACAAGGAGTTTTAGTGGGTAAGCCAGCCCTTCAGGCTGGGGCACCCATAAGGTGGCGCAGACTGCTCCAGAATCCATAAGAAGGATTTCTCCCTGTAAAAAAAAAACTCGGGGACAGATCCGCAGCTAGCAGAAAGTCGTTTTACCCAACAAAGTTCTGAAAGAAATTCTATCTTGGGGGGTGACAGTAATCAAGTAGAATTTAATGCTACAAAATTCTATTCAAGTAGTCTTTAATATGGAAAACCTTATCGCTTTGGAATGATTTGCCCAGAACTGTATTTTCCACAAGTAACAGCGATTTAGGACCAACGTGAATCGCCTTTTCCGCACACGCATCTTAGGCAGCACTCTGCTGATAAAAAAAAAATCAGAAATTAGTTCTTGAAGGCGAGTTGTATTTTTAAAATAGTGCCGTTTACACAATCGAAATTTTGTCTAATAGGTCAGACAGATTTATTTTTAGGAGATAATTCTTTTTATTGTTGTAGAAAAGCTGTTTTCGACTTTGTTTTAAATACACTCGTGATCAAAAAAATCGACTCAAACTATTTGGCTTAATTTAATGTTCATATATTTTTACAGATTTTAGTATCATTTGAAAGCCAGTTCTATTTTCTTTCTAGTGATACCAAATTCCATAGTACGCCTCATGCTTTTTACTGATTAAAATGATTAAAAGGGGAAATAAAGAGAACAAGGATTGAAGATAGGGGTAAGAGAAAGGAAAAATTAAACAAATTTTAAGTGTAACAATTAAAATTATTGATAAAAACCAAAATCAAAATTTTGTATTACACCCCCCCCCCCCAGTCCTTTTTCTTCCAGCCGATTTTTCATGAAGCGGGTGGTTTTTTCACCATTGTCTGTGGGATTCTTTCCCACTCTTCCACCATCGCAACCTTTAAGCCCCTCAGCGATGCGGGGACTAGGTTTCTCGCTTAAACCCTTCTTTTGAGCTCATCCCATATATGCTCGATTGGATTGAAGTCAGGACTCTGCGCAGGCCAGTCTAATGAGGGTATTCCCAATTTCGCCAGGTATTGCACCGATGCAGCAGCATGTTGCCTTGCATTGTCGTGCATTAGCACGAAGCTATCGCCAACAAACCCAGCGTAAGGAACGATGTGTTCCTGCAGGATCTTTTCGATGTACGGATGAGCAGTTAATCCACCACTACGAGTCTCATCAGTCACGAAAACCAAATCGGTTTTCGCATCCAGTGAGATGCCTCCCTACACCATGACAAAACCTCCTCCGTAGGCTACCGTTTCAGTAATGCAGCACTATGCATAATGCTCTCCAGGCCTCCTATAGACTCATCTTCTTCCATTATTGCCATGTAGGCATATTCGGGACTAGTCGAGGAATAAAACCAGCGCCAATGCTCTAAGGTCCTGTCGACGTGTTCTCGGGCAAACCTGAGTCTCGCTTGTCGATGGGCTGCTGTCAATTTAGGTCCCTTCTCTTTGGAGTTAGTTTCTCTAAGTCTTCTTCTGACTGTCCAATGACTGACAGCCCGACCACGAACTTATCGGAGCTCCTGCTGGACCTCAACGCCGGTCTAATGACGATTTCTTAGAGTTGTGTTGACAATGAAGTGGTCGTCTCGCTCCGAGGTACAACTTCTTTTCCCGTTCCTGGTCTCCCTGTAAAAGCGCCAGTCTCTTAGTAATGTCTATAGACTCTGAAAATAGCTGATTGGCACAGGTGCAGTTATGCAGCGACTACACGTTGGCTATGCCCTTCTTGCAATTAGGTAATGATTTGTGCCGTTTCTTCCGGGGTGGTATTCATTTTCCGAGGATGTAATTAGTGAGCAGGTGTAGCAGAGATGTTAATGGTTCAAATTCCGATAAAGGAATGATAGGAAACTGAATAGCGCGCAACGAGTGCGTTGCTGAGCAAGCAAAAACGCTTCTATTGAGTAAAACCGTTTTAATAACTAAAACTTTTTGGAAATCCAAATGTTTTTGATATTATTGGAAAGGGTAGAAAATCAGCATTCTAATATCAAAAATAAAACCTGCTGTTTGAAAATGAAGTTCAAGGATCCGTGTTAAATGAAGCAAAATCGTTTGTGTCGATTTTTTAAATTTTATAACTGCTCATCCTATTAGAATTCATTGCGTTTTAAACATGGTATTTATACCTTATTTCTCTTCTATTTTTTAATATATAAAATTCAATTTAGATACATACGCATTATTAAAGTCGTCATCGCCTGTTGATTAGTTACTATTAGCCTTATAGTAAATAATAATGTAGTAACGTGCTGTTTAGTAAGTGTCCATAACTACGCACCAGTCCTGATGTCTGATTAGTGTGATGATTTGATATGTATGAGGATGTTTTTTAAGTTATCTACCGACCGATAAAAATTATTTCACACAAAGAAATTCCTTGATTGTCAAATTATTTACGCTATTTTAAGTATTATAACGAAATTTTGTACGAGCTTGTTGTATTTGCAGTTTTTACGTTTTTTTCCCCTGAAAAATAAGTTGTGTGAGTAGTTTGGAACATCGCGAAGTGATAAACTTTCTCACTAAAGAGGAAAATGGAACAAAAGTTATCCATAAAACTACTTTCCAGGTGTAGGGCAATGACGTCTTATATTATTTTCAGTTGAAATTCTGGTCTAAACAGATGCAATGAGGCTGAGACCCAATTCAGGGTAACCTCAGATCAGGAAGACCAGTTAAAGAAAGAATTGAGGAAATTATCAGGCCCGTTGAGAATTTGTAGCGGATGATCGACAAATGAAGATCTCAGTGTTTGTTAAAGAGGTAGTATTATCCGAGACAAGAGTTTTCAAGATAGTGCATGATGATTCCGAGATAAAAGAGTTTATGTACGATGGATCCCCAAATTCTATACACCAAAGCAGAAGGTGAGGAAAGAAATTTCCCAGTACCATTTGGCTACTTTAGAGGAAGATGAAAGTTAGTTTTTGCAAATTGTCACAAGCGGCGACAGTTGGGTGTTCTACTGGGATCCTGCTATGAAGTAGAACTTGATACTGTGGGTTTATAAGGGCTCTCCACAAAAGGTGAAAACTAAATCGTCTTCTGAAAAGTTAATGACGACATTTTTTGGTATTATGCAAGTGTCCACAGTTAATGGAGAGACTGACTGAAAGATGATCTAAAACTTGTAACATATCATTAGAGAAAGATGCCTGAATGTATGGAGAAAAAGAAACTTTGCTATTGCTTGGCAATTGGTTTGCAAGGCTCGCATAGTTCAAGGCAGTAGTCACAACATCCATTGTTACGATGGGGTGTAGAGCTAGTTCTCCTCCTTATGGTGCACCCTGGATAGCGTTAAATATTTGAACTAAATGAACTAACACATGCTGGCAACGAGACAATTCTTAGTATCTCCTGGTCACTGAAACATTACAATGGCTGTTCAAGATATTAATGCGAATGGACCTTCTCAGGTCCTACTTACTAGAAGACTTGGACCCTACATTTGCCGAATAAATATAAAGAGAATTAGGAGAGTAAAATGCCATAGTTCTATCTGAAAACGAGATTGATATCGCTGTTATTTAGGAAACACATGCAGGAAAATAAAAGACAACTGTGCTCAAGGGGAAATATTCATGGCTTTGCCCTGCTGGGAGCCACATATCACAGAATATGTAGTATTGCAACATACGTATGCAGCACTGTTGAAAATGCGACACATCTGCGGCTAACAACATCCACGAAGTTGTAGTTAAGATTGGGGAAATCACCATTGCAGATATCTATAAACCTCCTACAACGCCTTGGCCTAGACACGGTACTCACCCCATTGGGGATTTCAACTGCCCCCATCAGCGGTGGAAATATAGAAAGACCAACCAGAAAGGAAGGACCTGACCGAGTGGGCGGAGACGAACGAGACTACAGCCCCGACTTGTCCTTCGTCACAATGGTCGATAACGATTTGAGCCTTCCTGCAACTCGCCGAGTACTATCAGACTTCCCTCATAGTCAACACTGCCCGGTACTGGTGGAGATAAGAATAGCATTCCGCTGATCACCGTCTTTCCCTAGTTGGAAGTTTACCAAAGTAGACTGGGCATCTTACTCTGCGGGCCTAGATAAGTATCTCGAGTGGATTCCTCCAACACACGAGAACTATAATTAAATTTTTGGAAGTTGTCATCAACGCAGTAAAGAAACTTGAACCGAGAGAATACAGAAAGGAATAAATACTAAGTTGAAGTGAGAGGAGTGAAGAGCTTTACGGTCGGATTGTTGCCAGTGGAGAATAGAACGAGTTACTCCATACGTTAGATGCCGCTAGACGCAAGAACTGGTTGAGTGTTGTTAAAGGCGTTGATTATAAAAATCGAGCAGAAAAGCTTGGAGCCTGCTGTGCATGTTGAACGAGGGTAGCTTGTATAACAGGGGTCCAAATCTTCTTGTATCGCTGAACAAGATTTCGTTCCAAATTGTTAGCAAATCTAGAGGTCCACAAAACCACGAGCACACAATTAAAGCGAAATAGAAACTCAAAATTCTCAAAGATTCATGGGTACTCAACACACCTTTCTCCCAACCCTTTGGTAGTGACGAGGTTTCGTGTGCTATCAAGGAAGTAAAGGCGGGAAAAACCTCTAGCCTCGACAGTGTCCATCTGGGGTTCCATATCCACTGCAGGGGATACGTTGCCGAGTGGTTGACAATTATTAATAGTATACTGGAAAGGAGCCAAATTCGTCATATATATAGACGTTCCAAGATTGTCGCTGTTTTGAAGCCGGGTAGGTGATGATCCTATGGACTATCGACCTATTGTACTGCTGAGCATGTTGTATAAACTACTCGAGAGGCTTACATATAACAGAATTAGCCAAACCGTTCTCGAAGCCATACCCATCGAACAAGCTGGATTTTGCGCAAACAGAAGTTACTAGGACCAGATACTCTCATTGACGTCTTTCATTGAGGCAGGATTCCAAGAGAAATTGAAGACGTCTGTGAGTTTTATTGATCTGACGGCAGCATACGATCCAGTCTGAAGGCAAATTTCTTTGTGTGATATATTGCCAAGGTTTATAGGCTCTTATGAATAACATGCTAAGCAATAAAACTTTCTAGGTGACCCTTGGAAGTAGTAAAAGCCGACAGATAAAGCTAAAAAATGGGCTACCACTAGGGCTGCGAACCCTCCCTCTGGGTTTAAATGGGGCATGTCCGAGGTACGGGTTAACATCGCATATGTCCGGATCAGTCGAGGCGGTCCCGAGAGTATGCGCGATCCGATACAAATTTTACGGTACGATAACTCAGTGGTTTGTTAATATTTGCGGAATATTACGTCTTTTCATGTTCTTGGCACGCATTTGTTAATAAAAGTAGTCTTTATATAACAGAATGGATGATGAATGGAGAATCGCAATCAAAGAACAAATATGAATCTATTTTTCAACAATCGTGGCTAGAAAACGAAAAATACAGAAAATGGGTGAGAAAAGTTGATTAAAAACACGCAAAATGTGTAATTGGTAATGTTAATTTTACAATGAAATGGGATGGTGAAAAGGCTTTATCGACTCATCTTAATAGTGAAACTCGCAAGAAAAATGTAAAAAACGTGGATACAAATATTGCGGTATTAAATTAAATGCCTCTCTATATTCAGATTCCCCACGATTTCAGATATTTCACCGTGGCAGAACCAAAACTAAAGCCATCTTTTTGAATATCCTAGCACCAAACTCAATAGAGTCAGTTATACAAGACCTCAAAAAAAAACGACCTCATTTTTCGGTAGCTTTCAACGCTTCAAATAAGGATTCCCAAAAAAATGTTTCCTATAGTCATTTGATTTTTTGACCAAGAACGAGGTATTCAGAATAACTTAATGGCCTTTTTCGAAAATCTGAATGAAACATCGTCAAAAATATTTGAGAGCGTTGAAAACTTTATGCATAAACACGACTTAGACCGAACTATGTTATTTGCATTCTCTGCAGATAATGCAACAGAGAATTATGGGGTACCAAAAAATTAAAGAGAAATATTCTGATACCAAAGTCGTAAAAGCAAATTGCTATTGTCATGTTCTTCAGGACGCAGCTAGAAACGCCATGAAAGCTATGAAAGTTTATGCCGAATTTTTGAACAGCACAAAACACACCAAAAAATTGCAAACATTTTTCGAACAATTTTAAATTGAACATGGAAAAGTTTTAGGACATGGGCCAACTAGATGGTTGAGTTTAGGTAGTGCTACTGACCGATTGATATTATCGTGGCCTGCTATATCAGCATATTTTAAAAGTCGTGGTGAAGCAGGATGACATAAAATCGTATGAGAATTCGTAAAAGAATGCCATTCCAATGACGCAGGAAATCTATCTACGTCTACGAATATAACACTACAGGAACTTTATTTATATTTTATACATCACTACATGAATATGATGGCAGAAGCCTTATTGTTGCTTGAAAAAAAACACCGCAACATCTGCTGAGTTGCATACAATTATAAATAATGTGAAAGAAAAGATTAAAAGTCGACTGCAGGATGAGTTTTACGACGCCAAAATAATGAGAAGGTGAGGGTTTTTGGACAAGATCAATTAAAAAGAGATGCTAATGTTGTATACAAAAACCTGTTGAATATTTAAATAAATATTATGATCTTGAGAATTCAGTATTCAAAATGTTCTCCAAATTTGATCTGAAAAGTGCCATAACTTACGAAGATGCTGTAAAAGCTGTCGAATCTCTTGGGTTAAAAAATGTAGATGAAGATCGGCTTTATGGCGAGATCAATAAGTTAAAGCAAATATACCAAAAATTCGTACAATCCGATTTTCAAACATTATCGGTTAATTTGGTATGGGTTCAGTTATTCAAAATCGTAAATTTCACAGAACTACCGAAAATAGTTGGAAAAATTTTTTCAATTTCCATTAGTAACGCTTTTGTGGAAAGCGTTTTTTCGTTAATGGGGAATCTATGGCCTGTCGAGCAAAACTGCTTAGCAGTCGACATGGTGAAGTTAATTATGAAGATTAATTATAATATAACTTGTCAAGTAGTACTTGAAACGACCAAAGCAAGAAAAGTTGTTGAAAAAAAAAACACAAACGAATTAAAAGTATGATTTCAGAAATCGAGCTGTTCCTAGTAGCATTGCTCTATTTGTAATTTAAGTTAAATAAATGATTTCAACAAAAAGTTCTTTTTTATTTAAAAAAATTGCGATTTTTCTAAAAGCTTCAGGTCTGCCATTTTTGAAAGGTAGCAGCCTTAGATACCACAGGGCTCAGTCCTAGCCTCTCTACTAATTCTACATTTACTTTAATTACGATCTTATTTCTAGGGTACTGATCATGTTGTGCGGTATATGTCCTTCATTCTCTAGTTGTACTTGATCAAAGGCTATCTCTAAGAGAATAAATTGTAATATAACACTTACTATATTTTATCATTTTTCAGTAATTTACCACATGCTGAAAAGGGCATTCATGTAAGACCACCTTAATGTAAACCCTTGTTGTTTTTTGATAATGCAACATGCTCGTTGGTTTTGTTTATTATTTTTGTTAGTTTCAGGTTTAGCTTGTTACTTCACGTACAACATTTTTCAAGCACTCTTTTATATGAAGAACATCATCCCTTTGGAATAATTTGCCCAGGGCTCACCGAGTACAATTTACAGCGATTCGAGAACAACGTGAATAGCTTTTTCAGCACACATACCGCTCCTGGAGCGCTTTAGAGACTTCCCTGTAGCATATGTGCTAGACGCATAAAAAAAAGTTATAGAGACGTGTCTAGGAGGTTTATGCCTCTGTAGTTTTTTCCCTTTTTATCTCCTTTTTTGAACAGTAAAATTGCAGTGGTAGGTTTCCATAAGTCTGGGATTTTACTTGGATATTTTGTTAATTAGAATTGTTAGTTAAATCAATTTTCCATCCCAGTATTTGAGCAACTGTTTAATATTGGCCTGAACTTTTTGTATTTTTAAGTTTACGTACCCATATTTCTACATCGAAACTTCATCGATTAGTACTTTCTCGTATTTTGATTTCAATCCAGAAGAGATAGTTCTGTCATTAAAAATTCTTGTTCTTTTTATAACGGAATTATTTTTTGTTTTCATTTTATCCCAGAATAAAATCTAGAACAAAAAGACAAATCTTTTAAAGAGAACTTAATTCTACCATTAGTAAGATTAGATACGTTTTCGCACCTTCATAAAACGAAGGCCAAAAACGCATTTAGAATTTTATTTCACGTATACATTCATCCAGTTTTACAAATCCTTTAAAAAAGGGGTTTGTTTTTATGATACAAACGACCTTAACTTTTTATAGAAAATAGGCAATTAAATTTAACTGCATAAGCACAAAATAGTCGTTCTGATTTTTTATGATTATTTTAGATGATTGTAAAACGGATTATACGTATTTTTATAATGCCATTTCGTTAATTTTATTGTAAAGAGTTGTTGGATTTTCCGGCTAGGTTCAGTTGGTGTTCGATTCGTGATCGGTTAACAGAAAAATCTGGTTGTATAATTATAAATTCCGAAAAATATTCATTAGTCACATAACAATTATAGTGTTAAACGAGACTAAAATGTGTATACAGTTGATCCTAAATTTAAATAAATGGCTAAAGGACTATACCTAGTTACTTATAGAAGTTAAATTACTCATAGATTAAAGTAAGTAAATGTGTACACAAATAAGATGAAAAAAAAGTAACATAGGCAAAATGGTGTTCAGTTATCAAAAGGATAAATTTAGAGTATGTATTATCTATTTCAGTTTATCGATCTTGGATGAAATTCTTCCAGGTGGGAGTAAGATAGGTAATACAGATGTTTCTATACTACACTTTTTTTAAAATAATTTAACAGTTGTTGATAAAACTATTGGAACCATTTAATTACTGTTCTTTTCTCATTGTCTTATGCTTTTCAATCCATAGATTTATCTACTAATACTATATCTTGTCTTTTGGTTATTCTTTATAACTGAATCTGGAGTGTATTTGCAAAAATAATGTTATTACTAAAAGGAAACTATTACTGCTTTGTTAGATATTAGGAAATTGTGGTTCTTGGGATTAGCTCGCGTCCATTTGGTATAACTATAAGACGTTTCGCTTACGATTTCGCTGGGAATCTTCAGTGATCTATGCTCTTCGAGACTAGAACACTAAATTTAGTGTGCAATTTTAGGCTAAACGTTAGAAAGTTACTCAAAATTGATACAACCTAATCCCAAAAACCACGATTTATATAACGTTATTATTATTATTATTATTTCTAATTATAATAATAACTTTACGCTGATTGCTTTGGTTCACATTATCTCAAGTCTAAGTTTTTCAGTTGGGAGAATTTGACAGAATGTATACTATATTTCTCTACTATGAAACAATAGGATATAGGCAGTTTTAAAAGATCATATACATATATATATATATATATATATATATATATATATATATATATATATATATATATATATACATATGTATATTTATATATTTATATATATATATATATATATATATATATATATATATATATATATATATATATATATATATATATATAAATATATATATATATATATATTATATATATATATATATATATATATATATATATATATATATATATATATATATATATATATATATATATATATATATATATATATATATATATATATATATATAGGGTGATTGCAAAAGTTCGTGTCCGACTGGAAACCAAATTAAATACAACACATTTTCATGAAAAATAGTATTTATTAATCAATAATGTACTCTCCGTCATTTTCTATAAGCGTCTCTCATCGTTTTACAAATTTTTGAATTTCTTCTTTGTAGAAACTGTGTGGTTTCTCTTCAAAGAAAGTTGTAACGTAGTTTTTGACTTCTTCCATAGTATCAAATTTTTTTGCCATTCAAATTATTTTGCAGTGAACGAAACAGATGAAAATCTGATGGGGCAAGGTCATGTCGGATTGCCCATTTTAACTCCTTAATGTTCTCTAGCATTGTCATGATGTCTTTTCGATTAGACGTTTTATTTGCCTTTCAACATCGAGTTGGGTAAATTGCTCACAGTACTTCTCTACAGTTATCGTTTAGCCAAGTGGAAGAAGCTCGTAAAAAATTATTCCTCTGCAATCCCACCAAACACATAACAACATTTTCATTGGATACAATTCAGCGCTCGCCATAGATTCACTCTTTCACTTCCATGCTCCGAGCTTCTTTTTCATATTACGTCGTTATACAAAGCCCATTTTTCATCTCCAGTTATGACTTGATCCAAGAAAAGTTCGTTTTGTTGAAGAGCGAGGAGAGAAGTAGCTGTGAAAACATGGTTCAGTTTGTTCCGTTCTGTCAAAATGTGCGGAATTAATATAGTTTCGACATGTATCCAAGTTTCTTGAAATGACGAAATGCAGTCGAATTTTCAACATTTAATCTTTCAACAATCTCTTCGGTGGTAATCCGTGGATTATTATTCACTAAGCCACGGACAGAGTGATTTTTGATGCCGTGAGATCGCCCAGAACGAAGTTTATCGTTTAGATTGAAATCACTATTTCAAAATCGACTAAACCACTTTTAAACTGTCTAGAATATTTTCTGTTGCAGTTCCAACACTCACTCCCCTTTTAAATTCATATCACATCACATGACGAAAATGTAACAGTAATGATAATAGTAAATCAAATCGGAAAACGGTTTGCCGCTCTCTTGAAATACGCTGCCTAAACAGTTAAATATACAGCAATATCATGTAACAAAAAAAAAAAATATATATATATATATATATATATATATATATATATATATATATGAATATATATATATATATATATATATATATATATATATATATATATATATATATACCAGGTGAACAAGTATAAAATATTGATTTCAGACAACAGATGGTGCACCAATGCAGTTTGTGCTATAAAGATTTGACACTGCGCCATTTTGTTGTGTCATCAGCAAGTGTCAGACGCGCACGAGTGATAAATTGGAAAAGTGTGTGCGTAGTGTTGTGTTCAATATGTCGAAATTTGTACCTAACAAAGATCATTCGCGGACAGCATTAATTTTTTGTTTTCATTTGAAGAAAACTGCTGTCGAATCATACCGATTACAGCTTATGGTGAACATGCTCCATCGCAAGATACGTGTGAACGATAGTTTCGGCGTTTCAAAAGTGGTGACTTCGATGTTGCCGACAAGGAACGTGGAAAACCGCCAAAAAAAATACGAAGATGTGGAATTGCAAGCATTGTTGGACGAAGATGATTCGCAAACACAAAAACAACTCGCCGAGCAATTGGGCGTTAGTCAACAAGCTGTTTCCAGTCGGCTACGAGAGATGGTAAAGATTCAGAAGACCGGTAGATGGGTACCACATGAGTTGAACGACAGGCAAATGGAAAAGCGCAAAAACACGTGTGACATTTTGTTCGCTCGGTACAAAAGGAAGTCGTTTGTGCATCGTACAGTTACAGGGGATGAAAAGTTGATTTATTTTGAGAATCCCTAGCGCAAAAAATTATGGGTAGACCCAGGCGCACCATCCACATCAACCGCAAGACCGAATTGCTTTGGCAGAAAGACGATGCTCTGTGTTTGGTGGGACCAGAGGGGCGTGGTCTATTATGAGCTGTTAAAACCTGGGGAAACGGTTAATACTAAACGTTACCAACAACAATTGACCTATTTAAACCGTTCGCTGCTTGAACCGAATACCGAAAGAGGCAACACAAAGTCATTTTTCTTCATGACAATGCTCCATCACATACGGCAAAACCAGTTCGCGACATGTTGGAAGCACTCAACTGGGAAGTTCTACCCCATGCGGCTTACTCTCCAGACTTGGCTCCTTCCGATTACCACTTGTTTGCATCGATGGGTCACGCACTTGCTGAGCAGCGCTTTGGTTTGTACGAAGATGTAGATTTTTACTGGCGGAGTAACAAGCGATGGAACACAGTTTGAATAAAGCACTTTTTATCATTCTTCCGAATTCAACATATTTTTTTAGAAAAAAAAGAATCCGCATTTCATACTTGTACACCTGGTATTATATATATATATATATATATATATATATATATATATATATATATATATATATACATATATATATATATATATATATATATATATATATATATATATATATATATATATATACATACATATATATATATATATATATATATATATAAATATAATATATATATATATATATATATATATATATATATATATATATATATATATTTATTTATTTATTTATATATATATATATATATATATATATATATATATATATATATATATATACATATATATAGTAGTGCTTGGATTAAGTTACTCTTTACCTCAAGAAAGTCAAATTCATTACTTATTTTAGAACTACTTGTGTGCAGGAAAAGTACTAGGTAAATCTCTTTACCGATTTTTAAAAATGTATTACTTTAAATTTTTAATAAATAACAACATACCTTACAAACTTGAACTAAATTAAATACCTCTATTTTTTTAAATATTTTTCTATAAGTATATAATATAATTTCTGGAATATGTATTATTAATAATTATGTATTTAACCGAGTGACACTTTACAATGTTGTTTATGACATTTTGTAAATTTGTGTAACAAATATGAGTTTAGAAATATAATTAAAACGGTAAATGTCGCCCATTTAATTACTTAGAATACAGTTAATATTATAGCTATATAAGAATACTGTTATCTATTTAATTCTCAAAACCTAAGACGCCATTACACCAATTATATTTATTATCATTCAATATATAAAATATATCGTATTATTAGAGCCGCTATTGGTTTTGTGATTCTTCAGCATTATTTTTTATTCTATTCTATATTCTATAAGTGGTATCTTAAATGTTATTAAGATTAAGTATCTCAAGCAGAATATGTCTATTATATCCACACTTTTGAATTATCACGCTGCACTACGCCTGGTGAACTAAGCGTATTTGATAGCAAAGTTATTTTTGTACCTAATGTCAAGTCCCGTATATCATCTACAATGAAGATTATTGGTTTTATTGTTAGTCAATGTAAAATATTTATCATTATTAATTCACAAAAAACATTCACATATATATATATATATATATATATATATATATATATATATATATATATATATATATATGTATATATATATATATACATATATATATATATATATATATATATATATATATATATATATATATATATATATATATATAATACATTAAAATTCCGGGTTTCAATCCGTTCGTCTAACAATGAATTTGCACAACGTTTCGCCAAAATCTCATTTCTCATTTTCAAGTGCTCCCGCTGCTGCTGCTACTCGATATTGTTATCTTGCTGCTATTGCCGCTCGAAGCCAACTGACAAACCGACGTGCGGTCTTTTATATGGTAAAACGCCGACCTATAAAAGATGGCGACGCCTACCTATAAAACACGTAGGCTGAAAAGTTTTTGCTCTAGCTACTTAAAACACATTTTTTTGCAAAATTCGACTTTATTCATTAACATAGTCTCCTTCAAGACCGATATAATCAGTCCAACACTTTTTCTAACATTTCTATACCTTTCTTGTAGAAGGATTTGTCTTTGCCTTCAAAATAGGCCTCAGTTTCGTAGATATCTTCTTCATTGGAGCCAAATCTCTTTCCCGCGAATATTTTTTTGAGGTGTGCGAATAGATAATAGTCGCTCGGGGCCAAATCTGGAGAATATCGTCGATAAGAAAGCAATTCGAATTTCAATTCATGCAATTTTGCTGTCGTAACCATTGACTTGTGACACGATGCATAAAAGAGTACTTTTTCCTTGTTCATTTGGGACCGTTTCTTTGCGAATTCTGTCTTCAAATGCACCAATAACTTTATATAATATTCGCTATTGATAGTTTTTCTCTTCTCAGCATAGTCGATGAAAATTATTCCATGCGCATCCCAAAATATAGAAGCCAAAACCTTCCCAGCCGACTGTTGTCTTTGGTCGCTTTTGGCGGCTTTCACTGGGTGCTGTCCAATTAGCTGATTGCCGATTTAATTCCGATGTGTAGTGATAGATGTTTCATTTATTGTCCCATATCGCATGAAAAAAATCCTTTTTATTGTGCTTAAATAGGTCCAAACAGCGCTCAGAATCATTAACACTTTGTTGTTTTTAGCCCAGCAAACGCGGTACCCATTTCGAACAGAGCTTTTTCATGCCCAAATATTCATGCAAAATATGACCAACACGTTCTTTTGATATCTTTAGGGTGTCAGCTATCTTACGCAATTTCACTTTATGATCATCGAAAACAATTTTGTAGATATATATATATATATATATATATATATATATATATATATATATACATATATATATATATATATATATATATATATATATATATATATATATATATATATATGTATATATATATATATATATATATATATATATATATATATATATATATATATATATATATATATATATATATATAACACATGGGCTGAAAAGTCCCGGGCCTAACACATAGATGGCGCTAGTTTTATTGCAGTCACCTTTTTTTCAGTTAATACTAACCTTCAAAAGACAGCTGTTAAAATTTCATGATATTCTATTCATTAGTTTGTGAGTTATTGTGCTAAGAGTGACGCTACTTTTGTTATTTTCAAAAACAATGGATCAAAAAACAATTTCGTGTTTTAATTTTACACTGCTTCTTGATGGGAAAAAATACCGTTCAAGCGAAGCAATGGCTTGAAAAGTGTTATGGGGACTCCGCTCCATCAGAAACAACAATAAAACGTTGGTTTGCTGACTTCAAACGTGGTCGTAGAGACACCGATGATGCAGAACGCAGTGGACGTCCAAATGAGGCGGTAACACCAGAAAACATCAAAAAAATCCATAAAATCGTTTTGAATGATCGAAAAGTGAAGTTGCGTGAGTTAGCGGACATCGTAAAGATATCAAAAGAACGTGTTGGCTTTATATTGCATGAGCATTTGACTATGAGAAAGTTCTGTTCAAAGTGGGTGCCGCGTTTGCTCACTGTTGATCAAAAACAAGAACGTGTTGATGATTCTGAGCAGTGTTTGGCCATGTTTAAACGTAACAAACCGGAATTTTTGCGTCGATATGTGACAATGGATGAAACATGGATCCATCACTTCACTCCGGAATCAAAACGATCGTCATCTGAGTGGACAGCAACTGGTGAACCTTGTCCAAAGCGCCCGAAAGCACAACAATCGGCTGGAAAGGTTATGGCCTCGGTATTTTGGGATGTGCGTGGTGTAATATTCATCGACTATCTTGAGAAAGGAAATACCATCAACAGTGAATATTATATAGCGTTATTGGAGCGTTTGAAGGCCGAAATTGCAAAGAAACGACCGCATATGGCAAAGAAAAAAATTTTGTTTCATCAAGACAACGCACCGTGTCACAAGTCAATCAAAACAATGGCAAAACTACATGAATTGAACTTCGAATTGCTCCCACATCCACCGTATTCGCCAGATTTGGCTCCCAGCGACTACTGGCTGTTCGCAGACCTGAAAAAAATGCTCGCCGGTAAGAAATTTCGCACGAATGAAGAGGTTATCGCTGAAACTGAGGCCTATTTTGAGGCAAAAGATAAATCGTTCTACAAAAGTGGTATTGAAATGTTAGAGCGGCGCTGGAATGATTGCGTTGTTCTTGATGGAGATTACGTTGATGAATAAAGCTAATTTTGAACCAAAAAAAACCGTGTTTTTCTTTGTTAGGGCCCGGGACTTTTCAGCCCATGTGTTATATATATATATATATATATATATATATATATATATATATATATAAGTATATATATATATATATATATATATATATATATATATATATATAGATATACATATATATATATATATATATATATATATATATATATATATATATATATATATATATATATATATATATATATATATATACATATATATATATATATATATATATATATATATATATATATATATATATATATATATATATATATATATACTTATATAATGGTTTAAAGCCGAAAACGATCAAAAAAAACCAATAGAAACTAACAAACGCTTAAAGGTGTTGGAAACGAAGACTAAACAACAGGAGGTGTGAAATTAATAAACTCAAGAATAAAATCGGAGATATTGTTCCAGACAGAACCGAGTTTTTAAGGACAGTAAAGGAATCCTATGCGAAATTGTACAGAAATTATGAAAACCAAGCACGGAAGGAAACGCCAAGAAGAAAAGTAGTCAATCAATGGTCGGAAAAAATTCTGGATATATCAACTCGCGAAGTAAGGCATGCACTAAAGAAACTGAAAGAAAACAAAACAGGATAAGATGGTATAGTGACCTAAGCCATAAAGTATGGAGAGTATGAACTTCTTAATACAATCAAAACTGTCTTTAATTTATGTCTGCCTCAATACCAACTAAATGGAACAACGCCGTTATTGCTCTATTAGATATGAAGATAGATAAGACAGACCTCGAAAACTAGAGACCAATCAGCCTTCTGAATCACTTATATAAATTATTTACCAGAACTATCACCACGCGACTGGAAAATAAACTAGATCTCTACCAATCGAAAGAACCAGCTGCTGTCCATTCAGCTGACTGCCAATTTGATTCCGGTGTGTAGTGGTGGATCCATGTTTCATCCATTGTCACATATCGCATCAGAAAATCATTTTTATTGCGCTTAAACAGGTCCAAACAATGCTTAGAATCATCAACACGTTGTTATTTTTAGTCCACTGTGAGCACCCATCTCGAACAGAGCTTTCTCATGCCTAAATGTTCATGCAAAATATAACCAAGACGTTCTTTTGATATCTTTAAGGTGTCAGCTATCTCACGCAATTTCAGTTTACGGTAATCCAAAACAACTTTGTGGATTTTTTTTTATGTTTTCCGGTGTAACCATCTCATTTGGGCGTCCAGAGCGTTCAGTATCATTTGTGTCTGTAGGACCGCGTTTTAAATTCAGCCTACCAATAAATGATGAGTGATTTTCCAGGGGCAGAGTCCCCGTAAGACTTATCAAGTCACTGCTTTGCTTAAAAGGTATTTTTTCCCATCAAAAAATAGTGTTTAAGCAACACACAAAATTCGATTTTTTCCATTATTTCGAAAATATCAAAAGTAGCGTCACTAAAATTACTGTAACTTGTAAACTAATCGTCGCAATGTCATGAAATTTTGACACATATCGTTTGGTACTTCCTAAAAATCACATGGATTTTTGAAAAGGGCGACATCTATGTGTCAGACCAAAAACTCTTCAGCCTACGTGTTAGATTTTCACAAGGCATTCGACATTGTTCAAATGGATGGGATTATGGAAGCACTGATTGAAAGCCGCATTGATTACCGATATGTCACCTTGATTCATAACATGTATAAAAATGCCACAATGGCTGTTAAATGATATGAACTCACGTATACCATCAGAATGGAGCGGGGAATTCAGCAGGGGATACATTATCCCCAAAACTCATCATAACCGTTCTCGAATACGCTGTTAAAATGCTAAACTGGGAGAACAGAGGCATTACTATTGATGGCGAGAGATTTAACCAACTACGAGTCGCGGACGACGTGATCGTCATTGCCGACGATTTGACAGAGATACAAATTATGTTGAAAAAACTATCTGTTGCCTGTTCACGCATGGATATAAAGATTAACTTTGGTAACTTTAGTAACCCTAAAATATTTGATGAAGAAATTGACCAAATAGGCAAGTACATATGTCTGGGCTACGAAATAAGCATCCTCAACCAAAACCCAACATCTGAAATTAGAAGAAGACTTAGTCTAGCTTGGGCAGCATATGGAGCTCTAAAGAATATACTTGAGAACGACATTTCAATTAGTCTGAAGAGGAAAACATTCAATCAGTGCGTCCTTCCAGTCTTTACCTATGGAGCTGAGACGTGTGCACTTACTATAAAATCTACACACAAACTGAGGATACGCAAAGGAGCATGGAGAGGTCAGTGCTTGGTGTGACTCTTAATGGCAGAATACGCAAGAAAGATCACAGATATTATCACGCGCATAGCTACTTTAAAATAGAAATGGGCAGGACACATTGCCATACTTAGAGACATAAGATGAAAGCTCAAAATATTAGAATGAAGACCAAGGTCTGTCAAACCAATGATGACACTATTTGTATGGGACCTTGCGTGGTTAGAATAATAGTTAAAATATCGTCCCGGCCAAGTAGGTTTGGTGTACCATTCTATAATTATTTTGTTGTCTTTTCGAGTTAACGTCATGTCCAAAAAGTTTATTTTCTTTATCTTTTTCTATTTCCATTGTAAATTGTAATTTTTGATGGAAGTTGTTGAACTATTGGATTATATTTTTAATTTCTGTGTCTAACGCTGCGAGTAAACAGTCGTCGACAAATCTTTTATAAAATATGATCTTGAATTTTAATTCCCTGATTACATTTTCCTCCAAGAATTCCATTACTAGTTGTGCAAGGAGCTAATTATTGGGCATGCAGTCATAAGTGGCCAATTAAAAATCTATTTGTTTACTTGTCGAGCTTTCGAAACCGATATATTTGTTTCTTTATCAAGACATAAACTTAAGACTAAATTATTGTAAGAAACATGTACATCGTCACCAACAGGAAGAGCCAATACACAGGGGAGTAAAATAAATTTGGTAGAAAAAACTACTAGTACGGATCAAAACTGAAAAAACTATTGGCGATATTATAAAATTCGTTTGAAAACTTGGGAAATTACCAGAGGCAAATAAGTGTAGCTCCTTCTTCTTACTATTCAGTCGTCACTACCTTCCTAATATATATATATATATATATATATATATATATATATATATATATATATATATATATATATATATATATATATATATATATATATATATATATATATATATATATATATATATATATATATATATATATATATGTATGTGATTTTTTCACGAATACAATAAGTCAAAAATAATTCGGTTGGATCTTGCTATTTTTTTAAATACATTGGCACAAAAAAGGTAATATAAGAACTGTACCAAATATAATTTATAAAATTCAAATGTGCGCTAAAAATTCCTTCAAATCATCGATAGTTTTTAAAAATCCACCAAGAAGAAATAAGAATAAAATTATTGACAAACTGCTTGAAATTTCAAATATGCGAAGAGATATTATGGGGAATAAACTAAAATTTTTAAGATCTACTGTTGAGACCTTCATTAAAAGCTATCTACAAACTACCCGACAACGCTGTGCTGCTGTGGTCCTTTAGTAATATCAATTCGCGATATTGCGGAAAAACTGCAAGCCGCATCGAGTATACTGTAAAATTCAAACATAATTATTAATTTAAAAACATATCGCAAACGAAAAGTGGCAAAAGTTTTAGTAGTCTGACAGGAAATCATCAGAGAATGATTCAGAAAGTTTTACGAGTTCATTGGAAAGAAAAACACATTGGACCAGGAAACTTATGACAACACAGATTTTTTGGCGTTACCCAGTACCCAATTTTATTCTGCGATTAAAATAGAGACTCTTCCCGGAAACCTCCATTACAATAAAAAAAAATAAGAACTAAAAATCTCATGTGTGACGTGCAAAGCAGCTTTTTGTAACAACGAGTAGAATTAGCGGCGAACTGTACACAACAGGAAAACCAATGGACCAATATTGTTTAGCATTACGCCCAAGCTACTGGACACTTTGAAAAATAATGTGATTCCGTATCTAAATCCGCAAATCTAGGAACTTACTTAAAATAAGCAAAGAGAATATTAACAAAACAGAAAATTTTAAAAATAAATGGATAAAAGCCTACCTGGGAGTTACCAAAATGTTAATGGTCAAAATTTCATAAGGGTATAGAGTATACTGAAAATTATTAATAAAGTTGTTTCATATTAAATAAATTTTTAAAATTCTCGTTTATTGAGTAACTTGCTAAAAAAACAAAAATTACGTGAGATCAGAGCACTGTGTCATTTAGAATTTTTCGAAATATATTCCTTACAGCCGTTAGACAGTTTTAATCATAATAGGGCTTATGAACTGAAATTTTTGATTCTTTAATAAAATATCTATATTTATATATTTCATTCAGACCATGTACAACACAAATGTAATATTTAAGCTAAATTTTAATGAAAAGTCATATAATACAACTCTGCATTTCATTTAGGGGAGGTTTTATAAGCAATAAAACCCTGGTTGGATATTTCAGGCGAAAGCCATCGTAAAAGGGGAGGTGCCAAGTATTGATGGCATAGCGTCTTAGGGTGGCGTTCTTCACCCTTAGTGAATCATCAGGTCAGGATTAACTAAACTTAAAAGGAACAATCTTGCTTTCATATGGTGTTATTAAATTTTTTAGAAGTTTTGTCACTCTCTACTTAGTAACTACATCAATAGAATGGTGTTTTTTAACAGAAGTAAGTAAAAATGATATTTGTTCCTTTACAGGAACATGTCGGTAAATGATCTCCGATATCGATACGCCCTCCCTAACATCTTTCTTCTTTTTATAGCAATATACATATCAATCCATCCATCCATATACATACGTTTTCCATTAATTTTATAATTATTTCCAGTTAAAGTCAAACCTACAATGACCAAGTAATTAAAATGTTTTATTGTTATTTGTTATGTTAATTTAGTTAAACACAGAACAGCACAAATTTTTTGCTAGTTAAAATCATTCTCGACTTGTAAATATTAAAGTAATCTACAATGATGTTATAGAGTGTGGCGTAGCCAAAGAAGGACCAGGGGAGGCATATGGCCTCCCACCCCTATAAATGTAGGCAATACGACCCTTAGAAATGGATATTTTTTTATTCGGCGGTCCCTTTTGCGAAATATGTCATCGATTTTTAAATTTAACGTAAATTTTTACAGTTCCACTGTGGGTAGGGATTCTTTTTTACGAAAAATCTCTACACTCTGGTCATTGAGTTTTAATTTGCTGTGTTGTTAGGGTAGTTTTTGGAGTTACAGTGCAAGAAGTTCTTCTTTTATCAAAGGATTTGACACTCACCTGTTAGTCAATTAACGTCCTCACCTGAACCTTCAGTGTTTCCTTTTTTTGTTTGAAAAATCTCTCTTAAAAATGTCCTTTATATTCATTTGTCCCCCTCATACAATAAACTTGGCTACGCCACTGTTCATAGTAATAATTCAGCGGTAACCTATGGAATGACAACTAAAAGAAAAACAATTAGAAACTCTGAGTCGCCATTATTGACGACTGTAACGCAGTGTCTAATGTGGCCAACTTGCTGCGATACGGGCAGCTACAAAGTCGAAACAATATATTTAGTCGGAGATGCGACAGCAATAAAATTTCCTTATTTATCGCGTGACTTGCAGGA
Organism: Pachyrhynchus sulphureomaculatus; assembly: GCA_019049505.1. Classification (NCBI taxonomy): domain Eukaryota; kingdom Metazoa; phylum Arthropoda; class Insecta; order Coleoptera; family Curculionidae; genus Pachyrhynchus; species Pachyrhynchus sulphureomaculatus. The sequence goes on from CM032454.1 coordinate 65,156,890, forward strand.
CGTGCTGGTTGGCCTCACAAAATGGAATATAAGTTTGAAGAAGCATTATTTAATGTAATATCAAATTGTAGAAATTTGTGGGACATAAATCCTAAGAAGTATTATATTTGTTTAGCAATTGATAGAAAGTGCACCTGTAATGCAACGGATTTGGAATAAACAAGTTATATTATTACAAACACTTACGATTTAATTTTTTACTCTCTGATTGTAATTTTATGAAATTTCTGTTATACCAGAGAGCTATAGTTGGCACACACAGGTCTCTGAGAACAAAATACTTCTATATTACCTTAATATTGATCAATAAATTCAAAATGACCTCCGTTTGCAGTTACTTTTAAATTGATCCAAATGCAAAACTTTAACGTCTCTCAGATATAGAAATAGCATTTATAATTTATTATTATATTAATTCTCTATTATTTGTACTTCTTGACTATTAAGAAAATACACAACAATAAAAAAGAGACATTGATTAAAGTTTGCTTAAGAAGAATGCTGCCATGACTCGAAACATCACACAACGACAAGTTTTCTATCGGGGTAATTTTATTTGTTTCTTTTGCGTGTGGAGAAATCATATGTACAGAATTCCTACTTTGTACCTGGAGGTTGGTTAGTATATCTTTCCTAATGGAAATAGTGCCAATATTTATAACTTCCAATTAAATGGAAATAGAGGAGAAACTCCTGATTTTTAAAGAATTACTCTGAATATTAATACTACGGTTGTTTAATATTAACAGTTTTTTTTTAGCATTTTCGTAAATATTTGTATATATTCGCATTAACGAGGGGAGCTAGAAGAGTAGTATAATTTATTGATAAATAAGGACTTCTCGTATAAATATTTTACCCCCAGATTTTTAGAATTTTAATCTTCATCCACCGAGGGTTTAACATTTACTAGTAGCATGTATGTACTTACATAAGCTATCACTGCAATTTTTTTTACGCTATATATCAGAAAATTCTATGACAAGGTTATAAATAACATAAATCGAACTTATTTTGTTCACAAAATATTACCCTTTTTAAAGTTGGAAAATCTGCATATTATAAGTGTTTTCATTCTCGTTTTATGCAAGGATCGCCTTTTAAGTTTCTACAAACGACCACTAGATGGCGCTATTGAGATGTGACATTACAATTAATGTAAAATTTGATATTTGTTTTTGTTAAAACAGTGGCAGCTCAGAAATTAGCCGAGTTTGTTTACAGCGAGTGTTTAAAAAAAAAAAAGAAATGGAGATTTCACGTGAAGATTTTAGTTGGATGATTTTTTACGATCTTAGTAAAGGCCTAACTCAAAAACAATTGGTTTGCAGAATTTCGTCATGGTCCGCTTCTATTAGCGATGTTTTTCGTGAAGGTCGACGAAAATTGGTTGTTATTCCAAAAAACATCGATACTGTACGCAACATGATTGAAGAGGCTCGGCATGTAACGTGCCATGGGGTAGAGGCTTCCTTAAGTATATCGAAGACTGCAGTACATTCGATTTTGCTTGAACATTTAGCTGTGAAAAAGATCTGTTCTAGTTGGATTCCTCATAATTTGACCGAAACATAAAAAAAAAGGCTTGTGTCAATTGGTGTAAGAAAATACTCAAAAAATTCGACCTAGGACATACAAAATCAGTATATAACATCGTGATAGGAGACGAAATTGGATATATTCGTACGAGAAAAAAATTAAGCAATAATCAACTGTTTGGATGTTCCAACATGAACCAAACGCAACAAAAGTAGTTCGTTTGTGAAGCACTTCCAAGAAAATGAAGGCTTGTTTCTCTGGTTATATGGAATATATTGTAGCTGTTGCTTTAGAGGATCGAAGAACAGTGAATGCTGAATGGTATACAACAATTTATTTGCCAGAAGTCATCGATGAAATCAGGAAAACCAAATGGTCATTCGTCATTCTTCATCATGACAATGCCTGCTCTCTCACAACACGTCCAACAACTGATTATTTGAGGCAGAAAAACATTAAATTAAAGTCTCATTGGCCGTATTCATCTGATTTATCGCCTAACGACTTTTTCCTTCCCGAATGTCAAGAAAAAAATGTGTGGACAGTGATTATCATCTCCTGAAAAAGCTGTTGAATCCTTCCAAAACCATGTTCTTGAGGTATCAACTACAGAGTGGAAAATTTTTTCAAGAATTGGTTTGAACGCATGCAAAAGTGTATAAATCTTAAAGGCGAATATTTTGAGAACCAATAAAACGATTTGTACCAAAATTTTTTTTTCTTTCGTTTTTTTGTAAAAACTTAAAAGGTAGCCCTCGTACCTTGATGATTTATTCCCTAATATAATATCTGATTTATTGTGAGAGACTGGTTGATTTGTTAACTCAGTTCTATCGCAGTAGTATAATTTGTAGTTTGTTATTTTCAAAATACTTGCTCCGAAGCGTACTTGTAGTATAGCATTTTAACCAGTTGTAGTAAGTTCAGTTTTTCGTCTCCTCTTATTTCCAACAGCAAAAGCAAGCACTTCTTTTGTACTACTGACACTCATTAGTAATGCATAGTCCTTATATTTTTATATAAATTTTGGAATAAGGTTTTCAAAAGAGTTATAGTCTATTTTAGGAACCTGAAACAAAAATTTATGTAAAAAGGCCACCAGGACTAAGAGTTATGAAAAGCTGTTGGTCTGTTCTTGTTGTCATGATAAGTATTCAATATATTTTTAATTTTTGTTAATAACTGATATTATTATATAATATATTTTTAATTTAAATAATTTAATAGCCTTACTTGAAGGTAGATACAGCTTCTGTACATCAGTTTGCATTTGGCAAATAAATGTAAAACTTAATTTAATGTCCTAGATTTCCTTAAAGGCTTTCTAAGAATCATAAAAATATTTCTTTATTTTTTTAGTGTTCCGTACGGAACACTTATAAGATCTGTCTGTCTGTCTGTCTGTCTGTCTGTCACACCCGATTTCCTCCGAAACTATTTGACATAAAAAGTTGAAATTTGGTAATAATATATGAATTGATGGCCTCATCAGAGCCATGTAGTTTTGAGAGTTAAATTTTTGACTTAAGGGGTTAGTTTTGGGGGGTGAAATCGGAAGTGAAAAAAAAAATTTTTTTACTAGGTCATCGAGTGTGGTGTCAAATGAAAGCTTGTGAAAACGCGAGTAAAAAAAATATATATAATGTAATACTTGCGCGCACTTGTCTTTGTATTATTTTTAAAAAATCGCTGTCCTTATCTCGAAAAGTACTTATCAAAAAATTTTGAAAAAATTCTGGAATATTCTCCACGGGGTGTAGATTTAACGAAAATTATCATGAGTACATTACCTTTAATATTTTATCTGGTATTTAAAGAAAAAAAAAAATTTCAAAGTCATCAGATTTCAGTAAAGACTGGAAACAAACTTTGTTGAAAACTCATTTGGGGTGTGTTTTGTGAAGTAACTGATCATTTTATACGTCTGTAAGAAAATATTTTATTTTAAAAGCAATCAACGTACGGAACACTAATTGTGCAAGTTCAACTTGCACTTGACAGGTTATTTTGTTTTCAGTGAATTAATATTTAACATAAATTTGAGCCAAGAAACAAAAATTTATTTCCCCTAGAAATAGTAAACATAAATGTGAGCAATGGAAAAACTATAAGTAAATCATTTTTTAGTGTTCTGGTATCTGTTCATCCGTCTGTCCGTCTGCCCGTCTGTCTATCTGTCATACCCGATTTTCTACGAAACTATTTGACATAGAACATTAAAATTTGGTACTAATATAGGAATTAATAGCCTCATCAGAGAAAGTTAAATTTTGACTTAAGGGATTAGTTTGGGAGATGCAATCGGAAGTGAAAAAAAAATTTTACTAGGTCATCAAGTGGGGTGTCAAATGAAAGCTTGTAAAAACACGAGTTCAAAAATATATATAATCTAATACTTGCGCACACTTTTCTTTGTATTCTTTTTAAAAAATAGCACAAAATCGCTGTCCCGCCACCTTATCTCGAAAAGTACTGATCAAAAAATTTTGAAAAAATTCTGGAATATTCTCCACGGGGTGTAGATTAAACAAACATTATCAGGAGTGTATTACCTTTAATACTTTATCTGGTATATAAAAAAAAACAAAAAATTCAAGGTCATCAATTTTCAGTAAAGATCGGAAAGAATCTTTGTTGACAACTCATTTGAGGTTTGTTTTGTGAAGTCGCTGATCATTTCATACCTCCGTAACAAAAAGTTTTATTTAAAAAGCAATCGACCGACGGCGACGTACGGAACACTAACTGCGCCAATTAAACTTCCTCTTCCTTTATTAAATTATAAAACTAAATGTATTAGCCTTAAAACTCTAAAACAGATAAAACTAAAAATTTCATATAATGAAATTGAAAATGATAATTTTTATGTCATATTTTGCTGAATATTTAAAAATATAGGAAGATTTCAGCGACAAATACAAGATAAAATATTTGTGCATCAGGCACATTTTATTTAGGTGTAGTTTATAATTAAATAGTTTTTTTATTCATCAGAATTTTTTGAAGGTGCATGCAGATGCATGTTAATTAAATTTAAAAAAATCTCACGCATCTTCCTATTTAAAAAGAAACATAAACGTTTTCAGTATAAAAGGACCTAATCCCGTACAAGATTAAATTTATTTTATCTTATAATTTACGACTGACAACAAGACACACTATGGATCCACGTATCATCTTAACATAAAAAAGCTATAAAATGTCTTTTATATATGCCCGAAAAGTTCCTTATTTCAGCTTGTGTTATCTAGACTCTAAAACATTTTTACTGCCGAAGTTAATTCAAAATGAAGGCCACGTGAACAAAACCGAACGTCACAAATAAATGTCAGAGGAAGAGTCTCTTTTTACATAGAAACTGAATATTTATGAGGAAAGACTACAATTTTTATTTCACCAGTGTAAGTCCACCATAAACTCCGAAATAATAATAACGCCTAACAACATTTAGTGATAGGTGTAAAGAAAACTATGTTACTTGTTTATTTATTTTTATTTTTCGGAAAAAAATTATGCTTGCTTTAAAACCCCAAAGTAATAAGTCTTCATCCCCTTTGTAATAGTGGAATGTTTTGCGTTAGATGTTTTCTATTTTTATATGTAAGTAAGAATGATTATAGAGAGAAATAACCAGCCAAGTGCAAGTCGGACTTGCGCCATTAGTGAATGTTGATTGCTTTTAAAATAAAAATTTTTGTTACGAAGGTGAAAAATGGTCAATGACTTCACAAAACACACCCCAAATGAATTTTCAACAAAGTTTGTTTCCGATCTTTGTTGAAAACTAATGATCTTATTTTTATTTTTTTTGTATATACCAGATATTATTAAAGATAATCGTGATAACTTTTATTCAATCTGCAACCTATGGAGAATATTTCAGATTTTTTTGATCAGCACTTTTCGAGATAAGAGGGGGGAAGCGAGTTTCGTAATTTTTTAAAAATAATGCGAAGAAAAGTGTGCGCAAGTATTACATTATATATATTTTTGAACTCAGGTTTTCACAAGCTCTCATTTTCACACCCCACTCGATGACCTGGTAGAATTTTTTTTTTTTCACTTCCGATTGCACTCCCCAAAACTAACCCGTTAAGTCAAAATTTAAGTTTCAAAACTACTTGGCTCTAATGGGTCCATCAATTCCTATATTAGTGCCAAATTTCAACTTTCTATATCAATCTGGTATGACGACGAACATACAGATACCGAAGTGCTCTTATAAGTGTTCCGTACGGAACACTAAAAACGAAGTAGTGGTCTGAGTTGCTAAATTGCCTTGTTTAAAACTATTAATATTAATTTATCAAATGACGGTTTTATAACGTGTCAACAAATTCAAACATTTTCAATAAACTTCAAGTACTTTGGCAATCACCGAAAATAAACTTTCCATTTTTTTTAAAGAAGAAACTGGAATTGAGCTTATAGCTAGATTATTTCATAAGGTTTAAAATCACTTTTAACACTCTAATAAATGCTCCCAATATATTTATGTATTTATGTCAGTTCAAATTTAGCCTGTAATTTATCACTCTCTCTCCATCTATTTTATTTAAATTACTGTTCTAAATAAAAAGCAACTCCCATATTATTAGCATTCAGAATTAATTATATTTTAATTATAATAAACTGTCTAAACCTACATATATGATATATATGTTTCCGGCAAAGTATATAATCCGGTATTCTATAGAAAGCCTAAAACATTCAGGCAAAGTATAAAATATCCTTTATTTTATAATTTGCCTAGGAATACCTAACGTACAGCCGCAATGTGTATAATAGATATTGAAAACAGTAAGCATTAACTGCTATTCATGTTGCGGGTGACGGAGGAGCGCGAACTAATTTATTTTAAAGTTGCAAAAACAATAGGTTTTACAAATAAAACTAACGTTTGATTTTTCAAGGATTCTTGAAATCTCTAATTTCATTTCCCTACGCATTCTCTTTATAGACAGTTGATAATCTTAATATTGTTAATTTTGAATAAACAAAATATATCTATCTGCAGTCTTTTATCCCATATAGAATGTATTTGCCTCTCATACGCCCCACGTAAGTTGCTGCCATATATATATATATATATATATATATATATATATATATATATATTATATATATATATATATATGTATATATATATATATATATATATATATATATATATATATATATATATATATATATATATATATATATATATACATCTAAAGTCTTTTATCCCATATAGAACGTAGTTGCCTTTAATACATCCCACGTAAGTTGCTGCCAATTCGCTCTATCATGAGCTTCACCTATAAGGTCATGCATTAACCTTCGTGTTAAGGATTTTAGCTGGTCTATCCACCTTGTCGGAGATCGACCGCGTCGTCTCCTACCCTCCACTTCACCTTGGATGACCAGCTTTTTTAGATTTTCTGGACCTCCTCTCATAATATGTCCAACATATTTAAGTTGGATGGTCTTCGTTTGAGGTCTAATTCTCTTAAAATAGACATATTTGTTCTTTATTAATCGCATGTGATATTAATATTAATCATTTTTCTGCATTTTCGTTGCTTCGATCTTTTCCCTCTCCTTTTGCCTCAGCGTTCAAGACTCGCACCCGTATATCAGTATTGAGAAAATCAGATAATTCATCAGTCTCACTTTAACTTGTTTGAAGATTTTGCTGTCCTTCCAGAGTATGTTCAGCTTTCGAACTGCTACCTTTGTCATTTCATACCGTCTTCTTATTTCCGTTTCGGTGGCGACATTGTTCGTTATATGAATCCCAAATATATACACGCATGCACCACTTCAAAACGATCTAGTTGTTGTGCATTTAATTTGTAGTTATTCTCTTGATCGATAATCATTATTTTTGTTTTGGATGTGCTCAGTTCAAGGCCAAAATTCTTACTTTCCTCTTCAACTTTGCGAATGAGGTTCAGAATTTCGTCATCGCTACTACCAGGGAGGAAGTGTCGTCAGCGAATCGGAGATTATTTATTTTCTATCTGTTAATGGAAATTCATAGTCAGCCTCTGACAGCACTCTTCACAGATATTAAAAAGTTGTGAAGATAATATGCAGCCCTGTATTACACCTCGTTTGGGTTGAAACTCTCTAGTTAATATATCTTTTAGTCTTACTGCCCCGGTATTATTTGCATATAAGTTAATTATGAAGACAATCAAGTGCTGGAGTACTCCAACTTCTTTAAAAACCAACCACAATGTATTCCATTTGCCTCGATCGAAAGCATTTGTAGTCTCTGAAACATACATACATTGAGATTCTAAATTCTCTCGATTTTCAATGAGTCGTAATAAGTTAAGTAAATGCTCCCTTGTTCCTCTTCCTTTATTAAATCCAGCTTGTTCTGCCACTATTTGTGATTGAATATAATTTCTTACTATTTCGTCGATGATTTGTAATAATATTTTACTGGCATGTGATATTAGCGTGATTGTTCTGTAGTTGTCGCATTTGTGTATATTTTCTTTTATGTGGATTGTAACTATTTCACTCTTTGTCCAGTCCTTTGACCACTGTCCAGTGAACCATAGTTTGTTGACTAAATGGAGAAATAACTCTTTACTTTCTTCTCCGCTAGCATCGAGTATTTCGGTTGTGATTCTGTCTGGTTCTGGAGCTTTATTGCATCTTTTTAACGATGTTATCCAATTCGAAGTTGTTTTCTCTTGTTTGTGTCTCTTGTTTTTGTTCTTCATTATTGTAAAGTCTTTCACAATATGTTTTCCACGCTTCCGCTGCTTCCTCTATATTTGCGATATTCGATTGCCCATGATCTAGGTTTATAATCTCTGTTAATAGATTTAATTTCCCGGAAAAAGTCTCCTGGTTGATTTATTTGTACCTGATACTCAATTTCCTCACATATACTAGAATAATATTGGTTCTTATCCTGTCTACACGATTGTTTCATCTGTTTGTTAAGGTTTTGCCATTTTTCCCTGACTCCAAATGTAGTCCCCTGTTTGATATTGTTCTTCTATCCTCTATTAGTTTTATTGTGTCGTCAGATATCCAGTGTTTTCTTTTTGTTTCTGTTTTTGATTGGTTTTCTCCTGCTCCATCCATTAACCATTTCTTTATATTATTCCACTCCTGATCTGATTATTTATTGGTCCTAGTTTGTCGGAGATTTTTTTTAGTCTGGTTTGAAATTTTATTGAGTCTTCTGTTGACAGTCTTTTACATTTTTGGAAAGGCAAGGAGACCTTGAACTTGATGCGGATTTTTGACGCCGACGGCTGATGGTCTGAACCACAGCATGCCCTTGAATACGTTCTCTTCTTCTCTCTGTGCCATCTTCGAACTCCGGAGGTTGGAGATCAATAGGCCCATCTTAACCTTTGAGACTGTAGCACGGAACAGAGATGTAGTCGATTTTCCATAGCACTTGGGAAAATTCTTGAGCCAGGATTCACGCCTTCGACCTAGACCTCTTTACCACATAGTTTACCCTGAATTATCAACTGCAACAGTTCGTATTTCTCACTTCGCGTAATGTGTCCCAGATATTCCAGTTTTCTATTTTTTATTGTTAACAGTAGCTCCGTTTCGGTGTTTATTCTGCGGAGCACTTCTTCACTACGTATCTTGTCGACCCAAGGTATTCGCAATATACGCCGACAGGCCCATACCTCAAATGCAGTTCGCTTACACATATCATCGGTAAGTAGCCAAGCCTCCATTCCGTATAAAACCACAGGAAAAACATAACACTTCAGCAGTCGTTTCTTAACATTTATCTTAAGAGTGCGGTCACATAAAACGTTACTTAACTTTATGAACCTGGCTTGTGCGATTTTACTTTTAATGTCCATGACCTGTCTCCATTCGTCATGAAGCAATGTTCCCAGATATTTATAACTGCCGACTTGTTCTATTTGCTCTATTCCAATTGCAATTTTGCACTTATATGTCGCTTCTTAGTAATTATCATAAATTTGTTTTTTTTTGGTATTCATTTCTAAACCGTATTGATTACGGACCGTACTGACCCCGTTTAGAAGTGTTTGTAGATCTTCTGCACTTTCTGTTAAAAGTATCTTACTATCTTCAGCATATCTATCTATCTATATATATATATATATATATATATATATATATATAATATATATATATATATATATATATATATATATATATATATATATATATATATATATATATATATATATATATATATGTATATATATATATATATATATATATATATATATATATATATATATATATATATATATATATATATTATATATATATATATATATCAATCGGTTTTATAGCGTCTTCCGTCTTTCGATGCCTAATTTCCACTCCTCTCGGTTTCTCCATCCCTCCTCCTCCAGATCTCTTTCTAGTACTTCCTTGTTGATTCCTGCTCTCCAGCTTTGGCGTGGTCTTCCTCGCTTTCTTTTTCCATGAGGGTTCCAATTTAAAATCTTTTTAGGTAGTCGGTCTTGTGACATTCTCTGTACATGTCCGTACCATACCAACTGTTGGGTTCTGATTTCGTCCACTATATCGTGCTTTATTTCTAAAGCTCGCCTTATCGTGTCATTTGGTATGCGGTCTTTTCTGGATTTTCTGGTTGCTCGTCTCCAGAAATCCATTTCTGTAGCTTTTAGTATCTTTTCTGTTCTTTCCTTTAATGGCCACACCTGGGAACTGTAAGTTATTATACTTTTCACTATTGAGTTGTAAATTCTCTTCTTATTTTCAATGGTTATGTTTTTGTCCCATAGTATACTATTAAGCATTGCAATCGCTTTTCTTCCTTGGATATTCCTCTCGAATATTGCTTCCTCCATTGTTCCGTCCCTAGATATTCTCGTTCCCAAATACTTATAACTGGCACAGAATTTGATGGCGTGTCCTGTGGCCAGTTTCAAGTCCTGCTGTTGTCCTCCGACGCACATGTACTCGGTCTTTTTAATATTAACTTCTAGGCCCCATTTTTCATATTCCTCCATAAGTTTTGGTGTCATGTATTCCATATCATCGATGTCCTGAGCGACTACTACCTGATCATCTGCGAATGATAGCGTGTACAATGTAGTATCGTCATCCAGTGGTAATCCCATACTGCTGCGTTTCCTTTTCCAGTTCTTTAGTGCACTCTCCAAATAGATTTTAAATAGCCTTGGGGATATACAGCAGCCCTGTTTGAGACCCTTTGTGACCGGGAACCCTGTTGTTATACCATATTTGGTTTTCACACTACTTCTTGCGCCTTGGTATAAGGATTTTACGGCTTTAATTATTTCGGTGCTTACATTACTGCGTTGTAGTGTTTCCCACAATCTCATTAGGGGCACGCTGTCGTAGGCCTTTTTTAAATCAACAAACAAGACATGGACTTCCTGATCAAATGCGGTTTTCTTTTCTAGGGTTTGTGTCAGTGAGAAGAGATGGTTTATTGTGGATCTTCCTGCTCTAAAGCCTGCCTGTTCTTCAGTTTCTACGTCCGCGTATTCCGTTTCTATTCTATTTTTAAGTATTTTTCCGTATATTCTGCTAATAGATCCTGTAACCGTTATTCCCTATAGTTATCGCAATTATTTTGGTCTCCTTTCTTATGAATTGTTGATATGTATGATATTTTCCACTCCTCAGGTACTTCTGATGTGTTAATGCATCTTTGGAATTCAGCATATCTAATATTATTTATTAGGACCCCATTAATAAGAATGCCCTCAGTCCTGTTGAATAGCGCTTCTTTGAAAATCATCTCTGAATATAGATTGAATAACAAGGGATACAGTATACAATATTTCCTCACTTCCAATTGAATTTCTACGTCGTCTAACAGCTCTGAATCTACTTTTATGTTTGCGCGCTGTCTTCAATCTAAATTCTTTATTGTTCTTATGTCCTGAAGGTCTAACCTCAACTCATTTAAAAAATCAATCATTGTTTCATGTCTAACTTTATCGAAAGCCTTTTTATAGTCTGTAAATTCGACAAATACATCTTTGTTGTTATACCTGCATCGTTGTACAAGCACATTAACGGCAAGCAAGGCTTCCTGTGTTCCCAAGCCATTTCTAAAGCGAAACTGTGTATTTGTTAGAACATCTTCACATTTCCTATACATGCGGTTGTGAATAATTTTTAGAAAGATCTTAAGAGTATGGCACATTAAACTTATTGTGCGGTAGTCCTCACATTGTCTAGGATTTGCTGTCTTCGGTAAAGTGATAAAAGTTGATTTCAGCCATTCTGCTGGAATATGGCCTGTCTTATATATGATATTGCATAGATTTGTCAGTATACAAACGTTGTCATCAATAAATTTTATTATTTCAGATGGAATGTTATCAGGACCAACAGCCTTATTGTTTTTCGCAAGTTTTGTAGCATAGACCACTTCCTCCTTCGTTATTAATGGTGCATTGTGTTCTGATTGGGCAGTAATATTTTCACTTCTTTGATCTCTAAAAAGCTCTTCAATATAATTTCTCCACTGTGTTATACGTGCCTCCGTTGTAATTAAGAGTCTACCGTTAGTATTTTCTAATTTTTGGAACTATTTTTCCGAATTCCACACATCTTTTTTTAGTGTTCCGTACGAAACACTTATAAGATCACTTCGGTGTCTGTCCGTCTGTCTCTCCGTCTGTCTGTCCGTCTGTCCGTCTGTCACACCCGATTTTCTCCGAAAGTATTTGTCATAGAAAGTTAAAATTTGGTAGTAATATAGGAATTGATGGCCTCATCAGAGAGATTTTGACTTAAGGGGTTAGTTTTGGGGGGTGAAATCGGAAGTGAAAAAAAACATTTTTTTACTAGGTAATCGAGTGTGGTGTCAAATGAAAGCTTGTGAAAACACGAGTAAAAAAAATATATATAATGTAATACTTGCGCGCACTTTTCTTTGTATTATTTTTTAAAAAATCGCGAAAAATCGCTGTCCACCCGCCTTATCTCGGAAAGTACTTATCAAAAAATTTTGAAAAAATTCTGGAATATTCTCCATGGGGTGTAGATTGAACGAAAATTATCACGAGTGCATTACCTGTAATAATTTATCTGGTGTATAAAAAAAAAACAGAAATTTCAAGGGCATCAATTTCAAATGAAAGCTTGTGAAAACACGAGTAAAAAATATATATATAATGTAATACTTGCGCACACTTTTCTTCGTATTACTTTTAAATAACCGGTCAAGTGCAAGTTGAACTTGCACAATTAGTGTTCCGTACGTTGATTGTTTTTAAAATAAAAAATTTTTGTTAGGGTGGTATAAAATGATCAGTGACTTCACAAAACACACCCCAAATGAGTTTTCAACAAATTTGTTTCCAATCTTTACTGAAAACTGGTGACCCTGAAATTTTTTTTTTTTCTATACCAGATAAATTATTAAAGATGATGATACTTTTGTTTCAATCTATACCCCGTGGAGAATATTCCAGGATTTTTTCAAAATTTTTTGGACAGTATTTTTCGAGATAAGGTAGGGGACAGCGATTTTTCACGATTTTTTAAAAGTAACACGAAGAAAAGTGTGCGCAAGTATTACATTATATATATATATATATATATATATATATATATATATATATATATATATATATATATATATATATATATTTTTTTTACTCGTGTTTTCACAAGCTTTCATTTGACATCACACTCGATGACCTAGTAAAAAAAATTTTTTTTCACTTCCGATTTCACCCCTCAAAACGAATCCCTTAAGTCAAAATTTAGGTTATAGTGATATACAATGATCAGTGAGTTCACAAAACACACCCAAATAAGTTTTCAACAAAGTTTATTTCCAATCTTTACTGAAAAATGATGACCTTGAAATTTTTTTTTTTTTATACACCAGATAAATTATTACAGGTAATGCACTCGTGATAATTTTCGTTCAATCTACACCCCATGGAGAATATTCCAGAATTTTTTCAAAATTTTTTGATTTCTTTTTTTTTTTTTTTTTTTTTTTTTTTATGGGTCTAGCACACGTGCTGCAGGGAAGTCCCTAAAGCGCTCCAGGAGCGGCACGAGTGCGGAAGTATAAGTACTTTCCGAGATAAGGCGGGTGGACAGCGATTTTTCGCGATTTTTTAAAAATAATACAAAGAAAAGTGCGCGCAAGTATTACATTATATATATTTTTTTTACTCGTGTTTTCACAAGCTTTCATTTGATACCACACTCGATTACCTAGTAAAAAAATGTTTTCTTCACTTCCGATTTCACCCCCCAAAACTAACCCCTTAAGTCAAAATTTAACTTTCAAAATTACATGACTCTGATGAGGCCATCAATTCCTATATTACTACCAAATTTAACTTTCTATGACAAATACTTTCGGAGAAAATCGGGTGTGACAGACGGACAGACGGACAGACAGACGGACAGACACCGAAGTGATCTTATAAGTGTTCCGTACGGAACACTAAAAATCGTGAAAAATCGCTGTCCCCTACCTTATCTCGAAAAGTACTGATCAAAAATTTTGAAAAAAACCCTGGAATATTCTCCACAGGGTATAGATTGAACGAAAATTATCATTACCTTTAATAATTTATCTGGTATATAAAAAACCAAAATTTCAAGGTCACCAGTTTTCAGTAAAGATTGGAAACAAACTTTGTTGAAAACTCATTTGGGGTGTGTGTTTTGTGAAGTCACTGATCATTTTATACCACCCTAACAAAATTTTTTATTTTAAAAACAATCAACGTACGGAACACTAATTGTGCAAGTTCAACTTGCACTTGACCGGTTATTTAATTTTCTTGTGCACGTTAAAGGTATCATATTTCTTATCTAACACTTCATTCTCTAAGCATTTGTTAATTGCCCATTTTTCTTTAGCCACTTTGATTTTTTGTGTATGCTATAGAATTTTTGTTCTTATGTTATCTCCTTACTTCTATTAATTCTAAAATATCATTTGTCATCCATTTTTTATATTTAGTTTGTATGTTTCAGTTGGATTTAAGATGTTTAGAACAACTATTTTCTAAAGTTTCACTAATGGCCTGCCTGTTTTCATCTATGCTGTTTTGTTCTACATGCTTACGGATATTAAATAGATTTTTATTTATATCCTCTGAGATTGCCGTCGATACCTTATTTTCCTTTAACATGTTAAAATCTAATCTTACTGTTTTATGTGTTCTTTTTGTCTTTTTAGTGTTCCGTACCGAACACTTATAAGATCACTTCGGTGTCTGTCCGTCTGTCTGTCCTGTCCTGTCGTCCTGTCTGTCCTGTCCGTCTCTGTCTGTCTGTCTGTCCGTCTGTCACACCCGATTTTCTCCGAAAGTATTTGTCACAGAAAGTTGAAATTTGGTAGTAATATAGGAATTGATGGCCTCATCAGAGCCATGTAGTTTTGAAAGTTAAATTTTGACTTAAGGGGTTAGTTTTGGGGGGTGAAATCGGAAGTGAAAAAAACATTTTTTTTTACTAGGTAATCGAGTGTGGTGTCAAATGAAAGCTTGTGAAAACACGAGTAAAAAATATATATATAATGTAATACTTGCGCACACTTTTCTTCGTATTACTTTTAAAAAATCGTGAAAAATCGCTGTCCCCTGCCTTATCTCGAAAAGTACTGATCAAAAATTTTGAAAAAACCCTGGAATATTCTCCACGGGTATAGATTGAACGAAAATTATCATTACCTTTAATAATTTTATCTGGTATAGAAAAAAAAACAAAATTTCAAGGTCACCAGTTTTCAGTAAAGATTGGAAACAAACTTTTTTGAAAACTCATTTGGGGTGTGTTTTCTGAAGTCACTGATCATTTTATACCACCCTAACAAAAATTTTTTATTTTAAAAACAATCAACGTACGGAACACTAATTGTGCAAGTTCAACTTGCACTTGACCGGTTATTTAGGTTTTCTTCAATTGTAGCAACTAGAGGATTGTGGTCATAGTTGACATCGGAGCCAGAATAAGTTTTGATGTTTTTATGGAGTTTTTGTAACGTTCATTTACTAACAAGAAGTCTATCGGATTTCTGATAATCCGTTGAGCAGAGTCGTCAGGAGTTGTCCACGTATATATGGTAATCGTCTTGATGGGTGCTTAAAGAACGTATTTGAAATAATCAGATTATTTTCGTCACAGAACTGTACTAAACGGTCACCTCTTTCATTTTTTTGTCCTAACCCAAATGCGCCAACACTCTTTCCTTGCTTTCCTTTACCAACCTTAGAGTTGAAATCGCCCATTATGGTATTGAGATCCGATTTTTTTTGTTGATGTCATTATTTGCTTTATTTGTTGATAGAATTCTTCCACTGATTGATCAGACTTATCGGCAGTAGGAGCATAAGCTTGCACTAAGTTAATATTCATTACTTTTTCTTGGAGTTGAATCATTATTACTCGATCAGACATTTTTTATAGAAACGGTTCCAGACACTTATTAATAATTATTCCTACTCCGCTTCGGTGTTGAGATTCGTCATTTCCTGAGTAATATATGACATGCCCATCAATGGTAAATTTACCAGGTATCTCATCTCACTAATTCCCAAGATGTCTATCTGTAGACGATTCATTTCCATCAATGTGTTCTGCAGTTTACCAGGTACGAACATACTTGTTACGTCCCAAGTCGCAATTTTCTTTTTCCACCCAGGGATTCTTAGCACCCTCTGCTTATGTAAAAGCTGCCGGGGTCTCAGGGCCATATCACTATTTTCCTGTGCCATGTTGATATACTAGAGAAGATTAATGAGGTAGTTTTCCCCTTGCTTTCCTCATCGCTGTATAAACGCTGTTTATGAGACAGACAGCTGCTCAGTGCTAGGTCCGCCCCCCGTATTTTATTTCCCCGGTACCATTCATATCTGGAAGGCATTCCCCTATCCGCCACCTGGGGAGGCGCTCGATGAAGAACTAGCAACCCCACACGGGTAATAGGTTCTACAAGTCGTACTTCATGACCTCCATCTTCTTCTTGTGAACACATAGTCTATCTGGTTTCGTCATCTATATCAAATTAGATAAGGGGCCCTCCCCTCTCATTCAATTTCGTACTTTCCAATAATGTTTCTAATATGTTCTTCTTAGCTAGTGTCTCCTACTTTAGTGTATGATAACGGTAATTTCTTTTTTGGAAGATTTTTAATTGTATTGTCTAGAGTGCTGCAGAGATTATTGATTTGGTCCTCTGTTGATTCCGAAGTCGGTACGTAAACCTGAATTAGGTTGAGATTATCAGGTTTTGCCTGAAGTCTGATGCATATTATTCGATCGTTGATAGTTTCTATGTCTTTGATATATTTCTCATATATATGTATATATATATATATATATATATATATATATATATATATATATATATATATATATATATATATATATTGACCAACAAGTGAACTAACTTTAGAACAATTTTCGCTTCTTTTGCAGATACCATCAGATCATTTACAGATTAATTATCCAAGTGTCGAAATTGCCATCCTGAGCAACTTTAAGGTTCACAACATCAACGGGCTTAAATAATCAAATACAACAGATAAACAAGGTCGTGAAGCTAAATTATTCTCAATAAGTTGTGGTTTTTCGAGCGGTTGCACCTAATTTATCCAAGTTATTCGACCGTGTTCCCTCGTGCACGAGGGATTGTTAGCTAAGCTACGCTCTTATGGTATCTTTGAAAAGTTCTATTTATAGCTTTGATGTTTCCTCAGAGATCGTTTTTTACGAGTAGCACTCGAACGATTTTTTTCACTATCCATGCCGGTACACCTCAAGGCTCCATCCTGTCTCTTACTCTCTTTCTCATACACATTATCTGCTGAAAAGGATCAGGAATCCATTCTACGGCTTTGCAGATGACAATACGCATAAAAATTTAAGTATTATTGAAAAATTAGTAAAAAATTATCATAAAGTAATTATAATAACATGGTACATTAATAACATTATACAACATTAAAAAATTCACCGGCATCTCGAATAGTGATTGGTATTAGGTACATCTACTATACAAAAAAAAGGTTTCATGTCAACATCACATCTCATACCCTAGAAAACTAGTAATCTGTTTTATTTACTGCTCGTATCACTTGTTTAAGGTTAGTCATAAAAATATTACTTTTTTGTATATAACTATGATTAAAACATTTAGATTAGTACTAAATATACAAAATGCCAAGCATTTGTGTTGATTCGCCTAGTTCGTTACGTTTGTGATAAATTTACCCCAAAAAGTGAAAAAAGTCAATTTCCCCGCTGCTTGAAAACTGTTATGAAGCTTATTTTAAGACCGCAATTGAAAATCAAGATAAATCGTGGGTACCACGAGTATGTTGTTTGAAATGTTATAAATATTTGACGGGTTGATACAATGGTACTATAAAAGAAATGCCTTTTGGCGTACCAATGAACTGGCGTGAACCCAAGAACCACACAGACGATTGTTACTTCTGTTTGACAAGTGTGAAGGGTTTTTTTAAAAAAATAAAAAGTTCCGTAAAATATGTTAATGTACCATCAGTGTCAATGCCGCTACCTCGTTCTCCTGAAATTCCTGTACTGAAACAACCTTTGAGCCCATCAATTTCATTGAGTCCTATAAAAGGTAACAACGAGGCCATCCCTTCTAGTGGGGATATATTTCAAGATCCAACTATTACATCAGAACCACATTTGATTAGTCAATGAAAACTAAGGCGACTTTGTTAAAGATTTAGATTTGACCAAAGAAAAATCTGAAATATTAGGATCGAGATTAAAATTATAGCTTATCGAAATCGTCACAGCTCCTTAACTACCTTTTATTCAAAATATTCAAATTCAAATTCAACAATTTCTTTATTATTCAAAATGTCCTTACAAGATTATAAATACATTTTCTCTTATATTCTATGGATTCTACCAATACAGTGTGCTTTAACAGCATCCTCATTCGTATGGAATGCCTTACGGCGGCTGGTGTTCTGCCATTGGTATTAGAACCTTGTATGTCTGTTTATGAAATTATCATTTCCGACAAGGTATTACATGATATTTTCTTTATTTATTTTATGATAAAAGGTGTTTCTACTATTAGTTGTTTATATTTGATGCGATTTTTAAGTTGTTGTTTACTGGGAAAAAAAAAACGACAGAAAAAACCCAGCTTGATATGATCAGGTGCATTGTAGCAAAATTATTTACCTTTAACATTTCTATTCTAATCGCTTTCATTCTTCTTCCTTTCATTCCTTTTCTCCCATACTCTCTCATACCAATATGTTTCATTCACCCATTTTTTTGGGTTTATTTGTGATATAGCTTAGCCAATTTTATATACATATTTACATTTATAATGGGATATACATATACATATACATATACATATATATATATATATATATATATATATATATATATATATATATATATATATATTTATATATATATATATATATATATATATATATATATATATATATATATATATATATATATATACATACATATATACATATCTTAATCTAATTTATGTACACTTTTTTTTTACACATTTCTAATATTACTGCACTAGCAATGAGGTTTAAAGCTTTAAATTTATTAAATTATATTCTATATTTTGTACAATTTACATTATCCTGTTTATGTAGTTTTAGTTAACCAAAGGTTTTAGGCGTTCAAGCTGCCGAACGCTAGTGATGAGTTATCTCTTTATTACATGCATCCTAACTCGTCCAAACTACATTCATTGCAAGCACTATGGTGCTTCGAAATAAATTAATGATCTATGGTATAGTGGTTTATGTACGGGATTATGTATAGTTCTGATTTACGTCAAGTCTTGCGTCAATGTCGATATTTGCGGTTTGTATCTGTAAAACTTTTCGGCAGTTTGGTCCAAGTATTCTCGAACCATTTGTATGTTTGTTATATTATGTAGATCTCTAATTCTTGTATATCTGTCACTTGAAGTTACCCGTCTTAGTATTTTGTTTTGCCTACGTTGTAGTCTGTATGTTTGTGTATCCGAAATGGCACACCAAACTGGCGCAGCGTAGATTAGTATTGGTTTAATAATTCGTATATAAATCATTAATTTATTTCTTGGCTCCAGATGCGAGTTCTGTGCCAGCAATGCATACAAGCCTTGCATGGCAATAAATGCTTTCTGGAGTACGTGTGATACATGCTGATGGAATTTTAAACGTGAGTCTATCATGACACCCAAATATTTTAGTTTGTTTCTGATCGGTATTTGGGTGTCATCGATTTTTATAGGGATATTAATTTTATTGTTTGTAAATTTTTTTGTTAATATAATTCCCTCACATTTAGAAGTATTTAGTGTTATTTTCCAGTGTTTTAGCCAAGGGAGTAAGACGTTTAGATGACTGTTGATATGCGCTCGCGCAACATTTGCATAATAAGAATGCGCATATATTAGCGCATTATCAGCCCTTGTTGACGGGTACGTGGGTAGATTGGCCATGTAAAGATTATACAACTTCGGCGCTAATACAGAGCACTGTGGTACTCCGGATTTGGTATTTTTTGATGTAGATAATTTATTCAAAATAGGATAGTTTAGTTTTTTATAATGATATTGATGGTTTAATGTCGGCACTAGGCCACCATCATTCACCAGAAGAGTGAAGACTATTTATTGGCGGATCAAAACAAAGTCAGCAGACAGTTTTACTTCATAATGACAACATATTTTCATCTTTGCCTGTAGCCTACGCTCATTTAAGATAAACCTATGACTTGTAGACTTCTATTGGTGTCTTCAGAGGGATACTGCGAGGACCGACTACAAGAGAAAAGCCAATCGATCAAAAAAATATAAGTTTTTTAATGAGAAATAAAATTTTTTGACACTAATTTAGTGTATTTTTTAATAAACCAATTAAAGCTTTTCTCTATGAATCCTGACATGTTAATCATTTTTAATTGAATTGGCCGTGAGGAATCAGTATTTTATACTATAAACCCATTGAAAAAAATTTTTTTTTTTTTGCTGCATGGTGTAATCAGTCTGTTTTACGAATTTATTGTCGAACAAATCAATCAGCTGGCATAAATTTAAAATAGAGAATTTTAAATTGAATATTAAAGTAAAAGACATTTCTTAGATTCCACATCAATAGAGATATCAGAGAGCATCATAAATACTATCATATTATTCCATCTTTAAGGAAAAAAACCTGTATCTCTTATAGTTTAATGATAAGAATTTATTCGTTGTTGATTTTTTAAAATTTGTTATTTAATTGCATGTCTGATGATATCAAAAAAAAATCAAAAATTTGAAACACCAGAGTAAATACTAATCTTTATTTACGTCTCACCAACCACTTTAAATGAAAACAATAAATAATATAGAAAATATGAAGTGGAATATCCTGGAATTTTAAATCATGCAGTTTTGCAAAAATTCTTATGAATTTATTAAAAAGGAAATAATAACCGATTGTGTTGGTAATTTTATTAAATTTAATTTGGTGACGTGAATTAGTTATTATATATTTTTTTGTTTGTAGTTTCGAGAACAACCAAAATAATTGTTTAACTAGTTATAAATAACCACTCAAGTGCAAGCGCGCAATTTGTGTTCCGTACCGTAATTACCTTTAAAATAAAAATTGGCTATTTAATAGCTAATAAATGAATCTAGCTCAATCTAGAATTTAGTAGTAAAAGTTTAAAATAAATATTTACGACCTAAATATTTGTTTGATTATAAACAAATAAAATAAAACTATTTTATTTTCGGTACCTATCAGTTGGTCACTCGTCATCATGATATTACTGATTGCACCGAATACGTATTGACATTTCGTAACTTCACGTAACGTTCAACATTGTTAGCGATCACCAATATGGCTTTCGTAAACATAGATCAACAGGAGATCTTCTGACTTATGTAACACATGTTTGGAACAACGCAATTGAACACTTTGGAGAATCTCGAGCGGTTGCTGTTGACATATCCAAGGCATTCGACCGTGTTTGGCACGATGGACTGTTGGCTAAGCTACGCTCTTGTGGTGTGTCTGAAAAGTTCTGTTTGTGGCTCTCGTGTTTCCTCAGAGAGCGTTCTTTGCGAGTGGCGGTCGACGGATTTCTTTCTAACACCTTCACTATGAACGTCGGTGTGCCCCAAGGCTCCATACTGTCTCCTACTCTCTTTCTCATTTACATTAACGATCTGCTGGAAAAGACCGGGAATCCAATCTACAGCTTTGCAGATGACAGTACGCTTGTCTTTTCATTCACTTTGAATGCTCGGACATCGGCTGCTCAGGCGAATATCCGCAGACAGCAGGGGGTCGTTCAACTTAACAAAGACCTAGAAGAAATTATATCTACAAAAACCCAGGCGGCAGTTTTTTCTAAAAAAGTTAGCGTTGCTGAACCCGACATAATTATGTCGGGGCACCCCATTCCCCTAGCATCGTCGCTCAATTTGTTGGGCGTTAGTTTGGGAGCAAATATGTCTTGGCATGAACATATAGCAGGCATAGCAAGGAGAGCTTCTCAAAAGTTGGGAATATTATTTCGAACCAGAAAGCTTTGCACTCCACAACAACTGTCACTTCTTTACAAAGCTCAAATTCGACCAACTATGGAATACTACTCCCATGTTTGGGGCTCCGCTCCTAAACATACACTGCATTTGTTGGATTCTGTTCAGAGAAGAGTTGTTCGTCTGATTGGAGACCCGGAACTGACCGGAGGCCTTGATTCCCTGGAACATCGAAGAACGGTTGGCGAGTTGAATCTGTTCTACAAGTATTTTCTTGGAAAGTGCTCGAGGGATGTAGCCTGCTTAATTCCTCCCAACGCGGTGCATGTTAGAAATGCACGTCGCGCTGGTGCTTCACATCCGTATGAGGTTAAGCGTGAATCGCTTTTTCCGCGCACATGCCGCTCCTGGAGCGCTTTAGGGACTTCCCTGCAGCACGTGTGCTAGACCCATAAAAAAAAAACTCTTAGTTCCGGTTGAATTCCCAACTTTCCAAACCTTCACATTTCTGTCATACCACATAGCTTTTTTAACACCAGAAAAATTAACAAATGTAATGCTCTAGTGATAATTTTCGCTCAATCTATGCTTTATCAAGAATATTTCAGAATTTTCTCAAAAATTTTTGGTCAGTTCTTTTCGAGATAGGGGGAGTGGACAGAGATTTTGGTCCATTTCTTCAAAATAATACAAAGAAAAAGTGTGCGTCAGCATTACCTCATATATATTTTTGAACTCGCTTGTTCACAAGCTTTCAGTTAACAACCCACTTGATGACATGGTAAAATTTTTGTTTTTCACTTCCGATTTCACCCCCTAAAACTAACCCATTAAATCAAAATTAAACTTTCAAAACTACACGGCTCATCACGGGCCATCAATTCCTATATTTGTGCCAAATTTTAACTTTCTGTATCAAATAGTTTCGGAGAAAATCGGGTGTGACAGATGGAAGACAGACATAAAAGTGTTTCCATTAGTGTTCCGTACTGAACACTAAAAAGGTTTCGTTTATATGTCTCGATTTCCTTTAGAGAGCATTCTTTGCAAAAAGTGATTCATGGAGTTCTTACCAACATCACCAATATTAACGTTACTGATCGCAATACCTCCTATGCTCTTTCTTTACATTAACGATCTACTGAAAAATACTAAAAATTCGATCTACAGCTTTGATTATGAGAGTAAGCTTGTTTCTTCATTTACCATGGAACCCTTAGGTGTGTAAGATCAGTACTAAATTATTTTCCATTCCAAGAATATTATTCAGAAGACTCAAAATAAATATTTATAGTTTTGCCCACTAATAGACCCAATTGGTTTTCTTTAAGCAGAAATAAAAGAAAAACTTCTAAAACATTTTTAAAGATAATAATTGATATTCTCATATCAAGGATAATAGCGGGAATTTCTATAAATTTTAATTATCATTATTCATAGTTTTCTCATTCTTTTTTTACTGATTTTACATTATAAGTAATGTAACAGTTATTAAATATATTCCATTAGATCTTGTTCAATTTTATGTTCTAAAATACCATTTTAATATTCATTAATTATTTACTATAGTTTTGACAACAATTTTGGTTTTAAAAACTGTGGTTACGACGACAATTGAGAAGCAGCCGTCTTATTTTAAGTTAATTTACTTCACTGTTCATGTCACCTATACAGTATGTTTTAAAAATTGTGACTGTTCCACAAAAGAAAAAGCCAAATTAAAGTTTAGTTAAGTGGACGGTATGATTTCAATTTTTTTAACAAGGAGTTGAGGGTTCACGTTTTTATATTGACATTTCTTGTTTCCGATATGTGAGAATAGTAGCACATGCATATACATTTTATATCCAAAACCGAAAAAACACAAATTACAGAAAATATCTAAATGAAAACATTATCATCGTCGCTCTAAATTTTGGAGGGGGTGGAAACGATATCTCCTCCACCTTATCTTAAATCCGTCACTGCTTTGACGTTCTTATCTCAGCTACCAATACAGGTATCCGAGAATATGGAGAACTTAAAAAGGTTCTGGAAGAAATTTTTTAGGTGAGTGACTAGAACCAAAGCTACAGGAACACATTCAATAATATTTTCTTAAAAATACAACCTGTCAAGTAAGAACGTGATCGCTCGTATTCTGGAAAAAATGTGTTGTGTGAAGATACTCTTTGGTATGCTAACAACGGCGCAATTTCCTTAGTAAGTTGTGCAATCGCCTCCTGCATAAATAATCGCTTGGCATCTTCGAGGCATGCTGTCGACCGGATTTTCTGCAATAATCTTCAAATCTTTCGAATCTCGCGAGACAACTGAGTCAAAGGCCTTAGATTCTTTCCTCTGAGCTTTCTATTTACAAGGAATCAAACGTTTTCAATAGTATTGGCGTCCAACGATTGTGAGAGCCACTCTAGCATCTTATCATGGGCCCAGGCGAGCCGTCTCGCGACGCGATTTTCGACCAGCAAAGGTTTCTTCAACGTGCTTCGGAATTTGACATCATGAGCACGAAGATGTTGTCGAATGGTCTCATGGGACACATTCAAACCCGATTTTCATAATTTTGCCGCTCCTTGAAGAAGCGTCAATTTAGGGTCCCGTGAAAACAAACACACGATTCGTTCCTCGACTTTCGGAGGGCCTTTGCCTACCGAGCCACTTTTTGGCAGATCGTCGACATTTTTCGTCTCTTTAAAAGAATTTACCCACTTCTTAACAAACGATACCAACTTTTTAATATATTTAGCGGCCGCAGAATGTATCATTTTAGGCCTTTTTGGATGGGAACAAAGAAAGACTGCCTCGAATCGAGTTGCAAACAAGTGACTCACTTTGGATTTTACGTGATTTCGAAGAAAGTTCGGAATCGACTGATACTTTTACTAAAATACGTCGTGGACAAAGGTTTCCTCTACCTACTTTTTGTTGAATCGCTAGAATAGCATCTACCAAAAATGAATTATCGCGGACACGTTCTTACTTGGTCGACTGTATACATTTCAGATTCCGAAATACCTACGACACTTTATTTTACTGCACAGCCCTCAACTTGCCTGACATTAACTTGAGAGCCAAGACATATTGTCTTGATTTGATTAGGTTACAGGCCTAACACAGAAAGCTTACTAAAACTTGAATCATATTTCGTACTAAAAAGATGAATATTTCATAACAGCTTTTAATGTTATCCAAAGCACAAATTCTAGCATTAATAAAATATTGTTGGGGTTATGCTACCAAATAGACTCTATATTTCTATCTAGAAGTTGTATTCGCCTAGTGTGCTGCTAGTGCTAGGGAATGCACGTCGTGTTATAACAATACGTAGGAAGATCAACTTGTCACTGCTCGTGCCGTCTTCTTCGCGAGTCCATTGTTGACATCAATCTCAACTCGGGACCAGCCAAAATCCAATTAATCTACCCCAACATTATTTCTTGAAAATTTCGATTTTGAAAATTTTCGTTACCTGTTTTTCTTTTTGAAATTTCACAGGGACCTAAAATTTAAATTGCTTTTCACTAATATTACTTTTGGATTCATATATTCAAAAACTTAAATTAATTCTCCAGCTTATATCTTCACGGAACACAATACGTCCTTTAATTTTATAACTCCCCTTTTCCACCATCTGTCATTCTTTACCGACCCCATAGCCATTTCGTATTTCCAGCCACGTCTCAACCCTCATTTAACTACCCCAACCGCACAGAGAAATGTGCACTTTCATAGAAACGGCCATTTTTAGATCCCATCTTGGCCTTTATTTTCTCATCATTCCAGACGACCAATAGGAACCCCATATTCACCGTTAAAGTTTATGGGAAAATTACACATGGCCTGATATTAAATTTTTAGGGTAAGATACG
Source organism: Pachyrhynchus sulphureomaculatus (assembly GCA_019049505.1). Taxonomy (NCBI): domain Eukaryota; kingdom Metazoa; phylum Arthropoda; class Insecta; order Coleoptera; family Curculionidae; genus Pachyrhynchus; species Pachyrhynchus sulphureomaculatus. The sequence goes on from CM032454.1 coordinate 65,182,789, forward strand.
AAAAGATATTACACAGGCTGAGTTTATGACAAATATATTTGGTAAATTAATGGCTCCCTTGGTTATTAAAAACGGAATGAGTCGTAATTTTCGTAAGGGTGGTAAGCATTTAGTTTTAGTCACTTCAAATATTTTGGTAGGGGGAGAGAAAATTTAATTAGTAGATATGTTAAAAAGTTGAAAAGACAAATGAAAAAGCTCTATGAACCTCCTTAATTTAGTGATGCGTTCCTTTAAAGGATAATCTATTCGATAAACTTTACTATATATATATATATATATATATATATATATATATATATATATATATATATATATATATATATATATATATATATATATATATATATATATATATATATATATATATATATAAAATGCAACGTCTCTCTCTGTCTGTCCGTTAGTGCGCTTATCACTGGAGAACCACTTATCCGATTTACGTACTTTTTTTTTTAAAACATACATATGTTCTCTGGCCAGGTTATAGGCTATATTTTATTACGATAGGTAGCATAAAGAATGAGTAGTGACGTAAAATAGTGAGTGATGCCTAAACCATTGAATATGGAACAATATTATGTAGCAGAAAATATCTATAATCTATAATCTATAATATATATAAAATGCAATGTCTCTCTGTCTGTCTATCTGTCCATTAGTGCGTTTATCATGCGAAAACCACTTATCCGATTTATGTGTCTTTTTTCTAAATTCATACATATATTCTTTGGCCAGATTACATAATAATAATAATAATCTATATCTATAATATATATAAAATGCAACGACTCTCTGTCTGTCTGTCTGTCCATTAGTGCGCTTGTCCCTCGAGATCCACTTATCCGATTTACGTGATTTTTTAAATTCATACATATGTTCTCTGACCAGGTTATAGATATATATTTTATTACATCTATAATATATACATAAAATGTAACGTATATCTGTCTGTTTGTCCGTTTGTGCGCTTATCACTGGAGAACCACTTATCCGATTTACGTGCTTTTTTTTTTTAAACATGCTGAACCATTAAACATGGAACAATATCATGTAGTAAAGAATATCTATAATATATATAAAATGCAACGCCTCTCTGTCTGTCTGTCTGTCCGTTAGTGCGCTTATAACTGGAGAACCACTTATCCGATTTACGTGCTTTTTTGTTAAACATACATATGTTCTCTGGACAGGTTATAGGATATATTTTATTACGTTAGGTGACATAAGGAATAATAATAGTGAATCAAGTAGGAGAAAAGTTTGCCACTAGCGCGTTCTCTTGCAATACACTGCCTAAAGCGTTAAATATGGAACAATATCATGTAGCAAAGAATATAATATATATAAAATGCAACGTCTCTCTGTCTTTGTGTCTGTCCGTTAGTGCGCTTATCACTCGAGAACCCCTTATCCGATTTACGTGTTTTTTTTTAATTCATACATTTGTTCTCTGGCCAGGTTATCTATAATCTTCTATCTAGAATATATATAAAATGCAACGTCTTTCTGTCTGTCTGTCTGTCCGTTAGTGCGCTTATTACTTGAGAACCACCTATCCGATTTACGTGTTTTTATAAATTTAAACATATGTTCTATATAATTCGATATAAGCCTAGATAATGGGAGATAAGGAGAAATAATGGGAGATAAGTCGAGATAAGGCTCGATAATGGGAGATAAGGTGAGATAATGGGAGATAAATATAAATAATGGGAGATAAGGAGAAATAATGAGAGATAAGCAAAAATAAGTCTAGATAATGGGCGTTATGGTGAGATAATGGGAGATAAGGAGAAATAATGGGAGATAAGGAGAAATATTGAGAGATAAGTCGAGATAAGCCTAGATAATGGGAGATAAGGTGAGGTAATGGGAGATAAGGAGAAATAATGGGAGATAAGGAGAAATAATGGGAGATAAGGAGAAATGATGGGAGATGGGCAGAGTTAAGCCTAGATAATCGAAATTATGTAGAGATAATGGGAGATAAGGAGAAATATTGAGAGATAAGGGGAAATAATGGGAGATATTTTATTACGTTGGGCAAATTAAGGAATAAGCAGTGACGATAGTAGTGAATCAAGTCCACGCGAGCGGAGCCGCGGGTCCGGCTAGTATATATATATATATATATATATATATATATATATATATATATATATATATATATATATATATATATATATATATATACACCGGTGAGCAGAAATATCGGCTCAAACGATTTTGCTTCATTTGACACCGATCTTTTACTTTAATTTTCAAACAGTGGTATCATTAGAATGCTGATTTTCTACTCTTTCTAATAATACTAATCTCATCTCACTGGATGCGAAAACCGATTTGGTTTTCGTGATTGTTGAGACTCGTAGCGGTGGATTAACTGCTCACCGGTACATCTGGAAAATATTGGAGAAACATGTCGTTCCTTACGCTGGGTGTGTTGGCGATAGTTTCATACTAATGCACGACAATGCGAGGCCACATGCTGCTGCATCGTTGCGGCGATACATGGTAGAGATGGGAATACTCACATTAGACTGACCTGCGCGGAGTCCTGACCTCAAGCACATGTCGAATGAGCTGAATTCTAGTCAGAATTTCAGCCCCTGCATCACTGAGGGACTTAAAGGATACAATGGCGGAAGAGTGAGGAAGAATCCCACAGACAGCGGTGAAAAAGCTCATCTACTCCATGAAAAACCAGCTGGGAGCAATAATAAGGGCTAGGGGGTAATACATAATATTGATTTTGGTTCTTATCAATATATATATATATATATATATATATATATATATATATATATATATATATATATATATATATATATATATATATATAAGTTCAATATTTCTGAATCCTGTAACACCAAACGAAATTTGTGAGATACAGAGAAAATAAAAAATAAACGCAGCAGTGGAATTGATGAGATTCCAACCAGCATTGTAAAAAGCTCAGCGACCGAGTTGAAAAATGTCTTATGTTATATTATAAATAACTCGTTCAAGTTTGGAATATTCCCTGATAATCTAAAAGTAGCATTAATAAAATCTTGCTTTAAAAAAGAGGATCCAGAAATGTTGGACAGCTACAGACCTATAAGTCTGTTACCAGGCTTCTCTAAGATTTTTGAATATGCAATGAGCACCAAAATAATATTTTTTTATTTTTTTAAATAAACTATTTAGTCGTTGTCAGCATAGATTTTTAAAGTGTAAATCAACTCAAACAGCCATTTTTGCCTTCATTAAAAATATTCTTGAGCACCTGGAAAAGGGAGAAATTTAACAAAAGCTTACGATTGCCTAGATAGGGAATTACTTATTTTAAATGCTGAAAAATATGGAATAAGGGGTAATGCATTAAAATGGCTTAAATCGTATGTAAATAACATAATGCAATCGGTGACCGTAACTAAAAATGGTAAAACTGCATATTCAAAAATCTTAGCTAATGATGTGGGAATTGCACAAGGGAGCATATTTTGCCCAATCCTGTTTATGAAATGATCTTTCCCTATTACTGGAGTCTCCAAATCGGCATATTGTAAAGTATGCAGATACAAATTTACTTATTAGCTGTAAGACTATGAAAGATCTCATAACCAAAGCATAAGAAATTTTTGATAGGGTGATCGATTGATTTTGCACAAATAAATTGATTGTGAATAAAGAAAAAACAATTTTTTTTTTGTTTAAAACAAAACAGTCAAATACTGCTGTGCCAGGACACATTGATTTTGATAATGAAAAATTTGAACTAACCCAACATGCTAAGTTTTTGGGAATTTACATAAATGAACATTTGGACTGGTCATATCAATTAACTCAATTATGTATAAAATTAAATGGTATAAGGGTTTTGAGTAAATATTTGCGAAACTTCTCTCAGAACATTATATTATGCCAATTTTGAATCGGTTCTTAAGTATGGTATTATATTCTGGGTAAGGGATAGCATGGTAGAAATGTCTTTATTATTCAAAAACGAATTCTGAGAATTGTAAAAAAATAAATTATCGACAAAGCTGTAGATCGGTGTTTAAAGTTATGGGCATGATGACCGTGTATGCGATATATATTTACGAAAACTTAATGTTTCTCTTTCAAAATAAAAATCTATTTGAATTTAAATCAGACCATGGCTATAACACTAGAACAATGGATTTTAAATATTTAGTGCATCAACTTACAACTACTGAAAAATCGCCCCTTCATATGTGTGTAAATTTATGGAATGCCTTACCAAACCAAATTAAAAAGTATTAACTCTATCAAAAGATTCAAAGCAGAGATTAAGAATTTATTAATAACCGCAGAACCATATAGGCTTAGGAATTTTTGTCCGGATTTGTAATTATTTGTTATATTTTTTTTATTTTGACATCATTTCGTTTCATATACCATGTATATTGATTTGAAATAAAGCATATTATATTTATATATATATATATATATATATATATATATATATATATATATATATATATATATATATAAACAACTTTTCTGAATTGGTGGTGCAAATCATGAACTAGTGGCGTCCCCTGCAAGTGTAATATGTAATTCTAACACTATATCCAGTCCTGATTTCGTTTTAAATTTCAGCCAAAATATTGATAGGAAACTGATCTAAAATATTTTACTTTAGGGTTAAAATAATTCATTACAGAGTGAGTTTGCTGTAGATCATCGCAATCATTATTAAAAATGATGGATGTAGAGTGAAATATCGACAAGTAAACAATTCTAACGATTCCAAAAAAAGATCTGACCAAGAAAAATTTTGAGAATTGTGTTAAAAAGAAATGTTTTAAACACTTTAATGAGATTTAAAGGTAATTGATGCTATTATTATTTCAGAGTAATGAAACACTTGATGAGTAGAATTCTTTGTTTTCGACCTAAAGATAGCGATTCAGAGAGTTGGTGCTTCCTATGCGATAATATAAATAATAAACTTACCCTTTGTCAACACCCAAAAGCAAGCCCATGTTGAATTATTCATTTGATTTAGAAACTTGTGAGTTTTCTATATTCCCAAAAATTAAAGTTCGAAGTATGCTTTTCTAGCACTATCATTCACTACTATCCAAATTATTTAATTAGTCCTTAAATTAGAATTGATTTTGAAGATTTTGTTCAGCCTCTCCCGATAAACAATTTGTATGCACTTGTCAAAACTGTCACATAAAATCAGGAAGAAAATCATTTTTTTAAAGTTAGCTAATATGTGTCATTCTTTTCCTTCTTTAAAACTTAAAACAAGGTAGATTTGTGTGGGTTTTCTGGTGTTCCTTTATGAACACAATACACGCACGCCAGGAAAACCTCTAAATTGCTATAAGAATGATACGAAATAACTATTTACATTTGTCTTGAATCATTGCAGATTATACTCGGTGGGAGATAATAATGAGCAGTTCATTTCAATGAAATTAAGTTCTCCATATAAAAGGGTTCTTGAAGGGGTCGGTGTGAATATGTATATACGGTGGTATGAACAAGCTGAATTTGTTCGTATAAATGTGATTAGCGTAACGTGTATTGCCAAAAAGCACCAGTCTGAGACGAATCAGCGGTCTACATCAATCGAACACTTCCCATGAAGATATTTATATAATAAACTGAGGGCACCAACTACAATTGTAACAAGAATTAATATTTTTTGCCTATTTTTATGTTATTCAATCAATATAATTAATATCCTGTATTTTTGAGCTTATAGGCCTTGATCTCTCCGTCCATGAGGCTTCCTTAAAGGTCGGACTAGAAATTAACGCAAATAAAACCAAAATAATGAGCTCTGAGACACAGAGCTCTCGTACATATATTTAGGACACAAGGTCAATTCGGAAAAGGGAACCAAGTTGTGGAAAACGTCAAACGAACAAGTCTTGGATGGGCAGCATTCGGTAAACTGGGACATATAACGAAGTCACCAGTTATCTCAATAAATCTTAAAAAGAAAGTCTTTAATAGTTATATAATGATTGGTCTCACTTCTGGTATAGAAACTACAGCACTAACTCGCAAGTCGTATAACAAGCTTCAAATCGCTCAAAGAGCAATCGAAAGAGCCATGCTTGGAATAAGCCTTAGAAACCGAATCAGAAACCAAGATATCCGGGAAAGAACAAAAGTACATTGCGAGACAAGACCCGAATAGATGGACTAATAAATTGTTAACATGGAGACCAAGGGAGACCAAGAGAAGTGTGGGAAGATCACAAAAGTGATGGCGAAACGACATCCAGAGGATTTCAGAAACGAACTAGACATAAGCTGCAATGGATAGAAGGGCACGAAGGGTTTTGGAAAAGGCTTGCATTCAGTAGTGAATGAAGACATGCTGAGAAAGAAGAAGGCCTTGATTCCTACGTACCACAATCCAACATCACGTCAATAAACGCGGTCGTACATGCACTTCAAGGGTTACATCGGCTAGGAAACCTTCGCCAAATGCACCATCGAACCTTCTGAAGCTGATAATCCTAGCTGTTGTTGGCGAAACGCCATGCTAGAATACCCTAAATGCACTGTCTACCTTCATTAATGTAAATACGTTACCCTCATGATGTAAATTTGGTTATGATGGGAAAATTATTTAAAAATTCGAGAAAACTGCTTCCTGCCTTTTCAAATTAGTATTGTTATTTTTGATCTCAAAGGGTTGTGCTTAATATATAGCAGGCACTCAACCGTGTTTAAAAGGACGAATTGTTGATTAAGCTACAGCCTTATACTGTGTCTGAAGAATTTTATTTATCTAAGTTTCCTTAGAAAGTGTTTTTTGTGGATGGCGGTTGGGATTTAAGTCTTCTTGGTTTAGAGCAGGGGTGCTCAAACGGTCGATCGCGATCGACGAGTGCTTTTTGAGTCGATCTCGAGAAAAAAATTCCGATATAGAACTATTCACAGATTTTGTTTTAGGTAACTAAAACAAAATGTAATGAACAAACTACTAAAATTTATTCGATCCACAATTAGGCCAGAATAGCCCCCTCATCACTTTCTTTTATCGTAATAACCCCCTGGTAGCGGCAAAAGGCGGCTTTATTAAAGGAACGCGCGGTACTTGTCAAAGAAAAGCCGCGTTTTTGATTCCCGCCGATTTTTCTAGAAACTTCGGGCGGCGTGTTTGACGGGAACATTCGAGACTTCGTTCGCGCCGATATAAATGTTGCGCCTGCAGGAATAGGAGTCAATCTGAGTTGTAACTTGAAGGCGATACATCTATACAAAGTTTATTAATAAATAGTCCAAAATGAGTGCGGCGAAGAAAAGTAAAACTTATCATTTTAATAACGATTGGGAGGAAGAATTTTTCTTTTGTATGGTAAAGGATAAGTGCATTTGTCTCATTTGCCGTGCGTCAGTTGCAATTCCTAAGCGTGGAAGCTTAGAGAGGCATCATAAAACGGTTCATAAAAACTATGAAAAGGATTTTCCGTCACAGAGTGAATTAAGAAAACGAAAAGTACGTGATTTGATAACTTGTTTGAAAAAAGAACAAACCATGTTCACAAGACCAGCCAAACAATCAAAAGCTGCAACAATCGCGTCATTTAAAATATCTCATATATTGGCGAAACACAAGAAACCATTTGATGATGGATTGGTTGTGAAGGAAGCATTTATTGAAGCTGGTGAGACTTTATTTGGAGATTTTAAAAAAAAACAGAGATTATGTCTGCTATTAGAGAACTTCAGTTATCTCGTCCGACTGTCACAAGGCGTGTTGAAGTCATGAGTCAGGACATGGCAGATAAACTAAAACATGATATCATGGAATGTACATACTTTTCTTTACAGTTCGACGAATCCACCGATATGACAGACACTGACCAGCTGTGTATTTTTATTCGAATGGTATTCAATGACATGTCGGCTAAGGAAGAGTTTTTGACAATGATTCCTCTGAAAGAAAAGACCCGTGGCGAAGATATATATGACTTTTTCTTCAATTTTGTAACAAACTACAAGCTACCAATATATCAACTAGTGTGCATTACAACCGATGGAGCACCAGCAATGACTGGAAACGAAAACGGTTTTGTGGCATTGTGTCGAGCTAATGATGATTTCCCTTCATTTTTCTCCTTCCATTGCATATACATCAACAAGTTTTGTGTTCAAAAGTTCTAAACATGAAGGAGATTATGGGTACTGCAATAAAAATTGTGAATTCTATCAGTGCACGTAGCTTGCAACGACGGCTCTTTAAATTGCAGTTGGAAGATAGTGAGTCAGCTGAACACACTGATTTAGTTCTTCACACGGACGTCAGGTGGTTGAGTCGCGGAAAATTCCTAGAAAGGTTTTAAGAATTATTGCCCGAAATAACAGCTTTTCTGGACAAAAGAGGTGATGACACTTAGATGCTGAAAAACGGAAAATTACTGACTGATTTGGCATTTTTGACAGACATCACAATGCATTTAAACACCATTAATTTGGAGCTTCAAGGTAAAGGAAAAACTATTATTGAGATGATTAGCGCAATAAACGCATTCAAAAGTAAATTGCAACTTATGATAGATCAACTGAAAAGAAAGGATCTGAAAAATTTTCCGTCTTTGAAAGCGAGGATACCTCAGTTGAATTATGATATTTATGAGGCAGAATTATCAAATATTTTGGGCCAATTCGAAATACGTTTTTATGATTTCAGTAAATTGGCAAATATCGCATCATTTATGAGTTATCCTTTTTTGTGTAAAAACATTGAGGAATTAGCTACTGAAATAGCAAGTCAGTTTAACATGGACTCATGTTCTGTTGAAAATGAGTTAGTACAGATTATATCAGATATACATCTCAAAGCCTACAGCATCTGATACAAAATTCTGGTGTTTTATATCTGAAGATAAATATCCGAATCTAAGGCAAATCGCCCTTCAACTGACGGCAATGTTTGGGTCAACTTACTTGGCGAGTCTGCATTTTCTGAAATGAAGATAATTAAGTCAAAATATCGCAATCGACTAACTGACGAACATATGTCATCATGCTTGAGATTAGCACTCGGTAATTACGTACATCTTATGAAAAGTATGCTGAGGACATGCAGTGCCACGCTTCAACATCCAAAGTCACTCTTTAGTTAAGTTTAGACACTAGAACTCGTTTGTTTTGTAAGAACAATAAACTCGCAATTTTGAATAATTATGAGTTTTTTCATTGACATTTTAGAGCAGACCTACACTTACCTTGACTAAAAAAATGGATATTGCGCGGAAAACTAATATCTATGCCACGATACACCCTACCTAGACGACAATCCTGCATCACACTTACTTGCAGCCTCTCAGAGTCGATCGATCGTAGTCTAACAATATTGAGGTAGATCGCCAGCAGTTCAAGTTTGAGCACCCCTGGTTTAGAGCCTTATCTGGAGTGTCCCAGTGTTCCAACCTAAGGAAACTACATTTTTAAATATTTGTAAACGATATATCTAAAATTATAGGTGAGATTATCAAATATTTGCTGATGACTTAAAGCTGTAATTACTGGTGGAGAGACTTAAGGATTACAAGAAAAAAAACTCTTAACAGAGTTTATAATTAGTGAAACACAGATAGAAATATGGTGCCTTGCTATATTCACGAATATATAGTAAATATATATTAGCATTGGAGCAGGTGCAGAGAAAATTTTTAAAATATCTTGCTCTAAAAGAGGATGGAGGTACCCGCAGAGAGGGATAGACAATGCAGCGGTTTAATTATGATAGCCTTTAGAAATAAAGAGATAATATTTTTGTTTAAAATAGTAGTGCTGTTTGTCCTTGTTTGTTTCGATCGATCGACAACTCCTCCAAATGTTATGTTAGAATCAACAAAGTACAAAATATGTTCAGTTTATAACCGAATAGCACATCAATGTGATGTTAGCGGATTTGTTATAATTTTACGAACTTATACGGCCTTGTTTCGGGTGGCAGTGCCATATGCACGTCTGTTGTGTGGTTTTTTACTTAGAATAATAAGTATAGACTTATTGCTTTATACAGCCCTATTAACTACTTGTGTCAGCTTAGTTATAAATAAATAAACAAATAATTAAAATTTAGAGTGAATAGCTAAGGGATGTAAAAAGTAATCGCTTTTTACATCTCTAAGAGAAGTGACGCTCTATGTTTTTCTTTTTGAAACTTATATTATTTTTGAATTACTACTGATATTTCTAAGAGGAGTACTGTGTAGGTAATCTTTTCAGTTCTTGAAATACGTCACTCTAGCCTCAATTCAACTTTAACGCAGCTTATTATTCACTAAGTTGAGTTTCGGATCGCGATGTGTGTACACGTGAGCATTATTACGGTAGTGTTTCGATCTATTTAGTTATTTTGTCGATTGCAAACGAGAGGGACTAGAAATAAAGCAGAGTGTAGTGTTAGATTAAGACAATAAGTAAAAAATTTGGAGATTTATGAAAATAATTTTTGTGAAATCGTATGAAGCTAACGAAACGATAAGCGACGACCTTGTTCATTTTACTGTTTACGGTGATAAGAAATATCAACAATTTTTGTTCCTTTTCTCCCGTGTTTGAAAATGGGATATGTAAAGTTTTTATAACAGAAAGAACAATGGATAGCGATGATTATACCTTAGGAGACTCGAAAAGAGGAAGAGTCGAAGAAAAAGAAGAGCCAATGGGATTGTTCAAGAAGAGTAAAAAGCTGATAAGAACACCACAGAAAGAGAGAAACCGCTCAAGTGCAAGTTGAACTTGCACAATTAGTGTTCCGTACGTTGATTGTTTTTAAAATAAAAATTTTTGTTAGGGTGATATAAAATGATCAGTGACTTCACAAAACACACCCCAAATGAGTTTTCAACAAAGTGTGTTTCCAATCTTTACCGAAAACTGGTGACCTTGAAATTTTGGTTTTTTTATATACCAGATAAATTATTAAAGGTAATGATAATTTTCGTTCAATCTATACCCCGTGGAGAATATTCCAGGATTTTTTCAAAATTTTTTGATCAGTACTTTTCGAGATAAGGTAGGAGACAGCGATTTTTCACCACGAAGAAAAGTGTGCGCAAGTATTTTTATATAATATATATATATATATATATATATATATATATATATATATTTTACTCGTGTTTTCACAAGCTTTCATTTCGACTCGATGACCTGGTAAAAAAATTTTTTTTTTTCACTTCCGATTTCACCCCTCAAAACGAATCCCTTAAGTTAAAATTTATGTTACGGTGATATAAAATGATCAGTGACTTCACAAAACACACCCTAAATAAGTTTTCAACAAAGTTTATTTCCAATCTTTACTGAAAATTGATGACCTTGAAATTTCTGTTTTTTTTATATACCAGATAAATTATTACAGGTAATGCACTCGTGATAATTTTCGTTCAATCTACACCCCGTGGAGAATATTCCAGAATTTTTTCAAAATTTTTTGATAAGTACTTTCCGCGATTTTTTAAAAATAATACAAAGAAAAGTGCGCGCAAGTATTACATTATATATATTTTTTACTCTTGTTTTCACAAGCTTTCATTTGACACCACACTCGATTACCTAGTAAAAAAATTTTTTTTTCACTTCCGATTTCACCCCCCAAAACTAACCCCTTAAGTCAAAATTTAACTTTCAAAACTACATGGCTCTGATGAGGCCATCAATTCCTATATTACTACCAATTTTCAACTTTCTATGACAAATAGTTTCGGAGAAAATCGGGTGTGACAGACGGACAGACAGACACCGAAGTGATCTTATAGGTGTTCCGTACGGAACACTAAAAAACGAAAGAGTAGATAAGATAGACAATTTGATAGAAATGATCAGAGAGCTAATGTCAGATATAAAGGATATTAAACAAGATCAGAAGAGATACCAACAAGAGTTGAAGGAACTAAGAAAGGAGAACGAAGTATTGAAAGAGGAAAATAAGATAATTAGAGAAAACATGAGAAGTATGGATTTGAAGATGAGTAGACTGGAAAAAAACAACGTAAGGAATAATATTGTAATATCGAGAATGAGTTTTGAAGCGAATAGCCAACCAGATCTGAAAATGGGTGTAGAACTTTTTATGGAGAGGAGTATAGACACAAAAGTACAAATTAAAGATGTGATAAAAATGGGAGCGACTATATACAAGATAGAACTTGGAAACACGGGAGATAAGGAAGCTGTAGTGAAAAATAAAAACAAACTGAGAAACCTAAGAGAGAGAGTTTATATAAACAACGATTTAACAAAAGATGAACGCGAAATTTAAAAGAAATTGAAGCATATAGTAGAGAACGAGAGAAAGAATCGAAAAAGGGTGAAAATAGGATATCAAAAAATCGTAATCGAAGGAAAAGAATATAAATGGTACATTGAGGAAGAAAAACTGAAGAACAAACAAAGAATACTACGACTATCAAGTCAAAAAACTGAGAAAAAGGAGAGAGATAGGTAGATTGATGACAAGCCTGGCAAAGATAAAGGATACAGAAAAGAGGACTAGTAAAATGTATGCAAATAAGAAGATAATCAAAGAAATAGATAGGAAGAAAGGAGTGGGAAATAATTATAGAGTTTTTAGATTAAGAACACGGAATAATAGGGGTATAAATGGAAAAGGGGATGAACTGACAGAAGAACAACAAATGCACTATGTAGGAAGCACTGAAACAGAGAGGAAGGAAATGGATGCAAAAAATTAGAAGGAAAAGCATACAACAATCAACATAGAGACATAATACCGGAACAAGATACAAAACTCATACAAACAGAAGAAACTAATACAGAAGAAACAAAAGAGGCAATCGGCAATTTAAACAGGATGGAAGGATATAGAAGGAAATATGGAAAAGACAGATATGGAATAACTCAACTCCACTAGCCTTACACTCCTAACAAGGGGTAGAAAGGCATAAGGATTAAGTAAGTAAGTAAGTATTATTCATTCGTATTTCTGCTGATGTATAAAACAATTGCTTATACTGTAATCTAATCTGTATACGCCAACTGGAATTATTTATTATTTTTTTTAATAACCCTGACTGTAATATAAGAATTAATATCAAATATTAAGACTTATACTAAACTAATTTTGCAGAAATAATAAAATCGGAACAGTCCTCAATTTCACGCTGTCCAATCTTTTTTACATCTAAACTTTCTATTTATAAATTTTAACATAAGTACCAGGTGTACTTATCTGTGTTAATATAAAAATAAAAGGTGTCAATCAGGTATATTAAATAGACGCGTCGGTGATCGAAGAAATCATTGTAAGTGTACCTACGTGCTGTGATGAATATTTTTCAACATGAGAACTTTAATTTTTATCGTTATTTATTTAGTTTCTGGTGAGTTCGAAATATGATAATTAATTAAAACAGCCATTTTTTGTATATTACGTTATTATTATTTATTTCTACAAGCATTCATATTAATATTAAACTAATAGATCCTTTGAAACTTTGCAAGCTTTAAAAGATATCAGTGCCAATAAAACAATAGTTTTCTGCTTTCTCATTCATTAATACTTTCTTTGTTCGATTACTATAATAATGTTAATTCTTCCTATTTAGATACCTTACATTATTACTTTTTTTTGGCTTGAGCAGTTCTGCTGTACAGAAAGTGGCTAACTGTACTTTCAGTGTATCAAAAACTATTCGCAGGGCCACTTAAAACAAAAAGATACATCCAGAATTTAAATTTAATATTATTTTAGTGTAATTCTTCTTTTTAAAGTGCCTATTTGGTTCAAATGTTGTCAATCATTCTGGCTATTATTACTTTATCCACTACAACTCTGAACAGACCGGTGCGTCCTGGTCCCCTTTTTCCGAAAACCTTTCCTTGGAGTATTTGCTGAAGTACTCCATATCTGTGGGAATTTCTCATTATGTGCCCTAAATGCTCCAATTTTCCAGTTTTTTGTTCATGCGGTGTAAGACACCCTCGTTGGTAATATGCTCAGTATAAGAAATTTTTAAAATTCTGCGATATAACCATAATTCAAATGCTTCAAGTTTCTTAGAAGTGAGTTCAGTCAGCGTGCATGATTCTACACAGTATAGAAAGATACTGAAGACATAACATCTTAGGAGTATTATTTTTGTGCTTAATTTTATTGCAGAGCTTTTTAAAAGTAATGTCATTTTGAAGAATACTACACTAGCTTTTTCGATACGGCAACGAATTTCCTGCGAGTGATCCCACTGTTCGTTTATCATGGTACCTAGATATGAATACTGAGGAGTTCTTTGTATTTGTTGATTGTTAACCATCAACAAGGTAGCAAGAACCGGAGACTTGCTGATTACTATATACTTTATTTTGCTGTTATTAAATTCGAGACCGTATCGATTACTGACCATTTATTTTTGTCATAAGAAGTTGTAGACCCTTTAAGTTTAAGTAAACGCCGTCAGCACCATCAGCAAAACGAATATTATTCATTCGCTCCCCATTAGGCAGTATTTTTTATCAGCCTCATCCACTGCATCTTTGAAGATTTGCTGTTCAGAGCATATATTAATCAATAGTGGAGTCAAGACACAACCCTACCTTACTCCATGTTTAATCGATATTATTTCCGAACGCTCCCCTTCTGCCTTAGTAAATGCCATCCGGTTCCAGTAGGAGTTGCTAATAATCCGCAGATCCTTTCTATCTAGCCCAAGGTTTTTCGGAATTTCAACCATTTTTTGATGTTGGACTATATCAAAGTCTTTTGGTAGTCAATCAGGCACAGATATACGTCACAATCGTGTAATAAAGACATGGCAATCCTTTGACTTTGAAATTTGTCTAAAAATGTGAGAACATTTTAACGGTTCTGGTGTACAGTAGTTCTTTATTTGAGTATGGATCATTAATATATTCAATATTTAAATAAAATATGATTTAAGTCGCCAAGAGTTACACATAACTCGCATAAATCAGATTCTATAACACAATTTTTTTTTCAAATGAGCCGGAGAACACGAATGGCCAAATTCAGTTCTTATAATAGTAGTAATAAATCTTCTGGATGCGTTTAATTGATTGTGCCAAGATTTTTGTGGAATTTCTTTTCAGCTGTCTTTTAAACTTATCTACCTTGGACAATCTGATAAAACCAATGTTAAATACCATAACAGTGATATTTAATAGCGGTTCTTCAATTTATTGTTACAGCATGGATGGAATGTTTTTAAGTATTATTTTATATTTTTAAGACATTACTTAGTCTTTAGTTATTACTTTTCTCACTCAGGAAAAGAAGAACGTGAAAAAAATCACCTTCTAAGATTGTTATAATTTTTTTTTTGATTTAGAGATCAGAGATCATGAAAAATAGTTTTCCAGTTCTGTGTGCATTGAGTTTTTCAGTGTGCTCGTTTGCTGACGCACTAACTCATCAGTCGCAGCTAATAACATAGTTCCTAATAACAATAATACTATAAACATATTAAATTTAAAATTACGTTGTATGCTTGTTTAAAAAGCTAATGGGTTTTTGTCAGCAAGTTTAATACAAAACTTAATCCAGCTTTTTGATTGAAATTCATATTTTGGCCGTTCGTTAAAACAAACCGTCACTCCCACCACTCCATCTAGGTATCTAATAGTCGTATGGTATTTTCTTTTGTAAAAGATTGTTGAAGTTATATATTATAATATTTAAAAATTTATTTTAGATTGATTCGCAGGGATTAAGCCGTTGCTTTAAAGCAAAAAACACAAAATAGCTTCCCTAACAGGAATATGAGCAGGTTTGCTCTCTTCTCGCTCTGGGCCTATCAGAGCATTTTAAAACAAACAAGTAGGCGCAGGGCAACATATAAATTTGGGATTACATGAGGATTTTAAAACAGCAAGACAATAATTATATCTAGAATTTCAAGTTTAATATTATTTTCGTGTAATTAAGACATGATAATCCTTTGAGTTTGAAAATTGTTTAAAAGTGTGAGTACATGTTTAACGGTCCTGTTGTACGAGAGCCGCCTTATAAGTTTTTACAAACAACCACTAGATGGCGCTATTGAGATTTGACATTAACATTGTTTTAAAATTTGACATTTGTTATTGTTAAAACAGTCGCAGCTTAGAAATTGGCGAAATAGTTTTCGTTAAAAAAAAACAGTTTTTTGAACGAATGGAAATTTCACGGGAAGGTTTTCGTTGGATGATTTCTTACGATTTAAGTAAAGGCCTAACTCAACAACAATGCTTCGAATCGCTTCGTTCAACTTTTTGTAATGAATAACCGCCAAAAAAGGCTGTTTATAATAGGTATGCAGAATTTCGTCATGGTCGTGTTTCAGTCATCGATGAATTTCGTGAAGGTCAACCAAAATCGGTTGTTGTCCCGAAAAACATTGATGCTGTGCGCAACATGTTTGAAGAGGATCGGCATGTGAGTTACTGTGAGATAGAGGCATCCTTAGACATATCAAAGACTGCAGTACATTCGGTTTTTCATGAACAATTAGCTGTGAAAAAGATCTGTTCCTGATGGATTCCGCATAATTTGAGCGAAACTCAGGCTAGTGGGAATTTGTGTAAGGAAATGCTCAAAAAATTCAACCGAGGACATGCAAAATTCGTATACAACATCATAACAGGAGACGAAACTTGGATACATTTTTTTTGGATGTTCCAACATAAACCGAATCCAACAAAAGTGGTTAGTTCGCGAAGCACTTCCAAGAAAATGATCGTTTGTTTCTTTAGTTATACTGGACATTTTACAACCATTGCTTTAGAAGATCGAAGAACCCTTACTGCTAGCACCCTTATTCTAGCAAACAACCCTTGTTCTAGCAAAGAACAGTTTGTTTGCTAGAAGTCATCGATGAAATCAGGAAAAACAACCGAAATCGTTGAATCATCATGACAATGCAAGCTCTCAGAAAGCATATGTTTGAGGTATCAATTTCAGAGTGGAAAAAATATTTCGAGAATTGGTTCGAACACATGCAAAAGTGTATAAACCCTAAAGGAGAATATTTTGAGAAACAACATTTTTTTCTTTTATTACTTTTGTAAATACTTAAAAGTACCCTCGTACAGTAGTTTTTTACTAATTTGGTATGTATGGTTCATTATTATATTTGCAATATTCAAATAAAATATGTCAGTTACACAAAACTTGCAAAAATCGGATTCTATAACATAATTTTTTTTTAGATGAGCTGAATAACATGAATGGCCAAATTTACTTTTTACCGTAGTATTAATAAATCTTCTGGATACGTTCAATTAATTGTACCAAAATTTGTTTGGAATTTCTTGACTCATTTAAACTAAATATGTATTACTACCTGTTCTGAAGTTTTTCCATCTATTATACCATTCAATCATGAGTTTTTTACTTGTAATTAATCCGATTGGAAATAGTAAGAATTCTCCATCAGCCACCTCTTTTGCTAGTTGGTCAAGTTTTCCCTTATTTGTAAGACCAGTGTGTGCTTTAACCTACACGAATGCAACCTCTTTTTGGCTCAGATTATATTTCCTTAATATCTGTTTAATTTAATATAGGATGTGCAATTTTCTGTGATTCGAAGTCTAACTCTTCTCTTCTTTAAGTACTGAGAGTCAGTTAATTAAGTTCTATTACAATGTAGTTTTCTGCAAAAACCAAGCAATTGTAGAACTACAATGGCTTCAGGGGTGAGAACGGAAACGGCAGGATTCAGTTTTTTTTTATCGTTTACCTACCCGCCTGAGGAAGGATTTTACCCTTTTTCATATGCTCAGGATGCCGGCGAAAATGTTGTTATACCTGTTAATATTGTCCAAAACATACATTTTTGTATTTCACAGCACCTTTTAGACAACGCGGCAGTGTTGCTACAGACGTTATTGCATTTCTGCAAACAACTACTACCTATGTACGTCGCCAAGTCAAATATACTTAAATAAATAAGTATACTACCCTGAGGAATTGAACCCTAAACCTTCTGCACCGCAAGCAAGTGCTACGCGATGGAGCCACGGGCTGCCACAAACGGATATAAAAAGCTCCCTCACAACCGTGCTCCATTTTTTGATGCATTTATGTATCTTCTTCTGCTGGTGCCATATCCTCAGTGGATGTTAGCAATCATCGTGACCCATATTACTTTATTAAGTGCCGATTCTTCAACCATGAAATTCTTCTTCGTCCAGGTCCTCTTTTTCCTTCGATTTTTCCTTGTAGTACCAATCGTAAAAGCTCATACTTGTTATTACTCATTACGTGCCCGAAGTAAGCGGTTTTTCTTATTTTTACGTTCTTGAGGACTTCTTTTTCTTTATTTAGACGTTACAGTACTCTTTCGTTTGTCTCGTGATGGATCCATGAAATTCTTAACATGCGCCTGTAGCACCAGTATTCAAATGCTTCTGGGTGTTTTGTGGTGTCTTCTGTGAGAGTTCAAGCTTCCACTCCGTAGTAAAGTACTGAGAACACCTAACATCGTAGAAATAATAATCTGATATCAATATTCAGTGAGAGACTGCATAATATGTTCTTCATGCGAAAAAAGCACTCCTTGCCCTTTCAATCCTGCTTTTTATTTCTCTTGTGCGGTCCCAATTTTCATTAAGGCAACATCCAAGGTAGTCGAGATTTTCTACTCTTTCTAGAGTTTTTTCTTCTATATAAAAGTCGAGATTAGTGTTTTGCTTGCTGATAATCATAATTTTGGTTTTCTTGGTTTTCAGTTCTAGGCCGTATTTTTTGCTGACTCTTACTATACGGTCTGTCAGTATTTGCAGATCTTCAGGACTTGTCGCTAGTAGGGTAGAGTAGTCAGCGTAACGGATGTTATTAATAGTTACTCCGTTTATACGCAAGCCTACATCCAATTCTTCCAAGGCTTCTCTGAATATTTCCTTGGAATATATATTGAATAGTAAGGGTTATAATATGCATACCGGTCTCACTCCCTTTTGTATGCTTATCTGTGATGCCATTAAATTCTCTGTTCTAATTGATGCATTCTAATTCCAATATAGATTTGGTATGATTCGTCTCTCTTCTATACCAACGCCGATTTTTTCTAGTATCGTTATAAGTTTTTGGCGTTTAATTGTATCGAATGCTCTAGCAACGTCTATATAATATGCATATACGTCACTATTCACGTCTCTAGCGCTCTTTATCAGCACTTGTATACTGAATAGTGCATCTCTCGTGCCCAGTCCGCATCTAAATCCAAATTGTATGTTACTGATTTGCTCCTCTATTTTCCTATATATTCTTTCATGTATGATCTCTAAGAAAATTTTAAGCATATTACTCATCAAGCTTATCAGTTAATGATCTTTTGGCTTTGTTATTTTTGGGAATAGGGATGAAGATGGAAGTTAGCCAGTCTTGTAGGATCTCCCCTGTCATGTATATTTGGTTAAATAATTCGGTTATAGGATCCAAGTCTTTTTCGTTTATTAACTTTATTATTTCGGTGTAGATCTCATCCGGGCCCGGGTATACCGTTCTTCATGCGCCGTTGCTGTCTTTACTTCGTTTTTAGTAATGCATGGCCCATCAGCTGTGTCCATGGTTATCAATTCTTCTCTCCGTTCATCTGAGAAGACACTCTGAACATATTCTTACCATGTCTTTAGCCTCACTTGGGGTTCCCAGCTTATCTTTCCATTATCATCTGTTATGGTTTTTGGTTTTATTTCTAATGCCTGTAATTTGCTTTATCTTCTTGTATTTATTTGCGGAGGCATGTTTTCGCTCCAGTTCCTCCATCTCGGCACGTTGTTCGCTCAACCATCTTGTTTTTGCTTCTTTAATCTTATTTTTAATTAGTTTGTTTAAGTCTTTGTATTTCATTCCGCCTTGATTTTTTACCTTTCGTCTAGCTGTCATCAATTCCAGTATGTTCATTCATCCATTCCTTCTTCCCTAATCTGGTCTTCAATGTTAGATTGTCGTTAGTTGTTGATATCACACAGTCCTTTATAGTTGACCATTTTTAGTTTATCGATCTTTGTGTATTTTTTTCTATGTCTGCAATCTTAGTATTAGTATCTGACTTGATTCTGTCTTTGGTCACCTCATTCTTTAGTTCGTTCATGTTAGCTTGTTGTATTCTCTTCTTTTCTTTGATATTCTCTTTAACCTCAATTATATTTTTAAAAGTAGCAGAGTATGATCTGAGGAGATATCAGCTCCTGGATATGTTTTTGCTGTTACCACTGAGTTTCGGAATCTTACGTTCGTCATTATGAAATCTATCGGGTTTCTGATTATGTTGTTTTCTTTATCAATTGGTGCTCGCCATGTATATAAGCGTCTAGCTGACAATTTAAAGAAGGTGTTCAAAATACTAAATTGTTTTTATTTGCAAAATTGCACCGATCTCGTTCCTTTCTCGTTACGGGTACCTAGTCCATAATTACCGTAATAATTTTCTTCAGCGCCTTGGCTCATATTCGCGTTAAAGTCGTCTAAAATTATTGTCATTCCTTGGCTCTTGGTATTTTTTAGTGCGATGTTAATATCCTCATAGAATTTTTCAACTTCTTTCTCGGGTTTCTCTAGTGTTGGTGCATAGGCAGCTATCAGGTTTAGTTTAAATGGTTTTGCGTTTATTTTTCTTATTATAACCCTGTCTGATATGGGAAGGAATCTGAATACGTTGTCTGCTAGTTTCTTTCGTATTATTATTGCTGCACCATTTCGGTGGTGTGTACCGTCTTCACCGGTGTAATATATAATGTGATTTTCCCGATGGCAGACTCCAGAATCTAGCCATCTAACTTCTGTGCAAGCAAGGATGTCAATCTGTAGTCTATCCATTTCTTTGATTACGTTTGCAATTTTGCTTGCATTTATGTATACGTGTGAGTAATTAGCTAAATTAGCTTTGAATATGGAAGAATTCATGATAGGAGGGTCAATAAAGGTTAGAATTACCAGCATGATATTCTGAGCTAAACTTCTACGTGGAAAATATCCCTAACACTTCTTAGTTCTTCATTCTGTTTTCTAAAAGCTAAATATAATGGTGGGGAGTTTTTATAAACCCAATGGTTATTAGTGAAATCTTCCGTATTGAGTGTTACCCTTTTAGACAAAAGGCTGGAGTCAAATGATTTATATCTGTATATAAATTTGCAGAGTAAAAATTCTCGTCTAAAATCTAGAGGTGTTTCCTATACCTTCTTGAATTATTCAAAAGTTACAAAATGTATGCCTATTTTTTAGTGTTCCGTACGGAACACTTATAAGATCACTTCGTGTCTGTCTGTCTGTCCTGTCCGTCTGTCACAGCCGATTTTCTCCGAAACTATTTGACGTAGAAAGTTGAAATTTGGTACTAATATAGAAATGATGGCCTCATCAGAGCCGTGTAGTTTTGAAAGTTAAATTTTGACTTAAGGGGTTAGTTTTTGGGGGTGAAATCGAAGTGAAAAAAACTTTTTATACTAGGTCATCGAGTGGGATGTCACATGAAAGCTTATAAAAACCCTAGTGCAAAAATATATATAATGTCTTACATCCGCACACTTCTCTTTGTATTATTTTGAAAAAATCACGAAAAATCTGTGTCCTCCCCCTCTATCTCGAAAAGTACTGATCCAAAAATTTTGAAAAAAATCTGTAACATTCTCCACAGGGTGTAGATTGAACGAAAATTATCACGAGTGCATTACCTTTAATAATTTATCTGGTATATAAAAAAAAAAACCAAAAATTTCAAGGTCATCAGTAAAGATCGGAAACAAACTTTGTTGAAAACTCATTTGGGATGTGTTTTGTGAAGTCACTGATCATTTTATACCTCCATAATAAAATTTTTTTTTTCAGAAGCAATCAACGTACGGAACACTAATTGCGCAAGTTCAATTTGCACTTGACCGGTTATTTATTTTTGGTTTCTAGAGAGAAACTCAATTCAAAATAACCGGTTATTCAAACTATCCTTTACATATTATATTGTTATTCTTAGTTACAAATAGAAATGCGATAAATTTTTTAAATTATAAAATTCAACTTAAATAAATGAGTCGGTGAAGCGCAAGTTGAACTTGCGCAATTAGTGTTCGGTATTGTAATAAAAATTTTTATTACGAAAGTATAAAATGATCAATGACTTAGCAAAACACACCCCAAATGAGTTTTCAATAAAAGAATGAAGAGCCCAGATTACAAGCATGTCTAGTCAGATCTGACTCAGCAGGCTAATCAGACCAACCAGAATAAGACAAAAAGTTACTAGGAATAAAAATTTAAACGACTGTTTAAGATCACCACTTGTGACATAAGTGGTGATATCTTAAACAGTTGTTTAAATTTTTATTCGTAGTTACTATGGAACTCCATCAAGTCACGGCTAAGTCAGTGCAGTAGACAAAAAGTTCCATGTGACATGTATATATCTTAAGATTCAATATATATTTTCAAGTTTTTTCTTAATAAATAATGTATAATATTTATAGCATCTTAGCCACCTAGTAGTAACTCAATCTAGAGTCTACTGGTAAAAGTTTTAAACAAATATTTACTACCTAAATATTTGTTTAATGATAAACAAATAAAATAAAATTATTTTGCTGCTCAAAGCAGTCGCTATCCGTCCCAGTTCAATTCATAACTTTCGACGAAATAAACCTTGACCATTTTGACGGGGCAACTAGTCTTTTTATACCAGATAAACTATCAATCGTAATGCACTTATGATAATTTTTACTCAACCTGTACTTTATGTAGACTATTCCAGAATTTTTCAAATTTTTGATCAGTACTTTTCGAGATAGGGTGGGTGGACAGGGGTCTTTGGCCATTCTTTTAAAAATAATACAAGAAAAAGTATGCGAAAGTATTACATTTTTGAATCAGAGTTTTCACAAGCTTTCATTTGACACCCCATTCGATGACTTGGTAATTTTTTTTTTACTTTCGATTTCACACCCCTCAAACTAACGCCTTAAGTCAAAATTTAACATTCAAAACTACACGGCCCTGATTTGTGTCAAAATTCAAGTTTCTATGTCAAATAGTTTCGGAGAAAATCGGGTGTTAATGACGGACGGACAGACAGACAGGCACCGAAGTGATCCTATAAGTGTTTCGTACGGAACACTAAAAACGTTTACTGGAAAGTTATTTTCTTCTTGTAATCTACAATTTCTTATCTAATTAGGTTTGATTGAAATTGGTCGAAACTCATGTTGCTCACATCCTCTATGTACAATGTAATAACCACTTGGTAGACTGCAACTTATAAAAAATAGAGACCAATTTATATTTCTACTATCTGGGATTTGTTAGTCCAATTGTTTAGAGCAAAGTATTGTAAATAATATTGGTATCAGGGCTCATCCCTAGATTAAAATTTTTGTTAGTTTGAGATACCTCTGACAGATCCTTTTTTAACATAACAGTTAATTCGTTGTTACAATATACTTACAACGTAGTGTTTCTTTACTGTTGCATTTTTCAGTAGAATAATTGTCTGACATCTTGGTGAACTATCATATGATTTTTGCAATTGAGTCAAGGTTCCATACATATACTTTCTCTATGAAATTTCTTAGACATAAATCATTATCCACGCAAGGTCTTTCAGCTTTGATATCACATTACTCCTCCATTTCGTGCCATTCGTTTATGTATTCTCGTGAGTACTAATTAGTACAGCCCTAATTCAACATGTAATACTTTTGTAACTACAGCAACTTTTTCTATATTATTTTTTTTTAATTGTTTTAATCCAAGCCTGTTTGCACCCTATCAGGATTTGGATTTTGCTTCCAAACAGTACACCATGTTCGACTGCTTCAATAAATACTCCTCCAGGAGCAAGAGCTTTATTATTTTTTATCAATTCAAAGTCATCTCCACCTTCTTCACTATATCCTGTGTCTAATTATTATTCACTCTCTATCAAGTTAGTCCTTGTTCTAAGACTTTTCAGTAAAATAATGTAATTCTTGCATATTCTATATACTCAGTTAATGAAATAATAAATAATTCTTTGATTTCTGTTGAGCAATTAATAATATCTGGTTATTTTAGTTCTAGCTAACAGTGGATTTGGTCCTAACAATCAAGATTGGGGATATGTGACCGTAAGGGATAAAGCTCATATGTTCTGGTGGTTACATTACACCACAGCAACTGATGATTTTGTCCAGAGACCATTAGTTATTTGGTTACAAGGTAACAGATCATTAATTGTTATTGTATTTTATAACATAAGTATATATCAGAATATTATAAAAAATAAAGAATAATATCCACGGAAACACTACCTTCTCGTGGAGGGATTGGAAGTGTGATCCTATCAAATAAATCGCCAAAAAAGCAATAGATAGATAGATAGGTATTAAGTGTTCGGGGCGCATCAACAGCTGGATCATTTAACGCCCTTCGAGCATGATGAGGAAAGTAAAATGTGAAGTTAGTTTCTCTCAGATAGTTTGTAAGGCCTGTCTTTATGGTTTCAAAAGTGTCAATACTTATTTTCAAGCTGGATGGAACATTGTCTTTATCTCTAATGGATTTGAAATGTATGGCCTCGATTAGGTGAGCCACTGTTAAAAGAGATCCACAGGTGGAGCATATGGGAGCTTGCTCATTTTTTAATAGGTAGCAGTGACTACTGTAGGTATGCCCCATTGCTAGCCTCCGCATAAGTACATTTTCCCTTTTTGTCATATTCAAAAAGTTCAGGGCGGATTAGTTAGATCCCAGCTGAGTTGAAACAAAGAGAGATACGAGGCTGGTTTGAAAAGTCCGTGCAATGTCCGAGAGATGGCACCACCGGCGCGTATCGAGGTCATATTTAGTTAGTAGCATCTCTTGAATGAACGCACACCAAGTTTCAGCCATATTGGTCTATTTCTTTGTGTTTGGCATTCGTGTGAATCAAGGAAGTCGAGTGATTTTCAAGAAATGGACGAAAAGGAATTTCGTGTGGTGATTAAACATTACTTTATGAAAGGCAAAACGCCTCAGCAGACTAAAGAGAAGCTTGATAAACATTATGGTGACTCTGAACCTTCGATTAGAACAGTTTATAAGTGGTTTCAAAATTTTCGGACTGGCCATATGGGCACAAGTGACGCTGAACGTTCTGGACGGCCTGTGGAGGTTACGACTCCAGAAATCATTGATCAAATCCATGATATGGTGATGGATGACAGAAGAGTTAAGGTGCGTGAGATTGCTAGTGCTGTGGGCATCTCGACTGGACGGGTACATAATATTTTGCATAAACATTTGGACATGAGAAAGCTATCCGCAAGATGGGTGCCGCGATTGCTCACGCTTGACCAAAAACGGAATCGTGTGAAGTGTTGCAAGGATGGTTTGCAGCTATTCCAGAAGAATCCGGAGGACTTTAAGCGTCGTTTCGTCACTGTGGATGAAACATGGATACATTACTATACTCCTGAGACCAAACAACAATCTAAACAATGGGTTACCAAGAATCTGCATCAAAAAAGGCGAAGACCGTTCCTTAGGCCGGAAAGGTTATGGCGACTGTCTTTTGCGATTCGCAAGGGATAATCCTCATCGACTATCTGGAAAAGGGTAAAACTATTACAGGTGAATATTATTAATCGTTATTGGACCGTTTGAAAACCGAGCTGCAAGAAAAACGCCCGTGATTGGCCCACAAGAAAGTCCTTTTCCATCACGACAACGCACCAGCACACACCTCAGCAGTTGTGGTCGCAAAATTAATGGAAATAGGATTCCAACTCGTTTCACATCCCCCCTATTCTCCAGACTTGGCTCCCTCGGACTACTATTTGTTCCCCAATTTGAAGAAATAGCTGGCGGGACAAAGATTTTATTCAAACGAGGAGGTGATTGCAGACACTAATGGATATTTTGCAGACTTGGACAAATCCTATTATTCGGAAGGGATCAACAAACTACAACATCGTTGGACGAAGTGTATAAGCCTAAAAGGAGACTACGTCGAAAAATAAAAAAGGTTTACCCCAAACACATAAGTAGTTTTTATTTTGGCACGGACTTTTCAAACCAGCTTCGTATAAGTGTTTGAGATAGTTATTGAAGTCTTTTAAGTGGTTCTCTCCCAGTCCTGAAATGCCTCTCGCTATACCTTGTTCAGCATACAGATCTGCTTTATCATTGCCTCTAATTCCAGAGTGACTGGGTATACAGAGAAATGAGATGTAACGATTTTTTAATTTCGCTGTGTAACAGAGATCTAAAATTTGGCGAATGTGATTGAGCTCGAGATTTCTGGATTTGATGGAGATGAGAACACTGTAAGAGTCAGAAATATTTAAAGATCGTGATGATGATTTAATTGAGAGTGCATGTCGCCTGGCCTCCTTGTTTGCAAGGAGTTCGGCAGGAAAAATGGATGTGTAGGAGGGAAGTTTGAACATTTTGATGACAGTTAGAGCTATATATAATGTTTCTACACCATTTTCTGTCTTTGAACCATCTGTGTAGATGAGGGTATGGTTTAAATAGCTGGTAGAGATTCTCTACAGGAATATTTTATTTAGTTGGATAGTGGAGTAGGAATGCATGTAGAAGTTTATGGGTGGGGTAGGAGATAGCCATGGGGGAAATGTGGTTAAAAGAGGATAATCATAATTTGGTGGATGAATATTGTGTAGGGATAGCAGAGTTGATACTCTGCTGGGTATAGAGTTTTTCGGGAAGACTTGATTTGGACGGTGTACATAAAAAAGGTTCAAGGAATGTTTGGTGTTTGGGCGGTATAGTGAGGAGGAGTAGAATTTTAGGTTTAAGTATTGTCTGGCTAGATTAAGGGACGGGAGGCCAAAAAAGCGAAAATGGTGGTTGAAGTACTGAAGAGATCTTAAATAGATCAGTCCTACTTTAGATACCAGAGCCAGTAGTGTTTCCGTGTATCTTGATCCTTATTTCTTAGAATTACCACGAATAACCCAATAGTGGATTAGCTTTAGTTGCAGTATGTTTAAATAAGCTGTTGGAAAATGAGTTTAAACAAAGAGCAGCCATTGAATTTTATTTTAAACTTGATAACCGAAATATATGCAATGCTTCATAACGAATTTTTATCCCATACTCAAGTGTATGAATGGTTAAAGCTATTGCGAATTCGTGAGAGGGTATTGGCTGGAGTAGTGAGTATAAGCTTTTATGTGTAAAAGATTGTGTTGTTTCTGTATTCTTGTAACCGTAAAACGCATACAAAAACAAAAGTCATGGTTATAGTTATATTGTACCAACCATCCACCCGGATTCGTACTTTGGCTGCTCGTTTCGCTATGTCGCGGAGTATTTCTGCGACATAGCGAAAAAAGTATGTTTCTTTTAATAATTGCTTGCAGCGTTAAAGTTTAATTTCGAGTAATATAATTTATCATATCTAGTAATGCATTGGCAGGAGCATGTTCCTGATGCCCACTGTTGCTAAGTGCTATTTTTTATCCATATACACCTTCGAAGCTCTAAAAGTACGATTTATCCACTATGATAATATTGTACATAGAAAGATTTTTCACCGTTTTCTGGGTACTTTGTGGGTACAAAGAGTTAAAGCAACAAGGTGTGGTAACTAGTAGTGTTGAGTTGCTTGAATATCCGAAAACCATTAATATCACCGCACCTGCAAGATAGACATTTAATAGAAAATGCAATATAACTAGATGTGTTATATCTGTCAACGCTAACGTTAATTTTTTTAATTAGGCTGACCACAGTAATACACCCAACTAAAACATTTTAATTTGAAGATTTTCCTGCCTTAATTATATGCTTACACTACAGTGCTACTATATTTTAGGTGGCCCCGGTGGCTCGTCCACCGGTATTGGAAATTTTCATGAAATTGGACCCTGGGATATGAACCAGCTAGACCGAAATCTTTCCTGGGTAAAATATGTTAATGTGCTCTTTGTGGACAACCCTGTAGGAACTGGGTAAGACAACTGTGTTATCGCTTTGAATAATAAATTAAATTTGGTCATAAAATTTTTTTTTAAAAAAAAAAGGCTTCATAAAGCCTTACTTCGTTCATCTTTCATATTTCTTTCTCAACGAGAGAGGATAATATGTATTTTTCTTTCTACTGCATAAAGTGTCTTTATATTGGAATCAATTTTAGATGTTTTTGATGAAATTTCCAGTTAGCACTCAGGCTGAGAATAGATGATAAAATTCTTCAAAATAAATGTATTATTTTTTACAGATCCCTAAATAATTTTCAAAAAACAAAATATTCGACTTAACATTTTCAACGGTAAATAATGGCATATAAATATTTAACAACCAATTTTTAAAAATTAAAATTATGTAAAAATAACATTTTTTTAAACAAAATGATGCGGTTACCTTAAGTTATATATAAATTCTTTGGAAAACTATAACAAATAAAGGGTGTTTTTTATAGAGGTATAAAACTTTAAGTTGGCAACACTTTTTTAACTGGTGGCCATTTTGTCAGCTGTCAAGCGATTTATGTTTAGTTTGGTTTGGCATTTCAACATGAATAGAGTGACGCCTGAATAACGCTTTCAAATTGTGCAAATTTATTTTGAAAATCATGGTTCTGTTCGAAATACGTATCGCGCACTACGTCCATTTTACGGTCAACATAATCGTCCATCAGAGCAATTAATTCGATTAACTATGGAACGTTTTCGCACCACGTTTACTCTAAATGATAATACGCATCCACAGAGACGTCGTACAGTGCGTACAGAAGAAGTCATTGCTGCTGTAGAGCGTAGCGTAGAGGAAGACCCGAATCAGTCTATCCGCCATCGTGCACAGGAATTGGATATGTGTCCATCCACTTTATGGAAGATTTTGCGGAAAGATCTTGGTTTGCGTGCTTACAAAATCCAACTCGTGCAACAATTGAAGCCACACGATCACCTAGCAAGGCGTAGATTCAGTGAATGGGCCCAAAACAAGATTGCCGTTGATCTCGATTTTCATAAGCGAATTTTGTTTAGCGATGAAGCTCACTTTTGTTTGAATGGATAAGTCAATAAACAAAACTGCCGTATTTGGAGTGATGATAATCCTCAAGTGTATGTTGAGACACCGTTACATCCAGAAAAACTGACTGTTTGGTGTGCTTTATGGGCTGGTGGAATCATTGGTCCGTACTTCTTTAAAAACGATGCTGGTCAGAACGTTACAGTCAATGGTGACCGCTATAAAGCCATGATTAATGACTTTTTCGTTCATCAATTGAACAACCATGATGTGCAGGAGCTGTGGTTTCAACAAGACGGCGCAACATGTCACACAGCTCGTGCCACAATTGATTTATTGAAGGAAACGTTTGGTAACCACATAGTTTCACGTTTCGAACCCGTGAATTGGCCTCCAAGATCGTGCGATTTAACGCCGCTAGACTATTTTCTGTGGGGATATGTGAAGTCGCTAGTCTACGCCGATAAGCCCGAAACGATTGACCACTTGGAGGACAACATTCGCCGCGTTATTGCCGATATACTGCCACAAACGTTGGAAAAAGTCATCGAAAATTGGACCTCCAGATTAGACTACGTCCGAGACAGCCGTGGCGGTCATATGCCAGAAGTCATATTTAAATTATAATGCCAGAAGATTATCTTTCGAATAAAGTAAATTTCATGTCAATTTAAAAAATTCATCTTTGTTTTATTCCATTTCAAAGTTCTATACCTCTATAAAAAACACCCTTTAGATGCTTATACTGCACTCTATCGGTGACTTACTAAGCCTATTCAAGCACTCTTTGAATTGAAATTAAATTTAAGATTACCTGAACTAACCTGAAGTAATATTTATTAGCGACTAGGCAAGATTCACCTAATCAAACTAGTCACTAACAGATAAGTTAGTTCAAGTAAGTTTAAATGAAATACTATTGAGTTCAAGTGAAATTAATTAAAAAATTAAGAATTATTTAAACTAACCCAAACTAGCAAAAGAAAATTTTGTTAAAATTGATATAAGTTTAGCCCAGATAAGTCTAAACTAAGCTGAGTTATGACTACATAAATAATTAATTCAATTATCATTTAGTAAAAATTAAACTAGTAAAAAATTTGTAGCTAACTGCGGACAAAAGTCAGATTAGTTCTAGTACCTAGCCAAACTCGGCCAACCAAACTAGTCACCGTCAATATATTAAAAAAAAATCGCTCAAGTGCAAGTTAGACTTGCGCAATTTGTGTTTCGTACTATGATTGTCTTTTAAATAAAAAATTTTGCTACGGAGGTATAAAATTATCAGTAACGTCACAAAAAACACCCCAAATAAGTTTTTAATAAAAGAATTAAGAGCCCAGTTTAGAAGCATGTCTAGCCAGGTACTGACTCAGCAGGCTAAATAGAACAATCATAATAAGACAAAAAGTTTCTAACATGTATATATCTTAGGATCCAATATGTACTTTCACGTTTTTTTAGTCGATAATGTATAATAGTTACAGCATCTTAGCTATCTAATAGACAATAAATCAATCTAGCTCAATCTAGAATCTAGTAATAAAAGTGTAAAACAAATATTTACTACCTAAATATTTGTCTAAATGTGAACAAATAAAATATGAAAAATAATAAAGCTCCTGGAGAAGATCAGATCGTAAGTGAAGCTGTAAAAATGGGGTGGCGAAGGCTTGTGGAGGGTTGTAGTTTCTCTTTTTAACCTCTGCTTGAAAAATAGCATAATCCCGAGCAAATGGAATAACGCAGTGACGATCCTCATGCATAAAGAAGAGACATAACCGATCTTGAAATTTATAGACCGATCAGTTTGTTCTCCCATTTGTATAAGTGGTTCACCAAAATCGGAACAAAACGCCTAGAGCGAAAACTAGGTTTTTATCAGTCATGGGAATAGGGTGGCTTTGGAGGTAGATACGGTGCTAACGATCATTTACAGACAATCAAAATCCTTATAAAGAAATCTATAGAGAACAACAAACCACTCATGTTAGTATTTGTGGATTATAAAAATGCTTTTGACACCGTGGAGTTGCCGGCGATACTGTATGTCCTGCAGCTATTGAGAATAGACTACATACATACTCAGTTCAGTAAATTCATTTATAATAACGCAACAGCAAGTGTAAGACTCCATGAATCCACAAGTAAATAGCCAGTGGAACGTCGAATCAGACAAGGTGATACGATTTCTCCTAAACTTTTTACGGCGATATTAGAATATACTTTTAAGGAACTTAATTGTCATTGAAAAGGCATAAACATCGATGGCAAGTCACTTGCGCTTTGCTGATGATATTGTTATAATAGCCGACAATCTAGGTGATGCCCAACAAATGCTTACCGAATTGCAAGTAACATCAGCAAATATTGGTCTAAATATTAACTTTCAGAAAACTAAATTTATGACTAATCTAGTTACGAACAGTAATACGAAATTTAACCAAAGCGAAGTGGAGTACATCCAAAATTACAAGAATTTGATTCATCAATTACAAATTGGCAGTGACAGTGAGACGGCCTTTGGGAAGCTGAGAGATACGCTGCAAAGTAATTTGCCAATGTGCTTAAAAAGAAAGTTTATGAACAATGCGTTCTGCCGGTAATCACATAAGGCGCCGAGATCCTCACATTAACAAAATAGTCAGCAAACAAACTGAAAGTATCGCAACAGGCAATATAAAGAGTTATGCTGGGTATTACAAGCAAGGATAGAATAACAAAGATAACTACCAGATAACGAACAAAAGTTATAGGTATTATCCAAAAAACTACGCAATCTAAATGGAAATAGGCAGGTCATATAGCCCGAAAAGATTATAACCGATCATGTAGAAGACTAATAAAATGGCCACCCAGACAAGATAAAAGGAACAGAGGTAGACCACCAACAAGTGATGACATCAAAAGAGTAGCAGCAAATTGGGTTAACGCCACTCAGGACAGGGATCAGTGGAAGTTCTTAAAGGATGTCTATAACCAGCAATGGCTATATATATATATATATATATATATATATATATATATATATATATATATATATATATATATATATATATATTCATGAAGCAATGTATGTACCGAAGCTATGAGCAATCAGGAAAATACTCGAACATACACAACCACAAGAAAATTAAAAAAAAGTTTCTCTGTGCCGGTGGGATTTGAACCCACGATCTCAACTTATACTAATTTGTAGCTCCGAGGCTGAGCTTATTCACGATGCCATTGCGCGTGACGTCAATAAAATTAAGATTGGTGGGGGAAACGACGAGACAGAGAGATGAGAATTTGTTTAAATTCTCTTGTAGTTGTGTCTTTGCCTTCAAGTATGTTCAGGTTATATCATATATATATATATATATATATATATATATATATATATATATATATATATATATATATATAATATATATATATATATATATATATATATATATATATATATATATATATATATATATATATATATATATATATATATATATATATATATATATATATATATATATATATATATATATATATATATATATATATATATATGTATATGTATATGTATATAAAGTGGTATTCCATTAATGCATTTTACTGGTTCTCACCTACGCGGCCCAGACATGGACACTGACTAAGAAGATGATGCAGCAACTGAGAGCAATGGAACGCCAGATGGTGAATATAAGATTACAAGACAGAATCCGAAATGACAGTATAAGACAAAAGACCAAAGTGATAGACGTAAGAGAACAGGCAGCAGGTTTGAAATGGAGATGGGCAGGTCAAACAATGAGACAACAAGATGAGAGATGGAATAAAAGAATACAAGAATGGAGGCCATGGTTGGGACAAAGATCCAGAGGAAGGCGCCAAACAAAATGGAAAAATGACTTGGAACGAACGGCTGGTTTAGGATGGATCAGAAAGATGCAAACGCGAAAGGGAGGGAAAAAGGAAGGGGAAGCCTATGTCCGACACTGGATGGAAGATGGCTTATTAGATAGATAGATAAAATTAAAAAGAAATAACAATAAGTACCTCCGAGAGTCTCACTGACCTGGACATTTTACGCTGAAAAACAAGGGTGTTTTTTAAGTTATCTGCCTAACCATAAAAACGGCAATATAGGAAAATGTTGTTCTTTTATCAAAGTACGGCTGTGTTTTAAGTAATTTTACGAAATGTTTAAGTTCATTGCCTGTTTGCAATTTTTTTGTTCCGACATAATGTTTTCTTATGCTCTGCGTGTTTTCCTTCGTAGCTAGTAGAGACTTGAAAATACCCTTATATATATATATATATATATATATATATATATATATATATATATATATATATATATATATATGTATATAGTGAATTTATATCAATCATTATGCATTCAAGCACAATATTTAATAAACAACCATGTGATCCACTCTACTGTCATCTCTTGTAAGAACTGATAAATTTTAAAAAAAGCATTGGAATTTAATCATGACCATTTAGCGTGGTTAGATATAAACAAAATATATAAATTTGACTTTAATCTTGTATTAAAACAAAGTATATAGAAAAATATAATTTTTGAAAATGTATATTTATTATAAGATATTTGTTGAAAAACAAATTTAAGTACGACTGATAATTGAATATATTGACATTATCAGTGACAAATGGATTGCCAGACAAAGAAAAATTAGAAGGGCTAAAAACAAAACATATCCATTTGAAAATATTTACGCAGGTTTTTAATAAGTAAATTTTATCTGATTTTTGCAGTTTCAAATAAAAATAAATTAGTTATTATATATTACATAATAATATTTAAAGTTTTTAGAATTCTAAATTATTCCTCTATGTTGTTAAACTTGCAAAAATAATTTTATGAACTAAGCAGCCAACTAAGGAAAAATCATCGGTCATATGTTAGGAACTGTTTGATTTACGGAGCTAAAAATTTCATTTATTTTTTTTATGGGCACAGAGAAATCTTAAAGCGCTACAGGAGCAAAATGTGTGAAAAAAGCGACTTGCATTGGTCTTGAAACGCTGCAAATTTTACTCGGTGTGAAAGACAGTCTTGGGCAAATTATTTCAAAGAGTTTTATAGAACGAGATAATATTCCCAGTATTTGAGAAGCTCTTTTCCTACGCTCAGCAAGTTAAGTGATGATGCCAGAAGAATGTAGTATTCCGACATATCTATGTCTGGTTTCGCAACGAACGTTAACTTTTTTACAAAATACTACTGCCTGTATTTTCGCCACGTTACATTTCACTTCGTTATTGTCACCCCAAGACTTTTTCCAGGTCTTTTTAATTTAAACGACTTCCTGATGACTGTGGATACTCGCATGAGTAGCTAATGGTCGAACATTCAAAGGTAATGAAGAAACAAGCATAATGTCATCGACAAAGTTGTAGATTGGATTGCTGGTAGTTTTTAGTGATTGTTAATGTAAAGGAGTAAAAGAGTAGGAGACAGTATGGAGCCTTCAGCGACATCAGCAGTACCATAATAGTAGAAATATTAGAAAGAAATTCGTCGACTACTACTCGTAAGCTCCCTCAGGAAACACGAGAGTCGTAAACAAAACCTTTCAGGACATGCCATAAGAACGTAGCTTAGTCAACAACCCGTCATGCCACGTACGGTCGAATGCCTTGGATATATCAAGTATAACCGCTTGAGATTCTCTGAAATGTTCAATTGCGTTCTGTCTATTGCTGAACGTAGGCCTCCTCAAGGCGCTTCCACTTTTCTCTGCTCCAGTCCGTTGCAGTCCAGTTCGTAGCGATTCTTTTAAGGTCGTTTGTCCATCGGGTCGGTGGTCTTCCTTGGTCACTTATCAATTCTCGGTCGTCTTTCCATGGTTCGCTTCGTCCATCTATTATCACTTATGCTGCCACGTGATCCGCTCCTTCCCATTTTAATTTTGCAATGTGCAATATAATGTCATCTACGCTCGTTCTTGGTCTTATGTCCTTGTTTTGGATCCTATCTCTCAGAGATATACCCAACATGGACTTGTCCATCCAGCGTTGCGTTATTGGCAGTTTCGGAGCTGACTTTTTGGTAAGTGTGAACGTTTCAGCCCCGTATGTAACTGGGAGAACATGTCTGGTTGTCCCTACTGATCCGGATTTCATAGCACAGGTAGTTGAATTTTTCCACATTCTCGTTCTCCTTATTCTTTACTTTTACAGGTTCGCTGAATACTAAGTTGGTAATCATTTTCGGTTTATTATTATTGTTATAGTTTATTAACAAACCTGTTTTCTAAGTTGTTTTCTATAGTTCTCATAAGATTTTCCTGGATTTTTGCAAATTGTATGATATTAGAACTATGTCATTTGCAAACCTTAGATGGTTCAATCTTTCTCCATCGATCATAATTCCCTTACTTTCCCAATCTAATGTTTTAAATGCATGCAGTAAACAATTTTGGGGACAGTGTATCTTCCTGTGTGACGCCTTTTTTTAATCCTATTCTTTTAGCTGGTTTATGTATGTTAATTGCTGTTGACGCGTTTTCGTAAATGTTTTGGATATTTGAATATCTTTGGTCAATTTTGCAGTATTTTAGTGCTCGTAGTATTTTGACTATTTCTACAGTGTCGAACGCTTTATGGAAGTCGACAAAGAAAGATTGTATTCTATGCTTTTTCGATGATGATTCCAGAGCGGAACCGGTCTGCTCTCTTAGCTGGTAGAAATTGAGCCTATTTGTCATCCTGTTGGTAATTATACGAATGTAGAGGCCCAGAAGACTAACGAATCTATAATTTTAGAGATCTGTTTCATTGCCCCTTTTGTGAATCATTATGGAGCTGTTCTATTGAGTCGGGATTGCTTGGCTTTCTAAGCACAGGTTAAAAAGTTTCTTGAATGTGTCAGTAAGAACGGAATCCTCACATTTTATGGACTCGATCACTATTCCGGCATTTCCCGGTACTTCATTGTTTCAAAGCGTGGCATATTTCTGTTTCATAGATTAAAGGAATATGTTTAGATTCTTAGTTCGTAATTTTCAATAATAGGTGTTCCTCTTGATCTAATGTCTGTTGAGTACTATATAAAGTCTAGTAGAATTCTTTAACAATGTCCAGTATCCTTTCCCTATTTAAATATATTAACACAATTTATTAGCTTTGGTCATCGTATTTTGAGAGTCTTTGTTTTCAATAGATTGTATTATTTCATCGTTTTTATATTTTCCAATAGTTTTAGATATTTTCTTGCTCGCATAGTATATTTTTTTTTTATCTGCATATTTATCTCTCAAAAGCATTCTTCTGTTTTCCATTTTACTCTTTGTTTCCAGGCTAATTCTTTCTTCTCTTACCTCGCGTGGGCAAAATTTTTCGTGAGTCTCTGTGATTATGTCATCTATTATTATTAAGATGTGTGACATAAGTTAGAAGATCTCATGTTGATCACGAAATCGTAGAGATGGTCCCTAATAACATTGATTCCGTCCAAATATTTTAAAAGATGCTAATAGCCTCTTCCCTAACTGTCGATTTTACTGACAGCAGTGCTGTTGTTTCTTAAGGTTCTCTTGCCTTTTTTGTATATTACCTGAACTCTAGTGCAGTTCCAGCAGATAAGAAATATTCCTTACCTGTATGATAGATTAAAAAGTCTACAAATGGTATCCTACCAATCAGTGACAGAGAGGCGCCTAAATCGCGCAAGATTTGGTACTACAAATCTGCTAAATGGGAACACATCATGGAATATTTTCGAACTTTCCCTTGATTAGACGTTTGTTTTCGATCCTACGACCCATCTGGCTGCGCCAGGGAGGTTTCCGATGTTATTTTGGCTGGTATCGAAGCTTAGATCCCTTTTTCGAAGAAATACCCTTCCAGGCAAGTCCTGGTTTGACTGAAAATGCAAAGAAGAACTGAACATCTTGCCTACCGACAATGGCGTGAAAATCCTAACACCATAAATCGTAACACCTTTGTCCGTCCCGGAACAGATGCGAAGAAATTATCGACGAAATCAAGAAGGCACACAATCAACGAATTAGAAACAAACTTCTCGCCCACCACACACACGACCAAAAAATTCTGTTGAGAAAGCGAACTTGTTGGCTGAATTCCTTGCTTCACATTCCACTGTCGATTTCCAAGGAAAAACACCACCTACTATTCCCATAGTGCAGTCAAGGATGCTCGATATTGTCTTCAAACAGCGTATCATAAAACGCATCTTAATGAAGCTAGACACCAAAAAAGCTTCTGGCGCTGATGGAATACTTGCCATAGTTCTCAAAAACTGTGCGAGGGAACTAACACCAGTTTTCTGTAGACTTTTCAACCTGCCCTACAGAGAGGGAATATTTCCTTCCTGCTGAAAATGTGCCATAGTTCAGCCGATACCTAAAACAAACAAGAAGACCTTGCCAAATAACTACCAACCAGTCACACTGCTTTCATTAATATCCAAAGTCATTGAAAAGGCTATCAATCAGCATCTTCTAAAATATTTTGAAGGATTCAACATTATTAGCGATCACCAATATGGCTTTCATAAATATAGATCAACAGGAGATCTTCTGACTTATGCAACATATGTTTGAAACAACGCAATTGAACAGTTTGGAGAATCTCTAGCGGTTGCTCTTGACATATCCAAGGCATTCGACCGTGTTTGGCACGATAGACTGTTGGCTAAGCTACGCTGTTATGGTAAGTCTGAAAAGTTCTGTTTGTGGCTCTCGTGTTTCCTCAGAGAGCGTTCTTTACGAGTACCAGTCGACGGATTTTTTTCTAACACCTTCACTATCAACGCCGGTGTGCGTCAAGGCTCCATACTGTCTCCTATTCTCTTTCTCATTTACATTAACGATTTGCTCGAAAAGACCGGGAATCCAATCTACAGCTTTGCAGATGACAGTACGCTTATCTCTTCATTCACTCTGGATGCTCGAACATCGGCTACTCAGACGAATATCCGCAGTCATTCAACTTAACAAAGACCTGGAAGACATTTTATCTTGGGGTAACCAAGTGGAATTTAACTCTACAAAACCCCAGGCGACAGATTTTTCTAAAAAAGTTAACGTTGCTGAACCCAACATAGTTATGTCGGGGCACTCCATTCCTCTAACATCATCACTTAATTTGTTGAGCTTTAATCTGGAAGCAAATATGTCCTGGCATGAACATGTTGCAGGCATAGCAAGGAGGGCTTCTCAAAAGTTAGGAATATTATTTTGCTCTGTACACTCCACAACAACTGTTAATTCTTTACAAAGCTCAAATGTGACCAATAGAATACTGCTCTCATGTTTGGGGCTCCGCTCCCAAACATACACTGCATTTGTTGGATTCTATTCAGAGAAGAGCAGTTCGTCTAATTGGAGACCCGGAACTGACCTGCGGCCTTGATTCGCTGGAACATCGAAGTACGGTTGGCGACTTGAGCCTATTCTACAAGTATTTTTCATGGAAACTGTTCGAAGGATGTAGCTCGCTTAATTCCTCCCAGAGCGGTGCATGTTAGAAATACAGGTCGGGCTGATACTTCACTTTCAAACAGTCTTTTATATGGAGAACATCATACGAGTACCTTTGAAATAATTTGCCCAGGTCTGTGTTTCCCACCGAGTACAATTTACAGCGATTCAAGAACAACGTGAATCGCTTTTTTTTCCGCACACACATGTCGCTCCTGTAGCGCTTTAGGTACTTCCCTGCAACACGTGTGCTAGGCCAATAAAAAAAAAGATAACTGTTTTAGCTCATGCATTTTTTGCCATCTAACTTCATTAAAATGACACGCTCTCCTAAGAAGATATCGGGTATCTTTGATTATGTATTAAAAATAATTGGGGGTGTTTTTCCCTGGAAATTTACATTATAATGTGAAGCAAAGACTTCAGCTAACAAGTTGGCTTTTTTAACAGGCGTAGTTGGATTTAGTGTT
The DNA here is from genome assembly GCA_019049505.1 of Pachyrhynchus sulphureomaculatus. Classification (NCBI taxonomy): domain Eukaryota; kingdom Metazoa; phylum Arthropoda; class Insecta; order Coleoptera; family Curculionidae; genus Pachyrhynchus; species Pachyrhynchus sulphureomaculatus. The sequence continues at coordinate 65,221,617 of CM032454.1, forward strand.
GACTAATGGCTTCAATCACCAACCAAAAGGATATGGAATTGTTGTTGTACACGTTAGCTCGTAAGAGCAATTTCACGTCGTTGCGATGGTATCACACCGGACGATGCCTGGGTGGGATCTGGGCATCTACTATCTAGTTGGTTCCTTTAGTAGCCTTGTACCATAGACGAAACATACTTGGGATCCATACGAAAACTTCTTGACAATTATCTGATATATTTGAAGTTTTTTTCCTTGGAAAAGTTTGCTTTAAGGATTCAGCGGAGAATAAATATTCGTTAGCGAGGCTTTAACTGTAACAGCTGCAGCTTGATACTCTCATACCAGCCTCTTGTCGTAATGTAGACGTAAATACTGAACACTATTAGGCCATACAAGTCTGTATCCTCCAATTATAAGATATTTGTAAAACGAAATATTACTTGAAGGCGAGAACCGCTTGTATTTGTCGGATTGACCTTGATTCGTCAGTGATAAAATCAATCTCACAATATCTTAGGTGTGCGTAGCCATCTCCTTGTTATTATCTTACCGTTTTTGAATAAAATGACAATGGTAGTGTCATCAGTGAACGATACCAAGTTGGTATGTTCTGCCTTAAGAATCTCTGCCATATAGATATTAAATTGCAATGAAGACAATAGAGAGTTTTCGGCTCTTATTGCCTTTTTCTATGAGATCACCTGAATATTCTGTTCGAGATCAATGTCTGGAAAGCAACTAAATTTGAACACCAGTCCACCGTATCGTAGCTTAACAGTGCTTTTAAAAGGTATAACATTATTTCTCCTCTCCTTTATTGGGGACAATAAATAAGTAAATATTGACGGCAACATGTCAAACGAGATCGAGATCTGTAAGGATGTCCGTCAAGGCTGTGTTCTCTTCCCTCTTTAACATTTACTCTGAACGAATAATCCGAGAGGTATTGGCAGAACAAAGCAGTATAAAAGTAAACGGACAGCACATCAACAATATCAGATATGTCGATGATACTGCCATTGTGGCTGCTAATTTTGAAGACCTACAAAACTTAATAGAAAGAGTCCATTAATACTCAGAACTATATGGCCTTACCCTCAATGTTTCGAAAACCAAGTACATGCTGGTTTCTCTAAAAATCAACTAATAAAAAATATATAATGATATAAATTAGATGTCGCATCGAAAAGGCCAGGGTAGCATTCCTTCAAATGAGGGTCTTATTTATTTTGAAAGATTTGAGTCTGCAACTGAAGGTCAGAATGTTGCGCTGCTATGTCTTCTCTGTTCTACTTTACGGAGTCGAATCGTGGACGATCAACGAAGCAGTAATGAGGAGAATAAATGCCTTCGAAATGTGGCTATACCGACATATCCTGAAAATTTCCTGGACCTCTACTAATAACCAGGTGCTCAGCAGAATGGGAAAGGGTCTGAAATTGACCTGGACGCTGAAAAAGCGCAAATTGGAATACCTTGGACGTCATGCGGCACGACCGGTATAGACTGTTGCAACTGATATTTCAGAGCTAGCTTGAAGCCAAAAGAGGGCCAGGCTGAAGACGTCACTAATAGATGAAAAACCTACGAGACTGCTTCGGTCTCAGTTCGATACAATTTTTTCGTATTGCTGCTAATAAAGTTAGAATAGCTCTGTTAATCGCTGATGTTCCGAATGGATGAAGCACTATTAGAGGAAGAAGAAAGTAGAATTTTTACGAAGTTGCAAATGTATTTTTTAGATTTTCACACAGTCGCTAATTTATATTTATAATGAAAGTTATTCCTGAGCGACAAACAATTTTGTGTTTAAAATTTATTTTCGAGAAAAAAAAATAATTAAGAACATACACCTTGTTCTAGTTTAACAAAAATCTTTGTTTTCAAAATACAGTTAGCCTGTCTTTATGTCAACTGTTTTCTGTTTTAAAACCTTTTGACGGATTTTCATTTTATATTATGACCTTTAAACCAACTTATTTCATTGATTAACAAGAAACCATAAAAGGCAAAGTTATCAAACTATACATTGTAAACCGCGCATTGAAAAATTCCCGCCTATGGAAGAATGAAGAAAACTATTTAGGGTGACTTATTAATATATTCTTCAAATTATTTAGAAACGTGATGCTAAATTCTTTTGATGTTTATTTGACGACATTGCAGGGACAACTTAATTTTCGCTCTCTGTCTCTCTGTATATAAACATCGGCCTTGGATTAGGGACTTCTTATCAGTTAAATATAAGACACATAATAAGACCACTTGGACATATAATAGCAAATAATTATACACAACTGAGATAATGATTAGAATTCTGCATTCAAACGTACTCTATAATTGTTCTATTGATATTGTTATTATATATATATATATATATATATATATATATATATATATATATATATATATATATATATATGTATATATATATATATATATATATATATATATATATATATATATATATATATATATATGTATATATATATATATATATATATATATATATATATATATATATATATATATATATATATATATATATATACATAAATATATATATATATATATATATATATATATACATATATATATACATATATATATATATATATATATATATATATATATATATATATATATATATATATATATATATATATTGGGAATATACCGAATGAATCAGTATTCTAATCGTACACATTCCTGAAGATGTTTAGTGCAATTATAGGAGAAACATCGGAAAGTCAATTAAATCAATTCCAAAGAAAGCAGGTTCCTTTATAATTTACATGTTCCAGTCTATTTATATTTTTAGATTTAGTTATGTAGAAGATTCCAGTGATATTTCCCTCTTTGCTGCCAATAACACTGTCATAGCGCATGATTTCTTCGTATTTCTACAAGAATTTTTTATTGGCAAACCAGATTTAAGAGAAGTTCCCTTATATATTTTTGGACAGTCATATGGAGGCAAAATGGCGGTAGATATTGCATTACTATTAGACCAAGTACGTAAAAAGCCTAGCTAATAGCATTTCTAGTGGGTTACTAAAACTAGTCTAAGTCTAAAAATGTTTTATTTTTCAAATTAGCTTTTAAAATATATATATATATATATATATATATATATATATATATATATATATATATATATATATATATATATATATATATTTGTATTAAAAAGTAGTTTTGACATAAAGTTTTTAATATATATTTATAGCAAATAAAAGCCGGCAATATCGACTGTCAGTTAAAAGGCATTGGACTAGGAGATGCTTGGATATCACCAATTGATTCTCTCACGAGTTGGCCGACTTACTTATTAAATCTTGTAAGTATTTATGTGAATTACATTACAGTTCTCTTAGTCGAGTCAATGAAGCGGAAAAATCGTTGAAACTTCATAATCATCAAGAACAGTAGCGATTTTGATATATATATTTTTTTAAATATTTGTTTTAATATATCATTTGAAATCAGAAATATTGTAGTGGGGGGACATAAATATTTATATTGTTTAAATAATAATAATGATATTTATGGAAAAAAAAAACATTTTTTCATTATATTTGATTCGCTGGAACATCGAAGAACGGTTGGCGGCTTGAGCTTATTCTATAAGTATTTTCATGGAAAGTGTTCGAAGGATATGGCCCGCTTAATTCCTTCCAGAGCGGTGCATGTTAGAAGTACACGTCGCGCTAATACTTCACATCCGTATGAGGTTCAGCCTGTTACTCGCTTTTCAAGCAGTCTTTCATATGGAGAACATCATCCCTTTGCCTGTGTTTCCCACCGAGTACAATTTACAGCGATTCAAGAACAACGTGAATCGCTTTGTTTTTTTTTTTTTTTTTCCGCACACGTGTCGCTCCTGTAGCGCTTTAGAGACTTCTTTCCTGCAGCACGGGTGCTAGACCCATAAAAAAAAATTGAAATTTTAAATAGCAAGGTGTATTTAAAGTCTTTTTCTAATTACGTTATTATAAAAATCTTTGATATATATTAAAAAAATTTCAAAATTTTTTATAAATTATTAATTATGAATAATTTTTTTTTTTACATAATACATCTAAGAAGGATATAGAATTGATATATACAATAAAATAAGGAAATTTTTATTACTATGAACAATTTACTAATTTATGATTTAAATATATAAAAAATTATAAAATTTAATTTTCATTTAAATTTGAAGCATTGGAGACTTCATTCTCTTCAGGTGATTTGTGGTTATCGCAGTCATTTCCACTGCAAACAATGCATGCAGATGAGCAATGCAAACCACTCTTTCTGTAGCCACATGCTACACGGCATCTTGTTTTGCAAGACCAAAATATAATTTTCAAGAAGTTGTTCGGTGCTGCTGGCTGCGTCATTTTTACTGGCGTCAAATAATTTTCTCTTTGCCACCCCCATTTCTAGACTTGTAGGTAGACTCTTTTGATATGCTGTTTGGCTGCATCTTCTGTCGGAGGTAGTGAACTAAGTCATACCTTTTTAGTTCAAGGCTAACGTAATAAAACGCCTATATCTCAATTAATTAAAACTTTTGGCCATTAGCGCTGTACAGTGTGAGAATACAGTGATCACCGTCATTAAAAACTATTTTTTTCACTTGTAATCATCATTTAAAATTTTAACAAATTGCTTTTTTTACATTTTTTAAAAAAATCCTTCGAACAAACTCTCTATAAGACATTATTTCTCGGTGGTTTTAAAAAGTACAATTCTTTATTATCTGGTGATAAAACCATCAATAACACTAACACATCAGTGTCCTCTACTTCAACAGCTACATGAGGAAAGAAAAGTCTCTGTAGATGGATGATGTTTGGAGACATTGAGAGCTTTCTTGCAGTTCTGTATGGTTTTAAAGCATTCTGCGCACCACCAGGGTACAGGAGATTTATTAGTTTTAGAGATTGTGGTAGGAATTGATTTAAATGCAGCATTTATAATTGATTGGGTAAATTGGATAATGAGATATTGATATCAATGTCCCATTCTAGGGAGGTAAAGAGTGAGGGATTGCATATAGTTAGATCAATTGATGAGAAGGAGCCCGACGAGGAGCTAACGAAAGTATGAGCCTAATGATTTAGACCGTTGAGGTTGTGCTGAGTAATTAAGTCAGAGATTACAATGCCCCTCGGAGAAGTAGCCCGTGATCCGCACCTGAGGTTATGTGCGTTGAAGTCTCCCAATAGGATGTAGGGTGGAGGAAGTTGAATGATAAGATCTGCGAGAGAGTTTAGGGAAATATGGAGTGAAGGTGGGAGGTATATGTTACAAATATAGATAATGGAGATTGATGCGTGAGTCTGGCGGCAACAGCTTCCAGTGGAATGTTGGGGGGAATCGGTACATGGTCTAATGTTCTACTCTGTTCTTGTGGATCAAACTATAATTTTTTAGTGAGTGATATATTTATTACGAGAGAGAGATTCTCTAATCTAGGGTTGAGACCGTTTACGTTCCAGTGTAGTATTGGATGAAATCTGATTAATGAGTTTATTTCTTCTTAGCGTTGTGTTAGACCGGTATAATGGGATCTAACTCCGTATTTATATCTGGTGTTTGGATATCTAGGATTGATTTGCTTCATGAAGTGGGAGTAGATTTGGAGGAGCGATTTGATTTCTTCTTTGTTGGTTCTTTCTGTTGTGGTGAAGGGTTAGTAGGGCGGTTTATGGTAGTTTTAATAGGAAAGATGTTATGAAAAGGGGGGGTTTAGGAACTTGTTTAGTGGATTTTTTGAATCAGAAGGATGTTTAATGAAGGGGGAGAGAGGAGTAGGAAGGGAAGAGGAGGAGGCGGATGGGAGAGAATGGAGGAGGGAGTGGCTGTAGAGGTTGTTTGGAATGGGGAAAGAGGGGGTGCTGTGTAATGGAGGATGTGAAAAGGTCACATTGGATGGCTGAGTTGACCATTTTTTTGGGTCCTTTTGTAGCCGAGCTAAAGCAAATTGCAAATTTGGGGTGTAGGAAATTGTATTTACGTTTAGCCTTAAAGTAAGATAGTTTTTCTGTTGTCCTCTACTTTTGTATTTCAAATTTGGTTTTATATTTTGAGCTGCCCTTATATCTGGGGGAGTGAGACTCATCACAATTAGAACATTTTGGAGGTTGAGAGCATGAGGATTCTGTGTGACTGTCGTGACCACATGATGGACATATTGGTTCTAGTGTGCATTTTGCAGCGGGTGTGACCAAATTTTTGACAATTGTAACATCTCATCGGTGCTGGGATCTAGGGTCTCACTCTGATGGAATACCAGCCAGCAAGGATTATTGTTGGGAGCTGGTGTAGCTTAAATGAAATGATGAAAGTGAAAGAATTTATCTTTCCTGTTCGGTATTCTATATATTTCGGTGACTCCTTGGTCACCGAGATTTTCGCGGATTTCATCATTTGAACAATGTTGTAGGTCTGGACAGGTGATGACACATTTGACCGTGTTGAGGGATTTATAGGCAATGGAGTTTACATTAAAGTGTTTTAACTTAGTTAGATTTTTTGCAATTTCAGATTGCCTTTCGTTATTAACTTCAATTAGAATCGAACCATCTGCTTGTTTTTTTATGTCGGATAGAGTACCAAAGGTAGCTTGGGGCGCCTTGTATAAAAGAAATGGGGAGGTGGTTTTGAAAGAACCATCCTCCAAGGATATTTTGAAGAATCTGTCATATACTTGGACATTTGTATGATTTATTTCATCATCAATTCTCGGTCGTTTGAGAGCGGTAAGGGGGAGGAAGTTTTGTTTGGTATTTTTGTAAGACATGATTTGTCCCACGAGTAGCCTGGGAAATGGTTGGTCTGCCCCAGCAGAGCCGGATACTGGGGTAAGGCTACAATGCGTCAGAGGGCGCCCGGTATCTGACGGAACCGTTAACGCCTCAATTCAGCGCTGAGCCACTCATCCTATTTGCACGGTGTGACACGGTAGGATTACGCTTTTAAATCATTAGACTGGACAAACAAATTGGTACCCGCTAACGATAAAGCCCTAAGTCTTGTGGATGAGAAGTTGGATTTAAAGACTGAATGGAACAGCAAGCCACTTTTCAACTCTCATTTAATCGGTGACCCTTCTGATCGAGTTCCTGGTTTGTAACTTTCACGAAAAGAGTGGTCTTCTCTAAATTGAATCCGAACCAGCCAAAGTGGGTGCGCTTATCGTATGCAACGCAGGTGTTTTAAAAATTTTCCGCAGTGTATGTGTGGTGCGGTTGAGCAAACGACGCATCATGTTGTAAGTGAATGTCATAAACTTGCTTTTGAAGGAGACCTTACTAAGCTGCATGAGGTTATACCCGCTGCCTTTGCATGGCTGCGACAATTAAGAGTGGATTTTTAGTGCTAGGTTGTGGTGTTTTATATTAATATTAGGACTTTCACCTTATTTTACTTATACTGGGCCTTATTTATACCAGGTGTACAAGTATAAAATGCGGATTTCAGACAACAGATGGTGCACCAATGCAGTTTGTGCTATAAAGTTTTGACACTGTGCCATTTTGTTGTGTCATAAACAAGTGTCAGACGCGCACGAGTGATAAATTGGAAGAGTGTGTGCATAGTGTTGTGTCGTTGTGTTTAATATGTCGAAATTTATACCGAGCAAAGAGCATTCGCGGACAGCATTAATTTCTTGTTTTCATTTGAAGAAAACTGCTGTTGAATCATCCCGATTACTTCGAGAACCTTATGGTGAACATGCTCCATCGCAAGATACGTGTGAACGATGGTTTCGGCGTTTCAAAAGTGCAGACAAGGAACGTGGAAAACCGCCAAAAATAAGGAGGAATTAAAATTGCAAGCATTGTTGGACGAAGATGATTCGCAAACACAAAAACAACTTTTCCGAGCAATTGAGCGTTAGACAACAAGCTGTTTCCAATCGGCTACGAGAGATGGGAAAGATTCAGAAGACCGGTAGATGGGTACCACATGAGTTGAACGACAGGCAAATGGAAAAGCGCAAAAACACGTGTGACGTTTTGCTAGCTCGGTACAAAAGGAAGTCGTTTTTGCATCGTATAGTGACAGGGGATGAAAAGTGGATTTATTTTGAGAATCTCAAGCGCAAAAAATCATGGGTAGGCCCAGGCGCACCATCCACATCGACCGCAAGACCGAATCGCTTTGGTAGAAAGACGATGCACTGTGTTTGATGCGACCAGAGGGGCATCGTCTATTACGAGCTGTTAAAACCTAGGAAAACGGTTAATACTAAACGTTACCAACAACAATTCACCGATTTGAATCGTTCGCTACTTGAAAATAGACCAGAATATCGAAAGAGGCAACACAAAGTCTTTTTTCTTCAAGACAATGCTCCATCACATACGGCAAAACCCGTTCGCGACACGTTGGAAGCACTCAGCTGGAAAGTTCTACCCCATGCGGCTTATTCACCAGACTTGGCTTCTTCCGATTACCACTTGTTTGCATCGATGGGTCACGCATTTGCTGAGCAGCGCTTTGGTTCGTACGAAGATGTGAAAAAAATGGCTCGTTCGCAGCAAAAGGGGAAGATTTTTACTGGCTTGGTATTTATAAATTGTGCAAAAGATGGAAAAAATGTATAACAAGCGATGGAGCATACTTTGAATAAAGCACTTTTTATCATTCTTCCGAATTTAACATGTTATTTAAGAAACAAAATCCGCATTTCATACTTGTACACCTGGTATTTATACATATATTACTTACTTGTTCGCGTTTAAGGATGAATATGTGTATTGTTTGTTCGTTTATATTTTGTGTGTTTATGTCATTATATTTTCCCTGCACTGCGACACACGATAATAATACCTGAATTATTTAAGATTGGAAAGTATAAATAAAATTATAGATTTTTGAAGATAAAGATATAGCTTCTAACAACAAAATGCTTTTTTGTTTTAGGGATTTATCGATCCTGAAGGATATGATATGTTGAAAATCATAACAGATACTGCGAAAGCAGACATCGATTCAGGAAACTTTAATTTAGCTACTAGATATTTTCAGGCAGCGCAAATTATTATTAACAGAATAACTACTGTTAATTTTTATAATATTTTAGAGCAAACGCAAGTCCAGGATTCATTGGGGAGTAAGTACGGTAAGTAAAAAAATTCATAAAAAATATTCTTTAACTTAGCCTCGATCTGTTTTATATTCTTATTTAGATCTACTACTATGTTCAAAAATGAAGGACACTATTTCTTTTTAAAATACTGGGGGACATTCATATCTATTAAAGTATGTTTTTTTTGAGGTTGGTAAAACCATAGACTAAAGAATTATTTTATAAGACTATGAAACTCAACGTAAACTTTAAACAACCAAACAGTGAGTAACCGCGGTCAACAGAATCATCCCTGGGTGAATAATATCAACTGAGCTAACAGGAATACAATGTAGAATCTGACAGAATTTAATTTATGCTAATTAAATAGGCGCCCTTGTAGTTCTTACGCCTTCTAGGTCTACATAACCTAGCATACTTTTGACCAAGATTTTTGATTAGTGGTAGTACCCCTAGCCCCTCAGGGGCTAGGGGAATCCCAGGATTCTCCTAGTACGGGCATTGACGATCCCGAGGTGCCTGAGTCATGTTGTGCTGTCTTGTGTTGTCCAGATTATATGTAACAAAAACGCAATCTCAAGGTGTTTACCGTGCCGAGAAGATGAATGGCTCAGCGTTTATGAGTCGCAAACGGTTCCCCCGGATACCGGGCGCCCTCCGGGAGTAAGTAGCCTTACTGTGGCATCCAGGCTCTGCCGCAGTCGACCATTCTTTCCTAGGATACACGTGGGAACACTATGTCAAATAATAATAATTATAATAGTGATAATGGCAGGGAGTTGAGGTGGCGGACCCCTGTCGTACAAACAGCTACAGCACCACCACAACAACAACAACGACAGACGATCGAACCAACCGCCTCAGCTGAAACTACTCCCGATAGTTTTACCAGATCCGACATTGTAGGTGATGGAAATTGCCTTTTCCGTGCAGTTAGCTTACACTTTATATGGCCACCAAAACCATCATGAAAGACTCCGAGAGGCTGCTCTAAGATATATACAACAAAACTGGTCGGAACTTAACATATTTTCATTAATTCGGAACGACGATATGAAAGACTTCAATAACTACTATAAATATATGAGGAAAACTGGCACCTATGGAATGAGCCTAGAGATACTTGCCCTCTCGGAAACCCAGAATAGCAACTTTCACATCTTCTCAAAACAACGAAGAACAAGAGATACAAAAATAACTTTTAGAGACAAGCCAACAATAATAAGCACAAGAAAACACACCGAAACTATTTACCTTCTACTAACAGACAACCCAATGTCGGGACACTTTGAGCTTCTGACACCACAAAACACTAAAAACATCCCAAACAACAGTATACCAATAAAAGAAGCATCGGGCGAGCGACGTAACGGTCGAGGACGTCGCGGGAAATGGCAGCTAGACCAAAACGATGAAGACCGGGCAACTGACAATGGACCTGCCAAAACTGTTGTGCCGGCGAGTAAGCCGACACTCACCAAGGCGGGAAAATCAAAGCAACGCATGAGTTACAATACAGGAACAAACGAACACACCATGCGTTGCTTTAATAAAAGCACAAGTCCTGACAAAGAAACCACTGAGAAGAGAATCACTCGCCGCCTAGACCCACCACCATCAATCCCAAACGCAACCGACGAAGCATTTGTTGGGCGTTAGTTTGGAAGCAAATATGTCCTGGTATGAACATGTTGCAGGCATAGCAAGGAGAGCTTCTCAAAAGTTGGGAATATTATTTAGAACCAGAAAGCTTTACACCCCACAACAACTGTTAATTCTTTACAAAGCCCAAATTCGACCAACTATGGAATACTGCTCCACGTTTGGGGCTCCGCTCCCAAACATACACTGCATTTGTTGGATTCTGTTCAGAGAAGAGCGGTCCGTCTGATTGGGGACCCGGAATTGTCCAGCGGCCTTGATTCGCTGGGACATCGAAGAACGGTTGGCGACTTGAGTCTGTTCTACAAGTATTTTCATGGAAAGTGTTCGAAGGATGTAGCCCGCTTAATTCCTCCCAAAGCGGTGCATGTTAGAAATACACGTCGTGCTGGTGCTTCACATCCGTATGAGGTTCAGCTTGTTACTCCGCGTACAACGCTTTTCAAGCAATCTCTTATATGGAGAACGTCATCCCTTTGGAATAATTTGCGCTGCGTTTCTCACAGAGTACAATTTACAGCGATTCAAGAACAACGTGAATCGCTTTTTCCGCACTCGTGCCGCTCCTGGAGCGCTTTAGGGACTTCCCTGCAGCACGTGTGCTAGACCCATAAAAAAAAAATAATTCTTTAGTCTATAGTAGTACTGATAAATTATAACGCAATTGCTTATGTTATAAAGAAAAGCGTGATTTGTAACTAAAAAAAAATAAGTAATTTACATTACATCTTTTCTCAGAAAAGATATTTCTTGTATTTATAGGTTAAAAATGTTAGAAAACTGTCCGGTAATGAATGTGTAGCAAGATTAAATGTTTTTAAGTGGTACAAATCGTTTAAAGAGGGTAGACAGTGGAAGACCAATCGCGTTCTGGAAGACATAAGAAAACATTCACAAAATCGAGAATCTTGTAGTGAGTAATCCCCATTTAAGTATTAGAGATTTTATAGATCTTACTGAAAGTTCAGTGATAGATACAGTGAAGAACAACTTCGACTTGTCTCGTGTGTTACTTCGTCCTATTCCAAAACCTTTGAATTTTCGTGAAAAACATCGACGAGCTAAGGTAGCCAAAGAAACGCTTTCTCTGGACAGCTTCACTTTAATATGTATAATTATTAATGATTAGACATGGATTTATTCATACCGCCCGAAACTAGTGCAACCATCAAGTGAGTATCAAATAAAATGTGAACCAAAACCGAAAAAATGACGTCCACGTCAGTCGAGAATCATGGTCACGTTAGCTGTTTTTTTTTTTCGAATAGTATGGTATTGTACATAAGGAATCCCTTCTAACTGACCAAATATTTAATAAAGAGCATTATTTAAGCGTTTTGCGTTTTTTAGATCAGTCAATTCATAAATAAAAGCCAGAATGTGGCAGAACAATTCGTGAATTACGATACTGCACCAGGGCATAAAACAATAATTATTTTTAACTTTTTTACCTGAAGATAAATTAACGACCACTCCACAACGACCATTTTTACCAGAAATGCTACCATGTGAGTTTTTTCTGTTCCCCCAGTTGAAACTACCCCTCTATGACTCTACAGAAGTTATAAAAGAGAACTCGCACACTACATTGAAAGCAATACCAGGAATCGAATACAACTAATGTTTTGGAGATTGGAAAACACGTTTGAATAAGTATGTTGCACTGGGGGGAGATTATTTCGAAGGGGATCAAATATATTTGGATAAATAAATTAGTAGTAAAAAATTTCGGATGGTTGTAGCTTCTGCTTGATGGAAATTCATTACAAGTATATAATAAAAGACTGTTTTTAGTCAATTTCCACTAGATATTTTATAATTGCGATGACTCGTTTCCCTGTCGATGCAGCTTCTTCAGATCTACATTTTACACTGTCAAGTTAGGTCATTGTCATTGTCATTGTCTTTATTGAATTTAAGTTAGGCTATACCTCTTACTTACATTTATGATAGCTTATATTCCTATACTACTTAACCTAGGTTCTGTACAGTAATCCTAATTAACTTAACCTAGGACATTGGGTTTTAATTACATTGGTTGACTAATCTAACTTAACTAGAGCTTAATTCTAAACTAATCTAGAACTTAATTCTAAACTTAATCTAGGTTACAATCTTCATGGGGGTGGGGGAGGGCCATCGTCTTCGTCGGATATGGGGTCAGAAGGTCTTGGATAGTGATGGCGGGCGTTGGCGGGCACGTGGAATGCGCTCCTTATGGTGGCGTTTGGGTGTTGTAGCGCCTTTGCGAAGAACTTGATGTTGGTGGACCTCATGTGTGCCTTGATTGTTGGCACACCGAGGTCTCTATGCAATTGCCGGTTTCGGACGAACCATGGGGCTCCCGTGATCATCCTCAGGGCCTTGTTCTGTACTGCCTGAAGTTGAGCTCTGCGTGTCTTGGTGAGTTTAGACCAAGTAGGGCAGGCGTGTGTGAGTCCTGCCCTCACGATGGTTTTATAAATTAGCAGCTTGATTTTTGGTTGCAACTTACTGGACCGGCTGATGATTGGGTACAGCTTGCCCAGTAGTTGCTTGGCTTTCCTTGAGGCAGCACAGACCTGGTCTTTCCAGATGAGGTGTTTGTCATACTGGATTCCCAGGTACTTGATGGTGGTTGCCCATTGGATGCGGGATCCCTGGAGCTGGAGTTGTCCATAAGGAGTGCCGTTGCCTTTGGCGAAGACGATGGCCTGTGTCTTACATGGGTTTAGCTGGATCTTCCATCTGTCGAACCAGGGGGCGAGGACGTTCAGGTGGCGCTGCAATCTACTGGTGATGATTCTGTAGCTGCTGGATTCTGCTATGATGGCTGTGTCGTCAGCATACAGGAGTAGGGTAGTCTGATCCGTTTTTGGAATGTCGGCTGTGAAAATGTTAAATAGGTGGGGGGAGAGGACGGAGCCTTGAGGGACTCCGGCTCTAATGGCCTTGACTTCGGAGATGGCCTTATCGACTCTGACTTGGAATGTTCTGTCAGAGACGAAGGATTGAATGAGTTTGTTAATGAAAAGGGGGTAGCCGTGTCGGATCAGTTTCAGAATGAGGCCTTCGTGCCAGACTCGGTCGAAGGCCTTTGCTACATCGAGAAACACAGCTCCAACTTTTGTGACGTTTGTTGAAGCTGTTGGAAATGGTTTGGGCGAGTTTCGTGGTGTGATGGATGGTGCCGTGAAGGGGCTGGAAGCCATACTGTTCGTCAGGGACAACACGGAGCGCTGTGGACTTTGCTCTGACGATTTCGAGGATGACTTTTTCAGCTATCTTGCCAAGGCCTGGAAGTAGGCTGATTGGCCGATAGCTGCTTGCCTCGTGGGATGGAGAGCCTGGTTTTTTGATCATAATGACCTCAGCTTTTTTCCAGTAGAGTGGAAAATAGCTGAGTCTCAGTATGCTGTTAATGATATTGGTGGCTTCTGAGATTTGTTTCTTGGGGAGTTTTTTGAGGGCTTTATTTGTAATTTTATCATGACCTGGGGCTTTTCGGATTGAGATAAATCGAATGATCTCATTAACAGCGGAGGGGGTTGTGAAGTACGTATTGCGAGGGGGCTGGGCAAGATTTAGGGTCTGTATGGTTGTAGCGACCCTAAGATCACGGGCTGGATCGGGATGGGCAGGAGTGTTAGGAGAAAACTGTTCCTCTAGCAGATCTGCCAGAAGGTCAGCCTTCTCCTGGGTTGTGGAGGCTGTGGTGCCGGCGTGAGTGAGGGCTGGCATGGACCTTGGCTCGTCATTGGAAAGAGCTGTTGCCATTTTCCAAAGAGAACAGTCCTGGGTAGTGAGGGATTCTACTTTGGACTCCCACCTGCTGCTGTGGAATTCAGCAAGTGAATCTTTCACCTGCTGCGTTGCTTGATTTGCGAGCCTTTTGAGGCGGGGGTCTCCCGTCCTGAGGGCTCTTCTGAGCAGCCGGTTTTTATCCCTGATCTGCTCTTTGATAGCTGGGGGTAGTCTACCTTGAGAAGAGACTGGTTGGGTTCGTGACGTTGTGGCCTGGGCAAGGGCTGTCTGGATATCAGCAGTCAGTTTATTGACTGCCGAATCCAGATCCTGGGTTGTGGAAATTTTTGGGATGGGACCCGTGGTCGCCAGGAGGCGTTGGAAGTGGTCCCAGTCTGTGCTGGAAGTGGTGACTGTGGCATTCATTTTGTCGGCCGGATTTCCCAGTGTAAAAATGACCGGTAGATGGTCAGACGAAAGGTCATGAATGACAGTAATGTTATGCCGGAGGTTGATATTTTTTTAGAAGAAAAATATCTAGAAAGTCCGGTCTTCCGTGTCCAATGTGGGTGGGCTCGTCTGGAGCTATGAGATTGAATGGGATTTGGTTCTGGATGGCGTCGAGAGCAATGCCATTAGCGTTCGTAGCTAGGTTTCCCCAGAGAACGTTTTTGGCATTGAAGTCTCCGCCCAGAACGGTCTTTTGATTGACAGGGCCAAACAGCAGATGGAAGTCTGCAGGATCGATGGGATGTTGGTCACCGTTTTGTTGGTAGACCGAGAAGAGGTGGATGGTGGTGTTGTTTGCCATGGTTATGGCAATAGGCGTGGCTTCAGTTTGGACAAGAGGAAGGGGGGGTGGTTGGTAGTGATTTAAGGAGTGCTTGACAAGAATCATGGTCCCCCCTAGGCGGGCCCTGATTCTGTCGTTGCGGTAAACAGTGTAGTTAGGAAGACTGAATCGGATGCCGGGCTTTAGAAAGGTTTCTTGGATTAGAGCTACGTCGACGTTATGGTCTTGTAGGAAATGGAGAAGTTCATGCTTTTTGTCGCGAATGCCATTGGCATTCCATGACAAGATGTTTAGCATTTTAGGAGAGATCTTATTTGGTCGCTTACTCATACTTGGGCGTTGGAATTAAGCAGGGGCATGAAAGTGGCGGAAAGCTTTTGAAAGTTTTGGATGTTTTTAAAGAAGGTTTGCATGGCAGAATTCATGCTATTGATAGATGTAAGGGCGTCGGTCATGTTTGTTGGAATTGAGGTCGCTGGGGGAGCCGCCGTTTGACGACGGTTTGCCCAGGAGAAGGTGGCTTGGGAGTTAGCTTGGTTGGTTGCGGGTCGCTGCGACGGGTGTTTGGGACAGCCTCTGTAGGAGGCTGTATGCTCACCCTCGCAGTTTTGCACATTTGGCAGGTAAATCCCGCGTTTTTTGGCATGTGGACGTGAGGTGCCCCTGCCCGCATTTAACACATTTGGGCGGGGCCCTGCACAGATGGGATGAGTGGCCAAATAATTGGCAGTTGAAGCATTGGGTATTTTTAGACTTGGAGTGTTGGGGTTCTGCTTTTATTTTGTTGTGCCTGACTTCAGTAATAGCAAAAATGGCTTTATCGGATTTGGGCACTAGCACCAAAACCATGGGCATGGGGTCCCCTGATTTGTAGTGCCATCGGATAACTTTATGAGGGTTGTGGCCTTTTTCACGCAGGTCACTAGCAATCTCGTCGGTTGTGAGAGTCTCTACGACTCCCCTCAACACGACGTGATTTAACTTGTCCTCCTGGAACTGGAAGGTATGGAAGGGTTCCCTGTTCTCCTCCAGGAATCTAGTTATATTTCTAAAGTCCTGGGGGGTCTCGGGGTGTATCCTCACACCTTCCGGGAGGGTGACCGCGCGGGTAAACCTGAATTTCTTGGCATTGAAAGTTGAGACGAGTTGATTGTAGCGCGTTTTGTCACGCAGTACAATGGGCGGAACTTTGGTGTTAGATGATGATGGGTTTGAGGGGGGGGTTACCGTGTGTGCTGGCGACTTACCTGCAGCAGCTTTTTTAGCAGCACCTTCCTGACTGGTCCTCGACCCCTGCCCTGACGTGGTGGAAAGCGTTGTCTGGGGCTGGAGAAGGGCGGTGGCTGGGGCGGTGGCTGGAGGGACAGTTGATGCTGTGGCTACAGTTGAATCTTTGGTAGAGCCGTTGCCCTGGAATGCTGGTGTTTTGTTGGCATTTTTGTTTGCACGTTTCGACTGCGAGGCAGCATCATCATCAGAGGACTTGTTGCTCCTCTTTCTGCGCCTGTATTTCCTTGTTGCCGGTTCCTCAAAATCTGAGTCGCAGGATTCTTCTTCCTTAGGGAAGGGCGTAGAGGTCCTGACTGGCGTTTCTGATTTTGAAGATGATGTGCTTCCGTTGAGGCCCAATGCAACTTCGTCCATAATGGTGTTGTCAGCATCTGCTTCAGACTCAGACGACTGAGATCTTGAAAGTTTCTCGATATGGGCCCTTAGCAGTCGAATTTCTTTGACAAGTTTCTCCACTAGGGCATCTTTTTTAGAGGCATCTATTCTTTGCTGTTCGATGACTTTTTTTAATTCAACGATGACTGTTTCCATTTTTAGTACTTGTCTAGACTGTAGTCTGCGAACCGTAATTAGGTTTTTCCCAAAAAGGATTAAATCTTCGAAATTGGTTTTTCCAAAGAGGATTAAAACTCGGGTTATACTTTAGGTCGTTAAGCCGGAAAAAGGTAGATGTTGTCGCTTTGAAGTCACGATGAGGTCAAGTTAGGTTTATTGTTCACATTTTTATATAATTTCTTAATTATAATATTACACCTAATTATATTATATTGATAGTATTGGAAAACACACACGGACATGAAATTAGGAGAATAAATTTAATATTGGTGAATTGTTTAAATCTACCTGGTCGTTGAGTAAAGTACCTGTAGTCCTTAATCGATTTATTTGCATTATCTCTAAAAGGTTTAGTTTTAAACCCCTTTGTTGGATATGTAAAATTATGAAATTCTTATTAAATGTGTGATTCTCTGTTAAAAGATGATTAGCATATGTTGAATTAGACTTTCTATGGATGAAACTTTTTTCGTGTTCTGTAATTCTTTGTATAAATGTACGTCTAGTTTGTCTTATGTATGTTTTAGGACAAGAACCACATGTTAATTGATACACCCCTGATTTATTGTCTTTATTGATTTATGGTTTGTAGTTTTTGAGATATTTCCCTATAGTATTGTTAGTCTTGTAAGCTATGTTGATATTTTTTCCTAACGATGTTATCGATTAAAGTAACTAAATAACTGTTGTACAGTTAAAAGCCGAAATTATTAAGAAAGAATTCATATCTAATGACAACAACACAGCCAAGACTTAAGGGCAATAAAAAACTATTCAGAGTAAAGCAAAACAAAATGATGTAATCTTTACGAAAGCAGATAAAGGTAACACAGTATTAGCGATAGACAAAATCGAATATATTAATAATACGTTAGATTTTTTCAAAACAGGAAAGTACACAATTTTAAATAAATTTCCAACAAATATTTTTCAAAAAGAAATAAAACAACAAATTGAACAGGCTAAATGTATCATTCACGATAAAGATAAATTTAAATTAATAAATATGAATCCCCAAATCCCACAACATTATTCACTCATAAAACTACACAAACTTGACCAGCCAATCAGACCAGTTGTTTCCTATATGTCTGCTCCAGCATATAAGACGTCATCCTTTTTATTCGATTTAATCAAATATCATAGCAAATTTAAACCTAAAATACACTATCAAAAACTCATACGAACTTGTGGATAAAATTACCAGATAATTCTAAATTAGTTTCTTTCGATGTCAAAAACTTATTTCCAAGTGTTCCCGCAGACGAAACAGTAATTTTAATGGAGAACCTATTAACAACAAACAAAGTAAATGAAGTTATAAAAATGGACATAATTAATTTATTAAGAACTTGCCTAAGACAAAATTATTTTTCATTTAACAATAAATTATTATACAATATTAAGGAAGGGTTAATTATGGGGAGTCCATTAAGCCCATTACTTGCTGAAATTTTCACGGACAGTATTGAAACAATGATATTTAACAACCATAATAACAATAGTAATAATTGTCTATACTGGTATCGATACGTAGACGATATAATTGTTTGCTTTACAGGTACGGACAGACAATTAACTCATTTTTTACAATACAACTTCCTAGACTTAACAATCAGTAAAACCATGAAAAAAACATGAATTTGCAATATATCACAAACCTTGACATACAGATACCACAATTCACAATAGTTTTCACCACCATAACCTTCTTAAACTTGCGGCTTACCATAGATTCATACATAGACTAACTAATATCCCCTTATCAGAAGACAATTTTACTAAAGAATTAAACTACATAAAACAAGTAGCCGTTAACAACGGTTATTCAGGTACCTTAATCGATAACATCGTTAGGAAAAAAAACTTAGAAACAAGGCTATCTCAGAAATATATCCATGTTTTAAGGACAGAAAAAACCACATTTAAATGCTTAATCGATTTTGGCAAACCAACAGAAAAACTGGGCAAATTTTGAAATCAAAAAAATATCAACATTGCTTACAAGACTAACAATATTTTAGGGAAATATCTCAATAACTACAAACCATAAATTAATAAAGACAATAAATCAGGGGTATATCAATTAACATGTGGTTCCTGTCCTAAAACATACATAGGACAAACTGGACGTACATTTATATAAAGAATTACAGAACACGAAAAAAGTTTCATCCATAGAAAGTCTAATTCAACATATGCTAATCATCTTTTAACAGAGAATCACACATTTAATAAGAATTTCACAATTTTGCATATCCAACAAAAGGGTTTAAAACTAAACCTTTTAGAGACAATGCAAATAAATCGATTAAGGACTACAGGTACTTTACTCAACGACCAGATAGATGTAAACAATTCCCACTATTAAATTTATTCTCCTAATTTCATGTCTATGTGGGTTTTCCAGTACTATCAATATAATTTAATTAGGTGTAATATTATAATTAAGAAATTATATAAAAATCTAAACATTAAACCTAACTTGACAGTGTAAAATGTAGATCTGACGAAGCTGCATCGACAGCGAAACGCGTCATCGCTATTATAAATAAACTAGTGAAAATTGACTAAAAACAGTCTTTTATTATATAAATTAGTAGTATGTTTTATTTAATCAGTCCTCTAAATTTTTGAACATAGGGGTACATTCGGAGGAAAACCGGTAAAGTGGTTTACTTAGTATTTCCTTTGCAAACAAGCAGATCTAAAATAAATACTAAATTTGACTTTCTTATACTAAAGGAAAACTTTATTCGACCATCATAACTCGATATATTAAATGATAGGTACCTTATAATGAGATATTAATAACATAAAAATTGAACTATAAATGTTTCAGAGAAATTTACAATTGAAACTTAACATTACCCTCTATAGTGAATAATACTTCAGCTAAAATTGTACATACTGAAAAAATAAAATAACTTTCAGTTTCCTTCAAGAACCCTTAAAAGGATGTATAACAAGATATGTGCGATGAAAATTTTCTAACTGTCTCCCACAACCCTTCAATCACTTATATGTTTAACTATAAATAAGTATGCTTACAATTTATTCTTTGGTTCAACTAATAATCATAAAAAATTCTATTGCAGCTTTCACTTCCTTTCCCTGAAGCAATGTTGCTCAAGAAGCATAAATTCTGTTTCTACTTCAAATACCAAAATTTAAATCGATATATCTTTTCAGTTGAGAGTTACTGTGCCCATAAAACAACACATAGTCAGACTGGTTGGCCCAGAAGAAGAAGAAGAAAGGGAAGAAACATTGCAAACTAAGTTTTTTATGATATAGAGACCGTAAAACAGATGTTTCGTAAGGTCATTTTTCACTACATTATTTCATTTTAGCAAGGGAACTAACGATTGCAATGATTATTTGTTATGATTTGATGTAATTATGAAGATATATAGTGGTTATGTTCACCGACTATAAAAATAACGCTGTGCCTTCGATATCCTTATTATAAAGTCGATTTCATGTATAAATGATATCGTATATCAAAGCTAACCCAACGCGCTAGTCTCTGATTCTCAAAAAGTAACAATTTTTATTTGTTTTTTGACTAACCATTTACTAAAATTATTAATTTTATTATTTATTCTCGTTTTTTTACTAATGATTCTCATGACCTCAAACAGGGAAAGGTTGTTTAACGGAAACGCATTTCAAAAATAATATTTCCTATAAACAAGTCATAGGTTTGAATCACATTTTATCTTGTCTCAAAATTGGTTTTTCTTAAACTGGAGAACGTATTTAACAAGAACTGTATTATAGTGACCAACGCTGCATCGTTATTTCTAATTATATTTGGATTTTAGGGAAACACCCTCCTGAATTTCGAGAAGCCATAAATTTACTGAGGAGGTTAAATCCAGATAATAGTCAAACAGATTGGGAGGAACAAGGTAAATGAATAATATTAAATTGACAAAGGGAAAAAAACATTTGTAATGCTACATATACCTTAACACCTCCTGAACCAAATATCTTATAATCCGCATGCAATCTGACCACACGCTTAATATTTTTACACAATACGATGCATAGCATCCATACAATAAGATACGACCATAGAGAAAATAACACAAAAAGGTCGGTAGCTACGAACAGAACATGCATAGAGTTTACCGTCTCTATAATAGTGATACTACTAACTACAGTCTTCAACTGTAATAGTAAAAGACTATAACTCTAAATATCTGTTTTACCAACTGATGAGAACAAGTGGTCCATTTAAAAAGAATAATCAATCTACAAATAATTGGACACTTACTACGATTTTTTTTTTAAAGACGTAGCACACGTTCTACAGGGAAATCCTTAAAGCTCTACAGGATTCACGTTGTATTTGATAAAACACAGTCCTGGGCAAATCATTCCAAAGGGATGATGTTCTCCATCTAGAAAACTGCTTGAAAAGTATTGTACGAGGAGTAATGTATTAGCGCGACACGTATGAATACATGCACTATCCTGGGAGGAATTACGCGGGCTACATCCATTAAACACTTTCAATGAAAATACTTGCAGAATAGGCTCAAGTCGTCAACCGTTCTTCGATGTTCCAAGGTATCAAGATTTTTGGTCCGTTCTAGGTCTCCAATGAGATGAACAGCTCTCTTCTGAATAGAATCTAACAAATGCAGTGTATGTTTGGGAGCAGAACC
This sequence comes from Pachyrhynchus sulphureomaculatus, assembly GCA_019049505.1. Classification (NCBI taxonomy): domain Eukaryota; kingdom Metazoa; phylum Arthropoda; class Insecta; order Coleoptera; family Curculionidae; genus Pachyrhynchus; species Pachyrhynchus sulphureomaculatus. Next base: position 65,243,389 of record CM032454.1, read on the forward strand.
CCAAACATGGGAGCAGTATTCCGCTGTTGGTCAAATTTGAGCTTTGTATAGAATTAACAGCTGCTGTGGAGTCTAAAGATTTCTAGTTCGAAATAGTATTCCTAGCTCTTGAAAAGCTCTCTTTGCTATGCATGCGACATGTTTATTCCAGACATATTTACTCCCAATTTAACGCCTAGCAACTTGAATGACAATCCCAGAGGAATGGAGTGTCCCGATATAACTATGTCGAATTCCGCAACGTGTAAGTTTTTAGAAAAAACTGTCGCCTGTGTTTTTATAACGTTAAATTCTACTTGGTTACTGTCACCCCAAGATAGGATTTCTTTCAGATTTTTGTTAAGTTGAACGACTTCCTGATGTCTGTGAATATTTGCATGTCGATGTTTGAATGCTCAAAGTGAATGAAGAAATAAGCGTATTGTCATCTGCAAAGATGTAGATAGAATTTCTAGTCCTTTCCGCAGATCGTTAGTGTAAATGAGAAAGAGAGTAGAAGACAGTAGGGAGCCTTGGGGCACACCGGCATTGATAGTGAAGGCATTAGAAAGAAATCCGTCGACCGCCACTCGTAAAGAACGCTCTCTGAGGAGACCTGGAAGCCATAAACAAAACCTCGCAGCCATACCATAAGAGCGTAACTTAGCCACCAATCCATCATGCCAAACACGGTTGAATTCTTTAAAAGTATCAACTGCAACCGATCGAGATTCTCCGAAATGTTCAATTGCTTTATTCCAAACATGTGTTGGACAAGTTAGAGGATCTCCTGTTGATCTTTGCTTACTTAAGCAATATTGATGACCGCTAATAATGTTAAATACTCCTAGGTACTTTAGAAGATGCTGACTGATAGCTTTTTCCACAACCTTCGATATTATTGAAAGTCGATTCTTTTTGAAACAACGTATCTCTATAGTTTTTCAAATATTTCGTTTAAAAAATCTGTAATAGACTATTTAGTTTAGCAAATGACTATTTTGTAAATGTTTGGGTGAATGTCACTGTTATGATCTGGATATTCTCCTATCGCTAATTCAATATGCAGGAAAATCCACAGACCTTTAAAAATTTGAAATTAGGAGGTAGAAAAATTTTTGAAACATTTTGTTCCTATTCAACAAGTCTCTAACTATTGAAAAAAATACGGTAAAAGTAAATGGAGAAAAAAAACTAAAAATATACAGAATGTAAAGTTCATTACAAAAAAAAAATTCCATCGTCTCGTTTTTTTTGACATATGACACATCAGAACTGTCTGAAATACCAATAGTACAATAGAAGCAAAAATACGCATAAAATGGAATATTCTTTCCATCAAACTAAAAAAAAAATATTAATAAATCCGTTCTGTTTCTTATTCAGAACTAAGCAGCTATACTTTACAAAAAAATTATGATGGTATAAATAGTGGGACTCCTAAAATAATAACATAATTCAGTGGTGCTAACTTAAAATTTAATGTTTCTATCTTTTGACAAGGCTGGTAAAAAATTCAAATAAATCATCAGAATATGAAGTTTTATCTTTTTTAAGATTTTTTAACGATAATTTGTAGAAATGTTATGAGCTTCAAAAGATTAATTTCAAATATTATCCGCATTTGAACTGCAAATTCGGATTAAATTCACAAACTTATATTTTAAAAAATATTGAAGTTTTATGTGTCACAATTATGAGTGGTAAAAACTCTAGAGTTAAATACATTTTTTTTTAAGCAAGTTATGTTATTTTTAAAGATATCACGTCACGTAGAGTTAACTTGATTATATGGAAACAAACATTTGAATGTACTTAAAATTTAATATCTGAAAAGATCACTCTTACGTCTGCCTATGAAATAACCATTTCTGTAATAGGCACACTGTTTGGATGTTGTTTCATGGAAAATATAATTTTAGGCCAAGATTTCTGTAAATTTGGATCACAATCAGATAAAAGGTATTTTTGAAATGAGATAAATTAATTTGGCTCAAGTACGCTAAGAAATTATTTTTAAAAAATCGGTGCCGGTGGTTTTATTAATTTTATTCAAATGCTAATAATTACATCGACGACAGTATGATAGTTTTACGCAGTAATAATTTAGCAATACATGGCAGTGGATTGATAAGTCTGGTAAAATTTTACGAAATGGCAGGAAATTTTGTTAAGCGGCATGTCTGTTGGTAAGAGTGATTCTTGTAACGGTTGTGTTAAAAGTTTGAAATAGATGTATTTCAAACTTTCAACATAACCGTGCAGTTGTTTGTTGATAACTATCGTAAGTAATCGTTTTTTTTTTTATGGGTCTAGCACGCGTGCTGCAGAGAAGTCCCTAAAGCGCTACAGGAGTGACACGAGTGCGGAGAAAGTGATTCACGTTGTTCTTGAATCGCTGTAAATTGTACTCGGTGGGAAACACAGTCCAAATTATTCCAAAGGGATGATATTCTCCATATAAAAGACTGCTTGAAAAGCGTCGTACGGGGAGTAACAACCTGAACCTCATATGGATGTGAAGCATTAACGCGACGTGTATTTCTAACATGCACCGCTCTGGGAGAAATTAAGCGGGCCACATCCTCCGAACACTTTCCATGAAAATACTTGTAGAATAGGCTCAAGTCGCCAACCGTTCTTCGATGTTCCAGCGAATCAAGGCCGCCGGTCAGTTCCGGGTCTCCAATCAGAAGAACAGCTCTTCTCTGAATAGAATCCAACAAATGCAGTGTATGTTTGGGAGCGGAGATCCAAACATGGGAGCAGTATTCTATAGTTGGTCTAATTTGAGCTTTGTAAAGAATTAACAGTTGTTGTGGAGTGTAAAGCTTTCTGGTTCGAAATAATATTCCCAGCTTTTGAGAAGCTCTCCTTGCTATGCCTGCAACATGTTCATGCCAGGACATATTTGCTCCCAAATTAACACCCAACAAATTGGGTGACGATGTTAGAGGAATAGAGTGCCCCGACATAACTATGTCGGGTTCAGCAACGTTAACCTTTTTAGAAAAAAACTGCCGCCTGGGTTTTTGTAGCGTTAAATTCCACTTGGTTACTGTCGCCCCAAGACAGAATTCCTTCCAGGTCTTTGTTAAGTTGAATAACTTCCTGCTGTCTGCGGAAATTCATCTGAGTAGCCGATGTCCGAGCGTTCAAAGTGAATGAAGCGTTAAATGTACTGTCATCTGCAAAGCTGTAGATTGGATTCTCGGTCTTTTACAGCAGATCGTTAATATAAATGAGAAAGAGATTAGGAGACAGTATGGAGCCTTGGGGCAGATCGGCGTTGATAGTGAAGGTGTTAGAAAGAAATCCGTCGACCGACACTCGTAAAGAACGCTCTCTGAGGAAACATGAGAGCCACAAACAGAACTTTTCAGACATACCATAAGAACGTAACTTAGCCAACAGCCCATCGTGCCAAACACGGTCGAATGCCTTGGATATGTCAAGAGCAACCGCTCGAGATTCCCCAAAGTCTTCAATTGCGTTGTTCCAAACATGTGTTACATAAGTCAGAAGAACTCCTGTTGATCTATTTTTACGAAAGCCATATTGGTGATCGCTAATAATGTTAAATCCTTCAAGATATTTTAGAAGATGTTGATTGATAGCCTTTTCCACGAGTTTCGATATTATTGAAAGCAGTGCGATTGGTCGGTAGTTATTTGGCAAGGTCTTCTTGCCTTTTTTAGGTATCGGCTGAAATGTGGCACATTTCCAGCAGGAAGGAAATATTCCCTTTCTGTAGGATAGGAAGAAAAGTCTACAGAAAACTGGTCTTAGCTCCCTCGCACAGAACTATGGCAGGTATTCCGTCAGCGCCACAAGCCTTTTTGGTGTCTGGCTTCATCAAAATACGTTTTATGATACGAGGTCTGAAGACAATATCGGACATCCTTGGCTGCAATATAGGATTAGCAGGTGGTGTTTTTCCTTGGAAATCAACAGTAGAATGTGAAGCAAAGAGTTCAGCCAACAAGTTCGCTTTTTCAACAGGTGTCGTTGCAATAGAATTTGGTGTTATGAGTTTCTTAGAAATGCATAAAGCCGAGTATCGTAGCGTGATAAAACATTATTATTTAAAAAGTGGACTGACTACTGCCCAGATAGAAACTGAACTGAAGGAAGTGCATTGAGACTCTGCACTAGCCCTCAAGATCATTTATTACTGGATAAATGAATCTAAACGTGTCCGTACGAGGACTGCAGATGCTGCGTGTGTAGGATGCCCGATTATGGTTCTTCTGAAGAAATAGTCGATTAAATTCATGGTATCATAATGAAAGATTGTCGCATTAGTCTTGTGAGATTGCTGAGATGGTAGGCATGTCATGTGAATGAGTACATAATATCCTGCTTGAAGTTCTAACAATGAAAAAGCTGACGGCGCGATGGGTGCCGCATTTGTTAACTCAAGACCAAAAACGCACGAGGAAAGACATTTCAAAGTCGTGTTTGGAAAAGTTTTTACTTTATTTCAAATTACATGCATTTACACACTCGTGCAAACAAAACATAAAATGAAATGACGTCAACATACAAAAAAGGAAATATTCATTAATTTGATACAATTTACATAAACAGTTACATACTTTACATGTTCAAATAATCATTAATACTATATGGTTCTAAATCTGACAGTAATTTTTTCACCATTTTTTTAAACATTTTTTCAGTTGGCGCATTTTTGATTCTATCATCTAATTTATTATACAGTTTAACCCCCATATAATAAACGCTCTGCTTAAATAAAGCCAAACGATGGGACTGGACAATTTATATTTGTTTTTCTGGTATTATAATTGTGCTCTCTCCGCATTCCCAAGCTTTCTTTGAGACAGTAAAAAAACATAAGAATGTCTAGTATGTATAAAACCAACACAGTTCATACACCCCTTGACTTGAACACACCCCTGCAAGACTGCAAATAAGGCATTCCATTTAAAATTCGTAAAAGCCGCTTTTGAATGACGAAAATACTTTGGGCTTTCAGGCTTGACGCCCAAAATATTATACCAAACCTCATTGTTGATTCAAAATTTACAAAATAAAATGTTCTCTTTGCAGGCTCAGACAGGTATTTAGATACAAACTTAAGACATAAACAAATTTTATTTAATTTATTACTAAAATATTCAATATGTGCTGACCAATCTAGGAATTCATCTATTTTCAGACCTAAGAATTTTGTGTTGCTCTGGCATGGGTACTGATTATTGTCTATGCTGACAGCTTCAGGTTTTTCTTTTTTATTTAATTTGGTTCTAAAAAGGATCATCAAAATTTATTTTTTTCAAACCAACTGTTTGTTTTTAAGAAAAAAATTTTCTGCCTTTGTAATGACTTCAGGAATTTCCCTTCCTGCCACAAGCAAGTTTGTGTCATCAGCATAAGATATAATTCCATTATACTGTATACTAGTAAAGTTCACTTCTGAGTTCAGATCATTTGTGAAAATTATGAATAAGAGAGAACCCAAAATACTCCCTTGAGGAATTCCCACTTCATTTTGAAGTATCTCTGATTTAAAACATGACTTTATTTTGTATCACTACTCTCTATGTTCTGTTCTTTACATATGTGCTGAACCATTTGAGAGCATTTCCTCTTGACGCGTAATTACAAGAACTTCTCGCGTCGTTTTGTGACTATAAAAATGCCCAAAAGGTTCATAACAATTTCGAAAATAAATAACAAATATAATCTTTAAAGTATCTTTCAATGATGACCTCCCTGGTGTTGTCATATATGCTTTGCTTTGGAAACGTTTTTACACGTCTATAGCAAATTCATTTCATAAAAATCATTACCTAAAACTTACAGATATTTTTTAACAGTAAAACATCAACAGAACCATTTCTCTCTTCTCTCTTTTCTTTATTTTATTGCTCAGTCGATTCGAACTGTAACCGTTCGAGCAAACTCTGGTTTGTTGCGAAATCTTATTTGACCAGCGGGACGTAGAAGCAGTTCTGACTTAAACAAAATCGCTAAAATATACTTAAAAAACCAGCCAAGTGCATGTCGGACTTGCGCAATTAGTGTTCCATACGAACATTGCTTTTAAAATAAAATAAAATCCTTATCTAGGTTAGTTACTTAGGTCCCTGACATGACATCTTAAGACCCAATATGTATTTTGGCGTTCTTTCTTAATTAATAATGTATGTTAGTTATAGCTTCTTAGCTACCTGATACGCAATAAATGAATCTAGCTCAATCTAGAATCTAGTTGTAAAAGTTTAAACCAAATATTTACTACCTAAATATTTGTTTTATTATAAACAAATAAAATTATTTTGTCTCGGTACTTATCCGTTAGTCACAAGTCATCATGAAAAATTATTTCATCTGTGATTGGCCAAATGCAGTACTGTACTGTAGAGTATATGAGTATATTACTAATTACACCTAATACGTATTGATACTTCGTAGCTTTTAGTTCCGTTTAAATTCACAACTTTCCTCGACAAAAACCTCCACCATATTGTCAAGAGGATATAGTTCTTCTTATACTAGATAAATCTAATGCACTCGTGATAATTCTCGCTAAATCTAAACTTTATGGAAACTATTCCATAATTTTTTGAAAAGTTTTTGATCAGTATTTTTCGAGATGTGAGGGGGAAGCGATTTTTGGCCATTTTTTTTTAAAGTAATATGAAGAAAAGTTTGCGTAAGTATTACATCATATATATTTTAGAACTTGTATTTTTAAAGGTTTTCATTAGACACCCCTTAGAATTTTTTTCTCACTTCCCCCACACGCTAACCCCTTAAATCAAAATTTAACTTTCAACACTACAAAGGTCTATTGGGGCCATCAATTCCTATACTTGTGGGAAATTTCGACTTTCTATGTCAAATAGTTTCAAAGAAAATCGGGTGTGACAAACAGGAGGACACAGAAGTGTTTTAATTAGAAACATTGCACACAAGGTCCATAACTTCATTTATTTATTAAAATTTGCTTCTACGGTTTTCGTTTACAATATATTTATACTAATATTAATAAATATCCATTCGGAATTGTATTGATATATTTTTAAAATTTCAGTAGATGACCACGAAGATGTAGATACGGATCTTATAGATTTAATGAATGGACCTGTATCTACTTCACTTAATTTAACCAGTCATCCAGTGACATGGGGACAACAAGGCGACTTGGTATTTCGAGCGGTAGATTTGGACTTCATGAAACCTGTTACAGAAACTATAGAAACAATTTTGAACACGACGAATCTTGAAGTTACCGTATATAATGGACAGCTTGATTTAATTGTGGATACTCCTGGTAAGAAAAAAAAAACAATTAAATGATTTACACAGTAGATTTGACTTCTCACGCTAAACCGTAACCTAATTTAAGCACTACAAGTTGATATTTTAATTGATAGGTACTATATGGTTAAATATTAATATATATATATATATATATATATATATATATATATATATATATATATATATATATAACCTGAACTAAAACTTGCTATTTCCCTCTACATACCGTTTCTGTTACAACTCAAAATAATAAAAAATTACCAGAAATCCTAAACAGCAGGTATAACTCGATATATACCAAGCAACTCCTCTAACTTCGCCCACCACCTCATTAACGCCTTAGATATTTGACTAGAAAAAACTGAAAATCATGAAAAATAACAACTTTTCGATTCCACCACTAGAAGGCTCCTGAATTATATACAAAATAACCCCTTTAACACTTTTCTATTCGACTTTAACCTCATATATGTTTTGCTATAAATAGTTATTATTAAAATTGGTTAATTATCCCATCGAAAAACTAATAAATAAATCCTAATAATATTAAAAATAAACAGAATTTTTAGACTCCAACCACTTTCTTCCTCTTAAACGATATCCCCCAAAAAATATAGGTTCCATTCCTACTTACTGTTACTAATTCTACTACTACCAAACTTGATGACCGAAAGACGGACGGAAGAAATACCAATATCTGGGAGGCTTAGATTTTCTCAGTTGTTTAACAAAGAAAGTGAAAAAATGATCTTATATCACAATATATGGTTTTAGTTAATGAGATTTCGGAAAAAAAATTTTTAAGGATAAATATCAACGTGTTATATTATCCCGACAAGATACGCCAATTGGCCCACCATTAGTATATATATCATGTGGGTGTGTGTCTTGTGTCTTTATTACAATTGTAGTACGATTGTCTGTATGCGTGTGTATATTGCCGATTATAACTCAAGAATAAGTAATAGAATTTTCAAGTATATAGACGTATATAAATAAATATATATATATATATATATATATACATATATATATATATATATATATATATATATATATATATATATATATGTATATATATATATATATATATATATATATATATATATATATATATATATATATAATATATATATATATATATATATATATATATATATATATATATATATATATATATATATATATATATATATATACATATATATATATATATATATATATATATATATATATATATATATATATATATATATATATAATATATATATATATATATATATATATATATATATAAATATATATGTATATATAATAATTTTTCTGCTGAACCTTTTGTTTACATAAACTTGATTGGTTTTTCTTGAGTACTTAGGTTCTTTTGGAAAATACAAACTAGTTTATTTGACGGTTCGCCTTATTTTTTTTAGGCATTCATTGAGTATATACCTTGAAAGTCTACTATTTTGTGTGTGGACACAAACGATTTTTTTGTTTCTAACCGCCATATTGAGCCCCTATGTTGTTTTTTTTCAAAATGCCCGTTGTATTTGAAAGCTTACGTTTCAATGGAGAAATTGACACGCTTGAATTTTTTTTTTTCGTTAATTCTATTTTTGGGTATTGAGGTGGTTCCGTTGATACGAAACGTCCCGTATATATATATATATATATATATATATATATATATATATATATATATATAAGTACTCTCTGTTCTTCTTGAATTTGCTTAGTAAGTTTGCTCTTTTTATGAGGTAATTTTTTACTGACACAACTTTCAAACTACATATTTAATTGCGCCTGCACTTCTTATATGAAGCTTACCTTTTAAGTTTTTACAAAAACAATGAAAAAAAACAAATTTTTGGTACAAATGGTTTTATTGTTTCTCAAAATATTCTCGAAACATTTTTTACACTCTGAAATTGGTATCTCAAAAACATGGTTTTGGAAAGATTCAATAGCTTTTTGAGATAGGCATTATTGCCTGTTTTCTTTGTTCCCTGCTCTATAGATCGTCGCTCCCATTGATCTTCTTTCGTTCGGTGACTTGTCTCTAACTATCCGTACTATCCTGTTGTTTGCCATTCTTCCTATGTGTTGATCCCATTCCACTTTTCTTCCTCTTATCGACTGGTTGATATTCTCTATATTACATGTGCCCCTAAGTATTTTCATTTCAGTTGATTCTAGCATTCTCTGTGTTATACTTGTATCGGGTCTTGTTTCAGATTTGTAAGTCATTACTGGTCGTATTACGCTCTTGTATATTCTTGTTTTGGTTTCCACGGAGAGGAATTTATTTCTAAATATGGTATCATTGGGCATCCCGCTATCCTATTAGCCTTGTGGACTTGATGTTTTACTTCTTCGTCGATTTTTCCGATACTAGATATTTTGATGCCCAGATAATCGACCTCGATCCCCTGTTCTATTAGTTTATCTTCCACCACCAGCTTGCACCTAATCTGCTCTTTTGCTATTACTATTGTCTAGGTTTTTTCAGTGGAGATTGACATATTATATTGTGTTTTGCTGCTATGTAGAATTCGTACAGCAGCCTTTGTAGATCGTTCTCGGTCTCAGCTATTATTATCGTGTCATCTGCATAACATATAATTTTAACTTCTCTGTTCTATGTCCCTTCTTTCTTTTAATATTCTTTATAATTTTATCCAGGATAATATTAAATAGAAGAGGACTTAAAGAGTCTCTCTGCCTGATTCCAGATTTATAGTTGATTGGTTCTGTCCTTCTTTCTGCTAACCTTGCGACTACTTTATTGTCTTTATATATATTCTCGATAGTTTTAATTAGGTCTAATGGGATGTTCCTATTATATAATAGATGAGTAATGTCTTCCATTTGCACATTGTGGAAACCTTTTTTCAAGTCTATCAGGCACGAGTATGCTGGACAGTCGTATTCTATGGATTTTTGTTTTACCTGTGTCACAATGAATACGGGATCGGTGCATGAGCGCCCACTTCTGAATCCTTGCTCTTCTTCTGCCAGTTATATTCTCGCGTTTATTTTTGTTGTAATAATCTTTGTTGTTAATTTCAGTGTACAGTTTAGCAGATGTATGCCTCTATAGTTGTTTGGATCTTCTTTTTCTCCCTCCTTGTGCATTAATATAACTGCCGCTGTTCTCTATTCATCTGGGATTCTATTCGAACTTATAATCCTCTATGTAAGTGTCTGGAGTTGTTTAACCAGAGTAGTTCATTAGCTATTTCGTCTTCACCGGGAGATTTACGGTTTTCTAATTTTTCCAGTGCTTCTATTACGTCTTATTCCATTATATATGTTTCTTCGTTTATCGTTTTCTCTGGTGTTTGTGGCAGTGTGATACTCTGTTCCCTTTTATATAATTGTGTTAGATATGTTTCCCACGTTTCTTTCTTCACGTGTGAATACTTTATTAGTTCTTTCATCTCAGTTCTCTGCTGTCTTATGAGTCTCCAAATTTGTTTTTGTTGACCATAGAAATTTGTTTCTAATTTTTTGTGTATCTCTCCCAGTATTCCATTTTTGTTCTTCTTACTAATTCGTTGGTTTCTGTTAGTATTCTTTTATATCTTTGGTAGGTTTCATCTGTCCTGATTGGCCTGTACTTTAGATAGCTTTTTTCTTTTCACGGCATTTCTCTTTGATTTCTGCACTGAACCAAGGTGTTTTTGTTCTCCATTTTTTATTTTTATCGACAGTTTTAGTCCCTAATGCCTCATATGCAGCATCTAATTCATTTGTTTTTATTTTTGACGAACCGTCATTTATGTTATCTTGGTCATTTATTTAATTTATTCTGATTTTCTCTTTCAGTCTTCTCTGGCATAGGTCTCTCGTTGATTCTTCTTGTAAATTTTCTATTCCTACTGTAAGTCACATGCCGATCCTCTTCGATCATGTTGCGCACAGCATCAATGTTTTTTGGAATAAGAACCGATTTTGGTCGACCTTCATGAAATTCATCGCTGACAGAAGCACGACAATGATGTAATTCTGCAAACTAACTGTAAACAGCCTCTTCTGATGGTAATTCATTACCAAAAGTTGAAAGAAGCGATTCGAGGCATTGTTGTTGAGTTAGGCATTTGTTAAAATCGTAAAACATCATCCAACGAAAACATTCACGTAAAATTTCCATTTGTTCACAAAAGTGTTTTTCGCAAACGCTCACCGTAAACAAATTATTCTGCCAATTTCTGAGTTGTCATTGTTTTAACAATAATAAATGTCAATTTTTACAACAATGGGTAATGTCACATCTCCATAGTGCCATTTAGTGATCGTTTGTAAAAACTTTAAAGGAGGTCCTCGTATATGTTTCAGAGTTATGCGCACAGTATTCGGTATTACATGATATTTATAGAAAAAGTAGAAGTATCCGAGGCTCATTTTCCGTGAAATATTGCGATATATCTTTGAAAATTACAATTCTTTAGAATATTGGCTGTATGTGGTCAGTTTGTGTTCAGGCATGTTGCAATGGTTGTGAGTGGATTAACATTACCGGATACATTTTATTTAAACACACTTGTCTGAAGACGCAGGCATCTTTTAAAATGATACACGTAGATATTATATTATTCTCTGGAATTCTGGTCAGTATGAACCTTAATTCAACAGTTTCTAAGCTATTAAGGTCTACAAAATAGTTTCCTGTATGTGCGTATTTGCATGTCAATGTGTGTCCATTAAAAACTCAAAAACGACTAATCTTTCATACTTTTTTTTTTGATAAATTATTAAAATAAACATTTTAGCAGAAATTATGTTTTATTTTACGTATACACCTCAAATCGTTTTCGTTATTTTGATTTTGCTCAAATAAATGGAGAAAACATTTAGACAAATGCACTTCATTAGTAGTCCTGGGCGTATTTCTACAAATAAAACCAGTGAGTCAAAATGGAGAAACGTAAAGTTATTTATATTTCAGGAACCATCGCATGGGTAAATAAATTACATTGGAATGGAGCTGACAATTGGAAACATGCCAATAGGACACCTATAATCGTAGATGGAATAAATGACGGATATTCAAAAAGTTATGGAAATTTCAATTTTTATTGGATAAATAGAGCCGGCCACGCGGTAAGAAAACTTATTAAGTTAGAGTGTTCAAATCTTGGAGAGTATACACAATGCTCAAATCGATTATCAAGCTTATTTTAATGACAATGGCAGCCCATCTTATTCTCAAGTAAAATATTTGTCTAAACGGTTTCGGTGACAAGATGACTCCATATCAGGAAGATCGGTTGAGGTTGACAACGACCGTTTTTTGGGTCTACGAAGAAATTTTTTCTTATTAAATGTATGAAAAAAGGGTCCATAATCAGTGCAGGTGTTCATGGAAGGACGATCCAAAACCTGAAAAACAGGCCGTTAGAGAAAAATGTCCCAATTTGTAGAAAAATATTGCCTTGCCAGTAACAATAATTGATTTATCAAGATTTTCAATAGTAGAGTCCGTCAAATAAGAACGTATTCTTGAAAAAATGTGTTTCGAGAACATTTTTTGCCATCGATGTTTTTGGTGTGCTAACAACGTACCTTAGTAAGTTGTCCAATCGCATCTTCGAGGCATGCTGTCGATGAGATTTTCTGCATGCTACGGCAATAATCTCCAAATTTTTCGTATCTCGCGAAACAACTGAGGCAAAGTTCTCAGAGCTTTTTCTTTACAAGGGACCAAATATTTTCAATAGGGTTGGCGTCCGGTGATTGTGAGGACCCCTCTAGTATTTCATCGTGGGCCCAAGCGAGCGGCTTCGCAGCGTGATTTTCATCATCATTTTATACCACTGTAACAACATTTTTTTTATCTTAAAAGCAATCAACGTACGGAACACTAATTGTGCAAGTTCAACTTGCACTTGACCGGTTATTTATACTAAGGGAGACTACTCTTTTCTGATGTAAGTATATAAATATTTTATTTTTTAGGCACCCACTGATAATCCAGGAGCAATGGAATACGTTTTACGTCAAGCAACACATAATTACAGTATTACCAAAAAGAAATAAGTCTTGTCATGTTTAATTGTACGGGTGGGGTGTTTTTTTAAGTTAGGGCATTATTTTTACCTGGTTAAAATCACTAAATATAGCAGTCGCTCCACCAAATAGGGCCTATATAAAATACTCAAAAAAAGCTATAGCAAGCCTTTTTCACCTATTCAAATTTGAGTACACGCTGTTCTTGGGTTGTCAATGCCACTGTATCATTTTAGTATATTAATTTGGAAAAAAACTTCTTATATAACCCTGCTAGTTAAATTTACAGGAATTACTTAGCGCCAAGACATTAATTAATTTCTGAATATCTGCCTGCTGGAAAATGTGTTATTAAAATAATCGCTCACTTCATACCTAAGATATTAGGGAACACCATTATGGAGAAACCACAGTATTTGCCAAATATTTAAAGCCATGTTTCCAGTAACCTAACCAAGTCATTCTGGAGGAAATATAGATAATCTAGGCTTGGCGTTAATTTTACATTATCGGTAGGATTTATTCCCTAATTACATTTTTTATGTTGGTTACGATTCGCCAGTCCTTGCTTGTTGTTTTCGTAAGAAGAATTCATACTAAGCTCTTCCATGCAGAAAAAGTGACACTATGAATCCCTATTGTAATTTTTATCGATTTTCCACCGCTGATCCTCAAGCATTTAGACAATTATTTACACCATTTCTGCTAAATGTTGCCTTATAGGTAACAAAAAATAATCTATTTTCAATATTATTTTCCTGGCCACACAAAACCATTTATACATCCAGGACAAAACATTGGTCTAATATTATAAATAACTAGAAATGTACATGTTCATATTAATGCCTAGTTATGGGAACAGAGAGACTCCAGCGTATCTTATAAACGAGATCACTTGTATTTTTATTTACTGAATATACTTGTGCGCCTTGTCGCAATAGGATTTTCTAAAGCCTCGTATCCACTAGGTAACAACTGACTCGCAATTGCACAACATGTTGCTCATCAATGTTGAACGTCGAAGCGGAACTTTCGTTTAGCAACGTTGTCTGTTCACACGATCAGTGATTTGATACGCAACTGGATGTTTGCACGGAAACAAACAAGCCGCGCGTCACGTTGCGCGCCTTCTAGCAACATCGCGCGCTGTTGTGCAACGTTGCCGAACATGTTGAGTGTCACGTGTTGCAGGTCAATTGTTGCCTAGTGGATACATGGCTTAAGAATAGCCTTTTCAATTTAGTGACAATGTAAAAATTTGTAAGAAGGATTGGGAAAGAATGAGGTAGCACAGGGCCTAAATTAAAATCAATAGTAATTTTAAAAGACTATGTGTTCTTAATTCAAAAAATTATTTGTTGCAATAGTATCTGCAAATTGGTAAAAAATGCTCTAACTTGGCAAGCATTCTCTATATATAATCTATTTATTAATAGTTTTAGGAAAATTGACTATGATTTTATCAATAAAGTTGACTTAAAGAGTCTTTTACTTATTTTATTCAAATAATAAATTGTCCAGCCCCTCTAACGGTGATTTTTGACAAACTGTAACTTTGTTCTTACCAATAATTCCTCTGCCGATCTATGACTTGAACGGTCTCCGACACAGAGCAGGCGTACTGTAAATTGGGCTCAAATTATTCATAGATACGAATTGTTGTATTTTACTCGGACTGAGATTTCCAAAACTCTTTATTGTTTTCGATAACTTTATAATGGTATCGAACTACTAGACATATATTCTTAAAAATGCAGTACGCATTTCTGTATATTCATTTCTCAAGTGCACCTTTCTGTGTCGCCAACTGTTTAGTCATTTTGGTAAGTATACCATTTTTAATGGGATGGGAGCACTTCGGTGTCTGTTTGTCACACCCGATTTTATCCGAAATTATTTGACATATAAAGGTGAATTTTGGCACAGTTATAAGAATTGAGGCTCAATCAGAACCGTGTAGTTTTGAAAGTTAAATTTAGATTTAAGATGTTAGTTTTGAGGAGTGAAACCGGAAGTGAAAAAAAAAAATACTAGGTCATAGAGTGTGGTATCAAATGAGAGCCTGTGAAAACACGAGTTTAAAAATATATATGATGTAATACTCGTGCACGCTTTTCTTTGTAATATTTTTAAAAAATGGGCAAAAATCGCTGCTTTCTCACCCTATCTCTAAGGGTACTGATCAAAAAATTTCGAAAAAATCTGGAATATTTTCCATAAAGTGTAGATTAAGCGAAAACCACGAGGGCATTACTTTTCATAATTTATCTGGTATAAAAAAAAAAAAACTGCTTGACTTGACAATAAGGTAGAGATTCTTATTCTTATTGTGGAAAGTTGTAAATTTAACCGGGACCAAGAGCTACAAGATATCAATAAGTATTCGGTGCAATCACATACTTTTCAGTACATTACTGCCTTAAAAGGCCTAAAATGCTACATCCAAAAATGGACCGTCGTTTAACCAGTTGAATCAAGTATCATAACATTTGTTGAAACTAAGAAGGTCGAGCGCCCCTAAAGGCAGACGCCTCCGACACCGAACCCAACTTTAGGACCCAAAAAATGGGTTTAATCATATAAAATCAATAAATTTAGTATGTTCTTGATTAAATAAGAGGGAACCTGCAAGCGGCAGACGCCGTCAATACCGGAGGACGAAGCTGGACCCATTTTTTCCAGCCAGGTCTAGTATCATCCTCCGTTATTGGCGGCGTTTCTCTTTTGCAGGTTCCCTCTTATTTTATCCAGAACAAACTAAATTTTTGATTTTATATGGTTGAATGACAGTCCATTTTTGGATCGACGTTTTTTGGGCCCTAAAGCTGGGTCTGGTTTCAACGGCGTCTGCCCTTTAGGGCGCTCGACCTTTTAGTATCAACAAATATTATAGGGCTTGATTGAAGTGGTTAAATGACAGTCCACTTTTGGATGTAGCATTTTGGACCTTGCCCGATATAATGAACAACTAGACAAACGGTTAGTCGACAGATCAAAATTTCGGGTCGCCTTATTGGTCTATAAGCATTTGGCCAACCACAGATAAAATAAATTTCCTTGATGACTGGTGACCAACCGATAGGTACTGAGACAAAATAATTTTATTGTATTTGTTTATTATTGAACAAATATTTAGGTAGAAAATATTTATTTTAAGCTTTTAGTAAAAAGATGTCTCGCTTTTTATATATTCTTGGTAATTCATATATTGAAGATGAATATGTGACTGAATTTAATAGAATACTTCAGGAATCCCGGTACGGAACACTAATTGTGCAAGTCCGACTTGCACCTGGCCGTTTTTTTTTTATTTTATCTGTCTAACCATTTGTCACTCTCACCGTAACTACGTTAATATTTGTATATATAGAAAATTTTAATAATGAATGTCTGTTGGAAGAAATATTAATACCCAGTCTATTTTAAAACATGGTTTGCTCCACCTTAAGAAGTGAGTAGCCTAGCGATGATTTTTGGCAAAATGTAATTTCGTCCTTGCCAAAAATTCTTCGCCTCTCAATATTGGGCTCAAATCATCTATAGAAATTAATTCTATCTTACTGATTTATTAAGCTAGTCGCATGACAAGTACTTTTTAATATGTTCTCTTCTCTGCCGATTCTAGTTTAACATGTAGGCTGAAAAGTTTTTGGTCTGACACATAGATGCCGCCCTTTTCAAAAAAAATCCATTCGATTTTTAGGAAGTAACAACCTTCAGACGATACGTGTCAGAATTTCAAGACATTTCGACGATTAGTTTACAAGTTACAGTGATTTTAGTGACGCACCTTTTAATATTTTCAAAACAATGGAAAAAATCAAATTTCGTGTGTTGATTAGACACTGTTTTTTTAATAGAAAAAAATACTGTTCAAGCAAAGTGTGTGGCTTGATAAGTGTTACGGGAACTCTGCCCGTGAAAAATCACTTATCATTAACTGGTATGCTGAATTTAAACGTGGTCGTACAGATACAAATGATGCTGAACGCTTTGGACGCCCAAATGAAGTGGTTACACAGAAAAACATCAAAAAAATTCACGAAATTGTTTTGGATGATCGTAAAGTCAAATTGCGTGAGATAGCTGACACCCTAAAGATATCAAAAGAACGTTTTGGTCATATTTTGCATGAACATTTGAGTACGAGAAAATTCTGTTCGAAATGGGTACGGCGTTTGTTCACAGTGGACCAAAAACAACAACGTGTAGATGATTCTGAGCTCGGTTTAAGCGCAATAAAAAGGATTTTTTCATGCGATATGTGACAATGGATGAAACATGGATCCGCCATTACACCCCGGAATCAAATCGGCAGTCAGCTGAGTGGACCGCAGCCGGTAAAAGCCGCCCGAAGCGACAGTCGACTGGGAAAGTTTTGAGATGCGCATGCAATAATTTTCATCGACTATGCTGAGAAGGTAAAAACCATCAATAGTGAATATTATATAAAGTTATTGGTGCATTTGAAGGCAGAAATCACAAAGAAACGGCCCCAAATGAACAAGAAAAAAGTGCTCTTTCATCAAGATAATGCACCGTGTCTCAAGTGAATGGTTATGATGGCAAAATTGCATGAATTGAAGTTCGAATTGCTTCTTCATTCACCGTATTCTCCATATTTGGCCCCCAGCGACTATTATCTATTCGCAGACCTCAAAAGAATGCTCACGGGAAAGAGATTTGGCTCCAATGAAGAAGTTATCGTCGAAAACTGAGGCCTATTTTGAAGGCAAAAACAAATCCTTCTACAAGAAAGGTATAAAAAAGTGAGAAAAGCGTTAATGATTGTGTCGCTCTTGAAGGAGACTCTATATATTGAGGAATAAAGTCGAATTTTGCAAAAAAATGTGTTTTAATTAGCTTGACCAAAAACTTTTCAGCCTACCTGTTATTTGCTGAGCCCTGACACGACGAGACGCGTTCCAAGATGATTCGACAGTTAGGATGGTTGGTTGGATGTTAGCGGGGTAACTTCTTGACTTATTGCGCTTCGCTCTTCTGATTATAGGAGCATTATCCCTCTAAGAAGGTTTGTTAGCTTCCTTTAACGTCCTTTATGTCGTAATTTATAGCCACAGTAGATATCTCCAAACAGTTAATGTCTATTGCGGATTATCATATAGAATGTGCGTAGAGATTTCTTTCTCTTCAGCATACAATCTGCATGTTCTGGAACCCTTGGGGGTCAGTGGTCAGTGATCAGTTCCCCCAATAGTCCGGTTTGGGCATTTGCTGAGCGTGGAACAAATTTGTTAGTTTATTTAAAGGACCGCTAATTACGTCCGTCGCATGTCTTCGGCCAGACGTTGTGAGCCAATGTCGATATGACGATCTACTTATTGCCATTTTTACCACACGTTTTGGTATACCAAACGCTGCTTCTGAACCTCTGTATGGTTCTACAGATAGGAGAATTGTAAATAACTGTTGTTACTATTTATTATTACATAATATGTGTGATGACCGACCTTTAGTGATTGCGCTGCAGAGCAGTGATTTTTAGCAAACTGAGACTTTGTCATTGTCAAGAATTTGCCTGTCTTTAGCTTGAACGGTCCTCGGCAGAGCGTAGTTCCGCTTTTAATATCGGAGTCACAGTAATTATTGTATCGTAGAGAAATAAATTATGGTTATCAGTTTTCTTAACTCAAACAATGTTATTAGTAAATCCAGATGACAGTACATAAAAAAAGACTTCAGTTTAACATGGATCAAACTAGAAAACGCTACTAGAGGAAACTGTGATTACAAAATTTCGTATAAGTATAGTGTATAGTATAGTTAGTAGGTAGAATAAGGATCATGAAAATAATATGTAAAGAGTATTCAGTGGTCTAAAGCAAAAGTAATTTGCAACGTATACGCTCACCACCCAAAAAGGAATCGAACTTTCGAAAATAGAAGAAAGTGGTAG
>CM032454.1:65262686-65317686 GCA_019049505.1 Pachyrhynchus sulphureomaculatus
TCTAATTTATAAGAACTAACTGTTAGGCTAGAATTTTTAGTAATTCTTAAAACTGCAAAAGGTTAGAACTTTTTATTTTAAATCATGAATAAATTTTCTTTTTGTTGGTTAAAGCTAGTGTTTCACTGTTCACCTATTTTTCTTTTCAGGATAAGGAAAAGTTGTACTAGACTAATTCTTTTTAGTAATAACCGTAAAACACATTCAGTATTTTTTCATTTTTTTTAACTGAAGTTAGATCCTTTCTATTTTAAAATGAATGGTGCCCAAAAATTTGTACAACTAAAGCTTTTTAAAAATAGAAAATAATTCCAAAAGACGTTTAACAATTATCTCTTACCCATATTTCTCTACCAAGGAAAACTGAGCTAGTGTGTGTTTAATTTCTTTAGTTCTTTTAAAATCAGGATTCACTCAATTCATTATCAGAAATTAAAGCGGGGCTGCAAGAAAATTGCGCTCAAGCGTGGGACAAACAACTTTTCACAGGGTACAAAAAAGACGCCGCAAAAAAGCGGGCGAGTTAACACCTTACAAAATAACGCAGTCTACGTGGGGCGCAATTAGACAAATTTTCACAAGTTACAACCTAACCAAGTCTAATTAAAAATTTAAAAGCTAAATTCCCGGATATTTTGGGGAGTGTTGTGTTACAATATTGTTAATGGTGTGCGATGTTTACGTTTTTAGCTTATTTTTTTTGGATAAAAGTAGCTCAACTACACTAGGACCTTATTCCTATATACTAAGTACGTAATATAGTCCGTCTTGGTAGTTGAGTTTTAGTCATGTCTGTTATTTATCTATTTATAGTATGCCTGAAGGTCGTAAGTAGCGATTATCGACGGTCTCTTTTTTTTTTTTTTTTTATGGATCTAGCACACGTGCTGCAGGGAAGTCCCTAAAGCGCTACAGGAGCGACACGTGTGCGAAAAAAGCGATTCACGTGGTTCTTGAATCGCTGTAAATTGTACTCGGTGGGAAACACAGTCCTGGGTAAGCCATTCCAAAGGGATGATGTTCTCCATATAAAAGATTGCTTGAAAAGCGTTGTACGAGGAGTAACAAGCTGAACCTCATACGGATGTAAGGTATTAGCGCGACGTGTACTTCTAACATGCACCGCTCTGGGAGGAATTAAGCGGGCTACATCCTTCGAACACTTTCCATGAAAATACTTGTAGAATAGACTCAAGTCTCCAACCGCTCTTCGATGTTCCAGCGAATCAAGGCCGCCGGTCAGTTCTGGGTCTCCAATCAGACGAACAGCCCTTTTCTGAACAGAATTCAACAAATGCAGTGTATGTTTGGGAGCGAAGCCCCAAACATGGGAGCAGTATTCCATAGTTGGTCGAATATGAGCTTTGTAAAGAATTAACAGTTGTTGTGGAGTGTAAAGCTTTCTGGTTGCGTTGTGTCTGAAGGCATTAGCTATCGCAGGGTTAGGATGAGCTGGTGCTTTTTCAAGAAGGTGAAGCTAAGTATTTCGGGTAAATCCTTTATTGTGAACATTTGAAACTCACTTTGCAACTGGTTGATGCGGACAAACAATGGACCTCCTGCTATGATATGTAGGGTTTTGTTCTGAACTGTCGGGACTTTAGCTCGATACTTTCCAGACATCTGGTACCATGTCTGGCAGCCGTACGTAAACCCAGCCCTCATAATCGTTTTGGAAATTAGCATCTTGTTATGAGTTGATAATTTACCTCGATGGTTCAGACACGAGTATAGCTTTCTTGGGAGCTCATTTGCCAGTCGTATAGAAGGCCCAGATACCTAATGCTGTTCGTCCATCTGAGCGTAGTTCCATTAAGTGAGAGTTAATATTGGTTAGAGAGGTTGCTTCAAATATATCGTATTACAAATCTTTTTCAGGGTTCTCGAAGTCGACAAATCTGAAAATGATGATATTTTCTATTATTTCCAATTTTAACATAAATAGCTGAATAATAGTTTAAAATATCTCTGAAGCCCTTCTCCCTCTTAATATTTTTTTAAGATCAATATCTCACCGTAAAGTACTTACCATTTAAAAAACTAAAGACCCCAGTGTCCAACTTAACTAGTCTTTTTTATATACTCCTCCATAATAGCAATATAAATTTATTTTAGTTTGTTGTAACTCTTTTTTCTTTTTCTTATTTATTTCTGCGATATAAAAAATTACCAGTTTTAATTACATGCATTGAGAACTTGAACATTTTTATTGATATAATTGCACGAAATGCAAAACTACATCCATGTTATATACCTATCCATTTATCCCAAGTTTCCCTAAATACAGTAAAATATCTCCCTCTCGATTCAGACAAAACGGCCGATCGAACGCATATCCCGACATAAAAAGGGCATTCGGGTAAATCGGCCGATATCGAAAACCTCTCGACAGCTCTGCTTCCCTGATACTCCCAATCACTATCTATGATTTTGTGTGGGGAAAGGTAAAATCGATACCTGATCGGCGATAGAAATGAAATAATACCTTTAGAGGGGTACTAGGTAAGTAATTGGTTTTTACTTATCTGGAATTAAAATTCGATAACAGCTATCATATGTTTAAAACTGCTACTTGTGAATTATATCACATGTTAGTTAAGAGTGAGAATATTTACGCTGTGTCCTACTTAGACGACTTGCTGTGAGCGACGTAGGCAGCACGACTCAAGCGACAAAATCAAAACTAATCAGTTATACGGAGATATGTAAAAGCGACTCGCGATTAGTGTGGTGCAACCGATTTTTTGAAAGTTCTATAGCAACCAATTTGGCATTGGCAAAAGTTAAAACGCATTATAACAAAATGGGGTGTAATTATATCAAAGCCTTAAGTAGCGAAGTTAAAACAGAATTTTTTGGGATATAAGTCATAGTTGTCAACTAGAAGATAGACAGTGACACGTATTACGATAGATTTGGAAGAAACAAGAAGAGTAATTTTATTTAACTTATTTAAAAACTTTCTGATCGTAATTTCACCCAATTTTTATTATACCACTAGCTGTGCGCGCGGCTCCGCTAGCGTGGACTTGATTTACTATTATTGTCACTGCGTTTTCCTTATGTTACCTAACATAATAAAATATGTCCTATAACATGGCCAGAGAACATATGTATTTTATAAAACAACACGTAAACCAGATAAGTGGTTCTTGAGTGCTAAGAGCACTAACGGACAGACAGACAGACAGAGAGACACTGCATTTTATCAATGTATGTATATATATATACCAGGTGTACAAGTATGAAATGCGGATTTCAGACAACAGGTGGTGCACCAATGCAGTTTGTGCTATAAAGATTTGACACTGCGCCATTTTGTTGTATCATCAACAAGTGTCAGATGCGCACGAGTTGAGATAAATTGGAAAAGGGTGTGCATAGTGTTGTGTTGCTGTGTTCAATATGTCGAAATTTATATCGAACAAAGAGCATTCGCGGAGAGCATTAATTTTTTGTTTTCATTTGAAGAAAACTGCTGTTGAATCATACCGATTACTTTAAGAAGCTTATGGTGAACATGCTTCATCGCAAGATACGTGTGAACGATAGTTTCGGCGTTTTCAAAAGTGGTGACTTCGATGTTGTAGACAAGGAACGTGGAAAATACCCAAAAAAATACGAAGATGTGGAATTACAAGCATTGTTGGACGAAGATGATTCGCAAACACAAAAAACAACTCGCCTAGCAATTGGGCGTTAGTCAACAAGCTGTTTCCAATCGGCTACGAGAGATGGGAAAGATTCAGAAGCCGGTAGATGGGTACCACATGAGTTGAACGACAGTCAAAATGGAAAAAAAGCGCAAAAACACGTGTGAAATTTTGCTCGCTCGGTACAAAAGGAAGTCGTTTTTGCATCGTATAGTTACAGGGGATGAAAAGTGGATTTATTTTGAAAATCCCAAGCGTAAAAAATCATGGGTAGACCCAGGCGCACCATCCACATCGACCGCAAGACCGAATCGCTTTGGCAGAAAGTCGATGCTCTGTGTTTGGTGGGATCAGAGGGGCGTGGTCTATTATGAGCTGTTTAAAACCTGGGGGAAACGGTTAATATTAAACGTTTACCAACAACAATTGACCGATTTTGAACCGTTCGCTGCTTGAAAAAAGGCTAGAATACCGAAAGAGGCAACACAAAGTCATTTTTCTACGTGACAATGCTCCTTCACATACGGCAGAATCAGTTCACGACACGTTGGAAGCACTCAGCTGGGAAGTTCTACCCCATGCAGCTTACTCACCAGACTTGGGTCCTTCCGATTACCACTTGTTTGTATCGATGGGTCACGCATTTGCTGAGTAGCACTTTGGTTTGTACGAAGATGTGAAAAAATGGCTCGATTAATGGTTGGCAGCAAAAGGGGAAGATTTTTACTGGCGTGGCATTCACAAATTGCCCGAAAGATGGGAAAAATATATAACAAGCGATGGAGCATACTTTGAATAAAGCACTTTTTATCATTCTGCCGAATTTAACATGTTTTTTTAGAAAAAAAATCCGCATTTTATACTTGTACACCTGGTATATATATATATATATATATATATATATATATATAAATATATATATATATATATATATATATATAGATATATATATATATATATATATATATATATATATATATATATATATATATATATATATATATATATAAAGAGGTGTTTTTTTATAGAGGTATAAAACTTTAAGTTGGCAACACTTTTTTAACTGGCGGCCATTTTGTCAGCTGTCAAGTGATTTATGTTTAGTTTGGTTTGGCATTTCAACATGAATAGACTGACGCCTGAACAACGCTTCGAAATTGTGCAAATTTATTTTGAAAATCATGGTTCTGTTCGAAATACGTATCGCGCACTACGTCCATTTTACGGTCAACATAATCGTCCATCAGAGCAATTAATTCGATTAACTATGGAACGTTTTCGCACCACGTTTACTCTAAATAATAATACGCATCCACAGAGACGTCGTACAGTGCGTACAGAAGAAGTCATTGCTGCTGTAGAGCATAGCGTAGAGGAAGACCCGAATCAGTCTATCCGCGATCGTGCACAGGAATTGGATATGTGTCCATCCACTTTATGGAAAATTTTGCGGAAAGATCTTGGTTTGCGTGCTTACAAAATCCAACTCGTGCAACAATTGAAGCCACACGATCACCTAGCAAGGCGTAGATTCGGTGAATGGGCCCAAAACAAGATTACCGTTGATCTCGATTTTCATAAGCGAATTTTGTTTAGCGATGAAGCTCACTTTTGTTTGAATGGATACGCCAATAAACAAAACTGCCGTATTTGGAGTGATGATAATCCTCAAGTGTATGTTGAGACACCGTTACATCCAGAAAAACTGACTGTTTGGTGTGCTTTATGGGCTGGTGGAATCATTGGTCCGTACTTCTTTAAAAACGATGCTGGTCAGAACGTTACAGTCAATGGTGAAAGCTATAGAGCCATGATTACTGACTTTTTTTCGTTCATCAATTGAACAACCATGATGTGCAGGAGCTGTGGTTTCAACAAGACGGCGCAACATGTCACACAGCTCGTGCCACAATTGATTTATTGAAGGAAACGTTTGGTAACCGCATAGTTTCACGTTTCGGACCCGTCAATTGGCCTCCAAGATCGTGCGATTTAACGCCGCTAGACTATTTTCTGTGGGGATATGTGAAGTCGCTAGTCTACGCCGATAAGCCCGAAACGATTGACCACTTGGAGGACAACATTCGCCGCGTTATTGCCGATATACGGCCACAAATGTTGGAAAAAGTCATCGAAAATTGGACCTCCAGCTGTGGCGGTCATATGCCAGAAGTCATATTTAAATTATAATGCCAGAAGATTATCTTTCGAATAAAGTAAATTTCATGTCAATTTAAAAAATTCATCTTTGTTTTATTCCATTTCAAAGTTCTATACCTCTATAAAAAACACCCTTTATATATATATATATATATATATATATATATATATATATATATATATATATATATAATATATATATATATTATATATATATATATATATATATATATATATATATATATATATATATATATATATATATATATATATATATACATATATATATATATATATATATATATATATATATATATATATATATATATATATATATATATATATATTGCAAGGGAGTACGCTGGCGGCAAACTTTTTTTCCGACTTGATTCACTATTATCGTCACTGCTTATTTCTTATATTACCTAACGTAATAAAATGTATTCTATAACCTGTCCTGAGAACATATGTATAAATTAAAAAAACACATAAATCGGACAAGTGGTTCTCGAGTGATAAGCGCACTAACGGTCAGACTGAAAGACGTTTTATATATAATTATAGAAGATTATAGATAACCTGGCCAGAGAACAAATGTATGAATTTAAAAAAAAAAACATGTAAATCGAATAAATAGTTCTCAAGTCATAAGTGCATTAACGGACAGACAGACAGGGAGAGAGGCGTTGCATTTTATATATATTATATTTTTTGCTACATGATATTGTTCCATATTTAATGGTTTAGGCAGTGTATTGCAAGAGAACGCGCTAGCGGCAAATTTTTCTCCGACTTGATTCACGATTATCGTCACTGTTTATTCCTTATGTTACCTAACGTAATAAAATGTATCCTATAACCTGGCCAGAGAACATATGTATGTTTAAAAAAAAAGCACGTAAATCGGATAAGTGGTTCTCGAGTGATAAGCACACTAACGGACAGACAGACAGAGAGACGTTGCATTTTTATATATATTATAGATAGATCTACAATTGGCATGCATGGACCTTAATGTTGATCAAGAAATACGAACTGATCTTATAATTTTAGTTCTCTCTGTCTCTCAATCCTTTCAGCCCAATAGGAGTATTGGTGATACTATGCAGTTGCTGCCTCAACAGTCACTCTCCAGGCATCTCGATCCCGCGCGACCTGACTTGACTCGTGCATACCCATACAAGATACTTGGTCGGTCCATCTTGTTGGAGATCGTCCCCTTGATCTTCTATCTTCTACCTTCCCCGTTACTACAAGCTTTTCCATGGTATCAACTTTCCTTATAATGCGACCAAAATATTTCAGGTACTGCCTATTAATTTTATTTGAAAGTTGGTCATTTATACTAAGCCCTTCAAGAATAGATACATTAGTATGGTATTCGGTATATGATATTCTGAGGGTACTTCGATATGCAAACATCTCAAATGCATCAATTCGTCTTTTGTCAGCTTATTTAATGGTCCATATTTCCGATGCGTAAGTTGCTATGGGAAATATAAGGCTGGACGGCAATCTTAACTTTGTGTTTTTTGTTACAGCTGAATCTTTCCAGACCTTAATGAGCTTGATCGTCGAGTTTCTAGCCATAGCCAAACGTCTTCTTACTTCCGCTTTACAGCCACTATTGTTTGTTATGAGGGATCCCAAATAGTTTAAATGCTCTACAACAGTAAAACAGATCTTCATTATGACTAACAATCATTACTTTGGTTTTCGCTCTATTAATTGTTAATTTAGAGTTTTTGCTAGTGATTTCAAGGCGCTTCATAATTGATTCTAGGTTTTGTATTGACGTTGCAAGTATAACAGTATCATCCGCATATCTAGGGTTACTTAGCTTTTTTCCACCAATTGTCACACCCCCAACTCCAGCCATCCAAAACAGACCTCATTATATGTTCATTATATATGTTAAAAAGTAAGGGTGACAGAATACAGTCCTGTCTGATGCCGGCTTCTACGTTAAAAGGATTGGGAAAAGAATTATTTAGTTTAATTCTGCCATTTGTCTTCTCATACAGGTATCAGATCAGGTTTACAAGATGTACAGGATGCCCCATATGTATGGAATAATAATTTGTAGAATTATTAGCATTTATTAATCAGTGTATCAAAAAAATGTTTAAATAAAAGTTATAGGGTGTTATACGGCGCACATGCTGACGTTTGACATTAAAATGTTTTGAACTGTCAGATCGAAGAAATATTATTTGTCTAACATACCATATGTCTAAACTGAACTCATTCGGAATTATTCATATTTGAAATTAAGCGGATCAAATTAAAAAAAAAAATTTAAGCTGGCTTGTGTCAAAAATTTGCTGTGAGGTAACGACTGAACGCGTCAAAAAATGGCGAAAACGTTTATTGCTACATTTTGTGAAACTGCAGTTTGAGAGGAATATCATAACGGTACATTTAACAGAAACTGAAAGAATCACTTTGTTAATGATGGTTGGTTACGGAGACCGTAGCAGAACACAACAGAAGGTGTGTGATCTTTTTAACGCAGAATATCTGTATCGAGAACCTATTACCCAATCCGTTAGCAAAACATTAAAACGATTTAGACAATCAGGTCCCGTTTTCGTCAATAAATCATTTTTTGACGCGTTAAGTCGGTACATGACAGTAAATGTTTGACACAAGCCAGTAATATACAGGGCTTTCCATTTAAAATTTTTTAAGATGGCGTAATTTCTTCGAACTGTCAGTTCAAAGCATTTTATTGTCAACGTCAGCATGTGCGCCGTATAACACCCTATAACTTTTATTTAAACTTTTTTTTGATACACTGATTAATAAATGCAGTCGAATGTATTAGAGCAGTCTATAAAAGAGATATATGTTGGTATTCGGAATTCCCTGACTTTTTCTATTATTTGGCGTATGTTGAGAATTCGTTCTCTACTCGCTCTTCCTGAAATGAACCTTGTTTGTTCAGGTTAGTTCAGGTTGTTTGTTCGGTAGATATTTGCAGCAGCAGAAAAGTTTTGAGTCTTTCATTTATGATCCGTTAATGTAAATGAGAAAGAGAGTAGGACACAGTATGGAGCTTTGGGGCACACCGGCGTTGATAGTGAAGGTGTTAGAAAGAAATCCGTCGACCGCCACTCGTAAAGAACACGGTCGAATGCCTTGGATATGTCAAGAGCAACCGCTCGAGATTCTCCAAAGTGTTCAATTGCGTTGTTCCAAACATGTGTTACATAAGTCAGAAGATCTCCTGTTGATCTATGTTTACGAAAGCCATATTGGTGATCACTAATAATATTGAATCGTTCAAGATATTTTAATGCTGATTGATAACCTTTTCCATGACTTTCGATATTATTGAAAGCAGTGCGACTGGTCGGTAGTTATTTGGCAAGGTCTTCTTGCCTTTTTTAGATATCGGCTGAACCGTGACACATTTCTAGCAGGACGAAAATATTCCCTTTCTGTAGGATAGGTTGAAAAGTCTACAGAAAACTGATGTTAGTTCCCTTGCACAGTTTTTGAGAACTATGGCAGGTATTCCGTCAGCGCCAGAAGCCTTTTTGGTGTCTAGCTTCATTAAAATACTCTTTATGATACGCTGTCTGAAGACAACATCGGGCATCTTTGACTGCAATATGGGAATAGTAGGTGGTGTTTTTCCTGGAAATCGACAGTAGAATGTGAAGCAAAGAGTTCAGCCAACAAGTTCGCTTTCTCAACAGGTGTGGTTGCAATGGAATTATCTGGCCGTGTGAGTGGTGGTATGGTGGATTTGGTGAAATTTTGACTAACTACCTTAGCGACTGCCCAAAAGGACCTGGAATTGTTGGGACAAGCGAGAAGTTTGTTTTCTAATTCGTTGATTGTGTGCCTCCTTGGTTTCGTCGATAATTCCTTTGCATCTGTTCCGGGCACGAACAAAGGTGTTACGATTTATGGTGTTAGGATTTTCACGCCATTGTCGGTAGGCAATATGTTTAGAAGCAACAGCTTCTTTGCATTTTCGGTCAAACCAAGGCTTGCCGTTGGAGGGGCATTTCTTGGAAAAAGGGATGTAAGCTTCCATACCAGCCAAAATAACATCGGAGACCTCCCTGGCGCAGTCAGATGGGTTGTCGGATCGAAAACAAACGTCCATCCAAGGGAAAGTTCGAAAATATTTCATGAGATCTTCCCATTTAGCAGATTTGTAGTGCCAAATTTTGCGCGGCCTAGGCGTCTCTCTGTCACTGATTGGCAGGATACTTGATGTCGAAAGCAGTTTATGGTCGGAAGAACCTAACGGCGGATTTACGGTGACCGTGTAAATCTCCAGATTTGTGGTTAAAAACAGATCAAGAAGACTGGCGAACCCCCGTCTCGATCAGGGATCCGTGTTGGTTCGTCAATAAGCTGAGTTAAACCACAACTGATTGAGAATGACTCAGCTTCACAACCTTTTTCGTCGGTAGTATTTGAATATTTAAGCCAGTTGATATTATGGACATTAAAGTCGCCCAGGATGGCAATTTCGGGACTTGGATAGTTAATTTGTAAATGATCGATGGTGTCTGCAAGAAAGAGAAAAGTGTTCAAAAATTGGTATCACTGGGTGGTCGATACAGGATACAGATGAACCTTGTGGTTTGTTGAGTCGCTACTTTACTACTCGATACTTTAACTAAGAATGTTTTAGGTTATAATATTCACAGATAGCAAGAGAATATTTTGGGTTATAACATTTATAGATAGCAAAAGACTCTTGCACACACAGCACTCGTCTCGATAGAATTATTCGCTATTATACTTTAAAAAAAATTATGACCAACATATTGATGGCACATCGGGGGTTTTACCTATCTTCTGTTGCTCCTTGATAACTCACAGCCATTGATGTGAAGCAGTCGTTTTACTGTACTTATTATGCTTTATTTTTGTAGTTATTGAATTGCGACCTCGATTTTCAAAGCAGTAGACTAAGAAATAAACAAAACTTACAGTATATCCACCCTGATAGAAGGTATTAGAAATATAATAAAGGGAAGTAATACTCAATATAATAAAGACGATTTATTTATAATTCAATTAATAATCTAACATAAATGATAACAATACACACGTTATTGATTTTGAAATATTTTGAAAGTACAAAAGTAACAGCCAGCTTTTACGGCAATCTTCAGCTAAACATCTTTAATAGATGACGAAACAACTTGAGTTTTTTTGTCTACGACCGATTCTGTCATCCTCTTTCTCTTTCCAATGTCTTTATTTCGTGCTCTTTGTGTTTTTAACATACATCTCCTCTCTATAAGCAGCTTGGCTTTGACTGTTCTCTTTATTGAAGCATCTTTTGTGTCCATATGTTTCCTCTGTAATTGACCCCGGATAAGCCACTGGTTTGTATATGTCACGTGCGGGAAGTGGTAGTACGTTGCAGCACAACTAGTGCGAAAATTGCAGAATTGCAGGATTTCGCTAAGCAGCAGTAATAAGAAATGGGTTTGACAATATTTCAAATACGTGATATAATTTTTTAAATTATTTTTTACATCAATCTGCGTAATTGCATTATAATTTTAAAATATGAAAAGCGATGTACGTAGTCAGCATGATTACTCCCTGAGTAGTGCCGACTATGAATAATATTTCACATCCGTACGAGGTTCGGCTGGACACTCTTGCACCACTCTATTCAATATGGAGAAGCACAACTTTCTGCAATGGACTGCCTAAGACTATGCTTCCCACCTAGTACAACCTGTAACAATTCAGGAATTTCCCTACTGCGTGTGTTTGTGTATGTGTGTTACCATAAAAAACACAATTTACATAATTACACAAAAAACTGAATACATGTTATGACTATTCAAAATTAATTTTGAGGGATTTTTAATAGAGGGCGTAACTTGTATTATATCGCATCGGGGCATACTGCTGCTATATTCATAGTGAAGCACCATCATTAGACTTTAATTTTTAGTATATGTTATTTGACAAAGTGTAAACAATATTTTTTTTTTGGGCAATGAATATGTTGAGTTACGTGCCAACAAAACACCATTTGCGGGAAGCGTTACTTTTCTTGTTTAATTCGAAGAAAAACACTGCTGAAAATCATCGATTGCTGTATTGGTTTCAACGCTTTAAAAGTGGTGATTTCGACACGGAAGACAAAGGATGTCCAGGCCAGCCGAAAAAGTTTAAAGGTGAATCATTGGAAGCATTACTGGATGGAGACCCGTGCCAAATGGAAAAAGAACTTGCAGAATTATTAGAAGTTGATCGCACAACCATTTCCAAACGCTTACATGCACTGGGAATGAATCAAAATCAAAGAAATTGAGTGCCGTACGAATTGAAACTGAGAGACGTTGAAAGGCGATTTTTCACCTGTGAACAACTGCTTCAACCGCATAATCGGAAAGGTTTTTTTGCATTATATCGTAACTAACGATGAAAAGTGGATACGCTACGATAATCCAAAGCGCAAAAAATCATGGGGGGAAGCCTGGTGAATCATTAACATCCTCCCTAAAACCTTGGCTTCATACTGTCTATCCGATCAGATTAGCTGGCTGTAGTGTATTAATAGCTGCTCCAACCCAATGAAACTATTACTGAGGAACGTTACTGACAACAATTGATGCAATTAAGCCGAGCGTTGAAGGAAAAACGACCGCAATATACCAAAAGACACAACAAAATTATTTTTCAACATGATAACGCTCGGCCACATGTTGCAAAACCCGTCAAGGAAACGCTAGAAGCGCTTGAATGGGATGTCCTACCTCACGCGCCGTGAGGAGGGACCAGACATTGTTCCTTCTGATTATTACTTATTCCGATTGATGACGCATGGCCGGAATGAACAGCGCTTCCGAGGATACCAAAAAATGGGTTAATTCGTGGATAGCCTCAAAAGATGAGTCGTTCTTTCAACGTGGTATTCATATGCTGCCACAAAGATAGAAGAAAGTAGTGGCTAGCAATGGAAAATACTTTAAAAAAATACAAAAACAAAAAGTTCTCTGTCTTTTAAGTGAGACACGGGTTTTCTTAAGTATTTTTTAAGTTGAATCCAAAAAAATCATAAAAAAAAGACATCCACCGTGAGGTTTTTTCAGAAAACACACTTAAAAATGCCAGAAAACTATTAAATTGAAAAAAAAAAACATTTTAATAAATACTGTAAAACTGTATAATCATTAAAATTATGGAATAAAGCTATTATATCGGATATCTTTAAATGTTCTAAATCTACATTTATCATAAAAACTTAAAAATATTAGGTTTTAGTGTTCATGCTTAACAAAAACACGCATACACAACCTTTAACTAAGCTACGTAGAAAAATGCTGTTTAAAATAAATAAGTATATGCAACCGCTAAATTAAAAAATCATTTTTAATTCTTATTAATATGGAACAAAACTATTATTTAATTGCATTTATTTACTTAAAAAAGCATTTTGCCAACCACATAGCACCCTTGTAAGTGTTAAAAGCGAGTTTTTTTGTTAAAACTGAACATAAAACTTTATTTTCTGAAGTCAAGTCAGGATTAAGAACTTTAAAAAACACTGGAAA
Organism: Pachyrhynchus sulphureomaculatus; assembly: GCA_019049505.1. Classification (NCBI taxonomy): domain Eukaryota; kingdom Metazoa; phylum Arthropoda; class Insecta; order Coleoptera; family Curculionidae; genus Pachyrhynchus; species Pachyrhynchus sulphureomaculatus. The sequence continues at coordinate 65,276,050 of CM032454.1, forward strand.
TCATACTTTTGTTCAATAGTAAGAATAACCGGTCAAGTGCAAGTTGAACTTCCGCAATTAGTGTTCCGTACGTTGATTGTTTTTAAAATAAAAATTTTTGTTACGGAGGTATAAAATGATCAGTGACTTCACAAAACACACCCCAAATGAGTTTTCAACAAAGTTTGTTTCCAATGTTTTTTACTCGTGTTTTCACAAGCTTTCATTTGACACCACACTCGATGACCTAGTATTTTTTTTTTCACTTTCGATTTCACCCCCCAAAACTAACCCCTTAAGTCAAAATTTAACTTTCAAAACTACATGGCTCTGATGAGGCCATCAATTCCTATATTATTACCAAATTACAACTTTCTATGACAAATAGTTTCGAAGAAAATTGTGTGTGACAGACATACACCGAAGGCATCTTATAAGAACACTAAAAATTAAAAACAATTTTTTAATTTACGGTTGCACATATTTATTTTAAACAGCATTTTGCTACAAAGCTTAGTTAAAGGTGTAAAGTTTTTATGATAAATATAGATTCAGAATATTTAAAGACGTCCCAAATAATAGTTTTGTTCCATAATTTTAATGATTATACAGTTTTACATTATTTATTAAAATGTATCTTTTCCAATTTAATAGTTTTCTGGTAACTTTAAGTATGTTTTCTGAAAAAATCTCACGGTGGATATATTCTTTTCTGATTTTTTTTGGATTCAGCATAAAAAAATACTTAAAATACGTGTCTCACTTAAAATACAGAGATTTTTTTTTTTGTATACCTGTGTCAATTTGTAACCACTTTTTTTTACAACAAAGCGATATTTTCAACGAAAAATCACACTCTCAAAGTTATTTTCCCAACATGATAAATAAATATAAAACCGTGTCAAAAAGAAAGCAAAAGTTAACTTTACAGAACAAAAATCTTCTTAGCTATACGATTAAATACAAGCTGACATTGGATATTTACTGCCTCTTCTGCTTTCCTAACAGTTCCAATCGCTGTCAATAAAATTGGTTACGGTGGCTCTTTAATCGAAATCGATTTGTTATCGTTACTTATTAGTTCATTTGGTAAATACAAAGACCCAGATTTGAACTTATCGATTGATATGTCGACATCTCTTTATCCTTGTAATAAGTATAGGAACGGGTTCAACAGCTGAATTTAAAAAATTTTAGACAAATTATATTTATATAATTCTGTTTGACATACGTTTACGAGGGTGGATTGATAAGTCTGGTAAATTTCTACGAAACGGTGGAAAATTTTGTTAAGCGTCATAACTGTTGGTAAGCGTGATTCATGTAACGGTTGTATTCAAAGTGTCATACCGATACAACGCGTAGATCTTTGGTGGTAGCTATCGTAAAAGATCGGTGTTACACGTTTCATAGAGATGGATAAAGCCGAGTATCGTGCAATCATAAAACATTTTTATTTAAAAAAGTGGACTGCGGCCAGGATGTAAACTAAACTGAAAAAAGTTCATGGGGACCTAATATCCTGCATGAAGTTCTAAAAATGAAAAAGTTTAGTGCACGATGGATGTCGCGTTTGTTGACTCCAGACCGAAAGGCACGAGGAATGACATGAAAGTCGGAAAACTTGCAGCGGAATCCGAAGGACTTCTGGTTTCGTTTTGTGATTGTAGATTAAGCTTGAATCCATCATTATACCCCAGAGATAAAACGTCAGCCAAAACAGTCGTGGCGATAGTGAAAGTGCACCAAAAAAACGAAAACCGTTTTATCGCATGGAGAAGTGATGACAACTATTTTTTAGGATTTACCGGGTATCAGCATGATTCATTAAAAAAGGTTAAAACAGTGACTTGCTCTTATTACCCAACATTATTGGACCGTTTGCGTACTGCGGCCAAGATTAGCTAGTAAAAAAGTACTCCTTCACCAGGGCAATACGCCTGTTTACACATCGACCGACAATGGCAAAAGGGCACAAAATAGTTTCCCATCTACCCCGTTCCCCAGATTTGGTACCAAGTGACTTTTTTTGTTTCCTGACCTCAAAAATTGACTTGGAGGGAAGAAATTTTCGTCGAAGGAAGAGATTATCTGTGCTGTAAACGAATATTATACATTTTTAGTGTTCCGTACGGAACACTTATAAGATCACTTCGGCGTCCGTCCGTCTGTCACACCCGAAACCATTTTACATAGAAATTTGGTACTAATACAGGAATTGATGGCCCCATTAGAGCCGTGTAGTTTTGAAAGTTAAATTTAAACGGTTAGTTTAGGGGGGTGAAATCGGAAATGAAAAAAAAAAATTTACTAGGTCATCGAGTGTGGTGTCAAATGAAAGCTTGTAAAATCACGAGTAAAAAAAAATATATATAATGTAATACTTGGGCACACTTCTTTGTATTATTTTTTTAAAAAATCGCGAAAAATTGCTACCCTCCCTTATCTTGAAAAGTACTGATCAAAAAATTTTGAAAAAATTCTAGAATATTCTCCACGGGGTGTAGCTTGAACAAAAATTATCACGAGTGCATTACCTTTAATAATTTATCTGATATATAAAAAAAATCAAAATACCAAGGTCATTAGTTTTCAATAAAGATTGCAAACAAACTTTATTGAAAACTCATTTGGGATGTGTTTTGTGAAGTCACTGATCATTTTATACCTCTGTGACAAATCAAATTTTTTTTATTTTAAAAGCAATCAACGTACCGAACACTAATTGCGCAAGTTCAACTTGCACTTGACCGGTTATTTTTTTTGCTGAGGAAATAAAAAATTAGAATCTCAGTTGATCAAATTTATTGAGCTTAAGGGAGATTCTGCTGAGAAATAAATTTTTGCAAAGAAATTTCATTCACTTTTTTTACGGCACTTTTCAATCCACCCATGTATATCTCTTATGCTTTTTGTAAGATTTACCTATAATTACGTCATAATGATAATTTATGTTGGTCTGAGAAAACCACAAAAAAATTGGTCTATCATGGATGAGAAGTAAGTATAATTCTCAGTAGATAAGAAGTTTTTCATTTCCTGACAGGTTCAGGAATCACAATTTCAAGGCTATCATTGCATATGTCCCATTGAACAAGCATAATATTTTCTACAGTATCTTTAATCAACATTAAGTTACCTTTCGCATACATAAAATAGATTAGGCAAAATATAATTTTAAAGTTTATCTCATTTTTGATTATTTTCGACTTAATCTATTTTATCAGTGAAAAAATGAATTTGTTGGTGAAAATTTATTGGAAAAAGCTGCCTAATATATTTTTTTATTACTTAGTAACTAATTTAAATACTCAATATCTAACTGAATCTTCATTTGGATTAACAATAATATATATTATTGTTTCCATTTTCGAACTTAATCTCTGGAATCCTGATGGTTTCTGCCAAAATCTATATTTATTTTTTTACGCTGATCAATAGAAGCAACGATAGATATTGCGCTGATAACGATCCTTCTCCGCCATCTACCTGAAAACCTGGGGTGGTATTACAAAACTGTTTTATTTTGTACATACATATAATGGTGAAATGGTGAAGATTGTGAAATTTGGGCCGGCATTCATAAGCGTTTCTAGAACAACTCAAAGATGTCCCAGACTCCTTTAAATCTCTATTTTATAGTTAATTATATCATCCTTCTTGAGGAAACAATTCTTGAAAAAACGGGAATAATTGGCAGCATTATATTACGTCTCAAATTTTAGGGGTATATTTGATTGTCACTTAAATAAGTCATTTTTAGGATTTATGTGATGTATTATGGATGTAAAAAGTGATTATTATTACTTTTCTCATGTTAAAGCCATCTGCCAAATAAAAAATTAAATTTTATTACTTAAACAAAGTTCAAGAGTATCCAGGGAATATATATATGTAAAGACTTTTTGTATATTCCAAATGAAGGACAAACTTTTAGAGTGACGAATACCCACCCTGTTAAGCCTATTAAAAATCTTTAACAGTTTTATATTGGTACATATTAAAATTTGATTTGTCGGTCAATATTATAATGTCAAAACTATTATTTCGTCATAAAATCGGCTTTAAATTTGCGACAATTTAAAAAAATTGGCAGATATTGCCGAAAAGGGAATCATACTGTAAATTTAATACAAGAACATAAGGTAGACAGTCTTTTGTGAAGTTAGAGACTATTCAGAACCAACATTTATCATTAATACCAACAAGATATTTTCTATAAGAAAAAAGAATTTATAAACGAGAACGTAAGTAAAATATAATATTATTTAAACTTTTTATTGGTGTACTTACTGATTATTGCTTATTTTTATTCCTATATTTTTTTTACTTATTTCTTAAATTTAGAAACATTTTATCAAACTGAAAATAAAAATCTAACAGCGTTGTTAACAAATGGTAGTGGTTTATCCAGTACCTCCCTTGCAACACTTAATTCTAAAATAAATATTGAGTTTGACTTTCACGCACTAAAAGATACGTTAATCCAAACCTTACAAGTCGATATTTCAAATAATAGTTACTTTATGGAAAGACAGTAATCACAAAACAAAATTAGGGAACAGGAAGAGTTTCAAACATATTTAGAACTGCAATATGATATTTATTTCTACATAGTATTTCCGCTACGACTGAAAATATTTATAAAAATTACCTAATTTTCCGATCTCTTAACTCAAAAAAAACAACAATGTATACCAAGGTATATATAGGAGGCAATCCCCCTAATCCCCTCGCCTACCTCGTTAACACGTTACATATTTGACCAATTGAAAATAATAAAGAAAAAACACGATTCTTGGATTCCTCGATTACAAAAACTCTAAAAGGACATTAATACGACATACATGAAGTAACTCCTCGGACATTCTCCTCTATCTCCTTAACCTCATGTATGCTTGATTAAGTACAAATAATTAAAAAAAATAACATCATTTTTCGATTCATCGACTCCAAGAAAACTGAAATGGACGAACATATACCTGTATTCGAAGGAACTCTTCTAACTCCCAGCCCTACCTTATTGACTCAATACATGTTTAATCAAAAAATAACATAATTTTTAGATTTCTTAACTCCAAGAACCCTGCAAAAGACTTATAACACTATATATTTTAAGCAACCCCTCTAATCTCCTTCTCCTACCTCATTAACCCCCTTTAGATTTAATGATTAATAATTGAAAATAGTGAAAAACTGCCACAATTTTCTTTCTTTCTCTGGCACCAAGAAACCTGAAAAGGACGTAGAGCTAGACATATTTGAAACAACCCCTATAACACTCTCTCTGATCTCTTTAACCCATTATATTTAACTATAATAATTCTGTTTAAAATTTGTACATTTTAACAACCAAAAACTAAGAAAAATTATCATAATTATTGGAAAAATAAACCAAATCTATCGACTCCCTTCCCTTTTAGTGATATTGCCTAAAAACTATAGCGTCTATTCCTACTTCAAGTATTACATGTGAATCAAATTTGAAATCCATATTTCATTTCATTCGTGAGTTATCGTGCTAACAGACCAATGAACTGACGGTAACGGGGACTATGTGTTTTGTAATCTAGGAACCCTGAATTGAAAAGAAATGCAAAAATCTTGGAGTGTAACTTTTTTCTCACTTTTTAGCAAAGGAAGTAAAAAATAAACTCCGTTAGCTCTGGTTCACTCTTGAAATCAAGCTGATAACGGAAATGCTCGAACATCTTCAGTTGTAACTTTAGTATTTTCATTACAAACCGATGAACTATGTTCTTGAAGAATAAGGGTTTCATGAAGTCCACCATACCCTCGAAGTTGTCCACAGGGCTGATCGAGTGCAACACGCAGTTAATTTAACATTTAATCGAGGGATAATATCATCGCAATTCTTGCATGTGAACGCTGTCAGATAAGTTTAGTTGCAATGACGAAGCCAAGATCTTGGGACGGGGAGCTAAGGGAAAAAAATTGATTCCAAGTAGTGTTCTTTTAGACAAACCGTTCACAATAGACGGCATAGATGTTCGTCTGAACGCATTTGGAAAATTCGTACGGTCATAAAAAATAGGCATAGTCTAATGCAGTCATGATAATATGTAACAATGTAAAATTGTACCTATTTTAAAACCAAGCAAAATTTCCAAAATCATCACCGTAAAATGATCAATTTAATATCGTTTTCTTTTGGAGTTATAGATAGTCCTTTTTTTCTTCTAAAGTATTCCGGATATAGTAAAATGATACGAGATGAGACACATACTTGTGCTAAAAATGGTAGTTATTGACCCTATCCCTAAAGCTCATATTTCTTTTGAAATAAAGGACTCTTCTAGCTACCCTACGTAGACAAACATCAAAGCGCTAAAACAAATCTATTGTCAAAATTGTTTGATTTTACAATATTAAAAAAATTAGAAAAACGACCAAAAGATATTTTTTATGACTAACAATAAACCATAATTTTTGCAAGGCCAGTTGGCAAGTTATTTAACTATGTCTAATTCGGAAAAATCTGGAATAGTTTATCCTTTTTAATGTTCCGTACGAAACACTTATAGGAACATTTCGATGTCCGTCTGTCGGTTTGTCACACTCGATTTTCTCCGAAACTATTTGACATACAAACTTGAAATTTGGTACTAATATAGGAATTGATAGCCCAATCAAAACCGTGTAGTTTCGAAAGTTAAAATTTTACTTAAGGAGTTAGTTTTGGGCAGTGATATCGGAAGTGAAAAAAAAAAATTAACCCGAACATCGAATCTTGTCAAAAGAAAGCTTGTGAAAATTTGAGTTCTAAAATATATATATGATAAGATGTAGTACTTGCGCACATTTTTCTTTGTATTATTTTTAAAAAATGGCCAAAAATCGCTCTCCCCGCTCTATTTCAAAAAGTACTGATCAAAAAATTTTGAAAAAATTCTGTAATAGTCTTCATAAAGTCTAGATTGGGCAAAAGTTATCAGAGTGCATTACGTTTAATAATTTATTTGGCATAAACAAATCTAAGTGCCTTGACAATATGGTGGATATTTTTTTAATATATTTTTCAGTACGTTACTAATATTGAATCGCGCGTCGCTCCAAAATAATTTTATTTTATTTGTTTATAATTAAACAAATATTTAGGTAGTAAATATTTGTTTTACACTTTTGTTACTACATTCTAGATTGGGCTAGATTAAGTTATTGGCTACATGGTAGCTATGATGCTAAAACTATTATACATTATTGAATAAAAAAAAATATGAAAATACATATTGAATTTTAAGATATATACATGTCGGGGGCCTAATTAAAGTAGCCTAGTTAAGGATTTTGTTTTATTTTAAAAGCAATCACCGTACAAAACATTAATTGCGCAAGTCCGACTTGAACTTGGCTGTTTTTGTTTTATTAAATCTTACATAACAAATATTAATCTGGCACCTCTCTGATACAATAATTTTTAAAATATCTGTCAACAATGGTGAAAATTCCATACAAAATAAAATATAATCATCGAAATATAATAATAGCAGGTAATAAATAGATATTATATATTTTGATTGAATGATCCTAGCAAACTTAAAACCAAAAAAACTTTTTAATACCCAAGGGGAGACAAATCATTTGTAACATCGCTTCCCCTCAAATCAATCAACCATTTAAAAGTTAAATGAGTGCGATAAGAGCAAGTAAAAAACACTGCCGTAAACTATAACTGATACAAGTGACCTTATTCTGCTTTTGTGCAACGCTGCTAAAAAACCGAATGGTCGGTTGGTGTCTTCTAGTAAAATCTGCCTCGGATGCCTACCGGTGTTGCCACTTATATTTATTAATTGTAATAGCTGTTTACATACAAATTTAGAAAATATTGAAATATTACTTATAAATATAATATTACCCTTTGCTCTGTTAGCTAACATGAGCTTAATTAGATTAGAATTATAGTAAGAAAGCCAGAGAAACAAAGATTTGCTTTTAAATTTTGGATTCATTAGCAGTTAATCCAGTCGATCAATTTTCAGCACACGTTATAAATGTGATCATGTTTTTATGTAAATATGCGGAAGCTGGCTTGAAACCTATAGAAACAACATTTTTGTGGTTTAGCCAGGTTCTATGGACTTGTTTTAAGAGAATTGTATGACATGTAGTAAGAGGCGCTTTTCTCTAGATCCATAGGAACGCAGGTAAGACATATATATGCACCCTGTTCTACTGGCTACCCCACCGTTTATTTTGGAGATATTTTTCGTTCTGATTAAGGGTATGTTAAATATATTTTTTATTTCTCCTAAAAAAATTAGTGGCAAGAGAATAGGAGTTAGTGTCAATATTTCCAAAATATTGTTGTTTAAATAAATTTAAAAATAATAAATTTGTTATATAGTGACAGAACTAACAAAGGTGTACTCATTATCAGACTCCGTTTACTCAGGTCTATGATTCCCTAACTATACTAGGTTCGCCAACCTAACAGTCTCTTCACTAAGACTGTAACGAATTTTCCAAAGCATTTTTGTGTAAAAATTTAAAATCAGATTCTAATGGTAGAATCTAATCGAGTCCATGTCAGAGCCTTAGTTCTTCATTTATTGGAAATAAAATTTTTGGGGTGTTTGCCAATTTTTTTTAAATTACCATGCTTGAACGCAAAGCACTAAAACGAAGAAAAATACTTCTACAATTTTTAGTGCAAATTATAATTTTTCTATGAAATTTAACATATAGCTCTGATTCCTTGGCCCTAATATTTAGTTTAGGTTAGTACTTTTATATTTTAACAGCCATTTAAATAATTAACATAGAATCTTTAACAAAATGTATCGTTTACCAAAAGATTTAAAAAAATAAGGCAGAAAGATTGGAAGGGAATGTTGTTGTATTTAAGATATGTCACCATTTTTCTACAGTTAGTATGAGTTTATTATGAGTAATCTTGTAATTTCGCAAAATTTTAATTTTCCGAATGATTATGGGAGAGGGGGGTTCTTAGTTTGTTTAGGCTCCGTGTTTTCTGGATTATTTTGAAAAGTATCGGTTGTATGTGTAAAGTGAAAGTTGATTGATTTTTGTATTGGCTGATTCTAAACTTTGTTTAATCAAAATTTTGTTTAGTTGCTCATCCCAGTTTCAGATAAATTAATTTTTCAGCCAGCCAGAACCTATAATTTAACGTGATCGGCCGATGGTACTCTGTTTGACAGTCTTGTTCTTTACTTTCCACAGAACATGTACTTCGACTGGGAGCCCACTTACCTACCTCTGATGGCCTCAGTGATATTGCGACGTAGTATGTTTGTTGATGACGGCTCTCTATCCTTCTAGTCAGACTTTATTCGATTTAAGCGGTCCTCTACAACGTTTTTCTGTTAGAGGCGGCTTCCAGTCTAACAGACTCTTTAATAGTATAGACATAAATATGTAATGGAAAATAAAGTCACTGATTACTTTAGCTTCTCGTAGGAAACAGGAATACATTTCTCCTTTTTCAGCAAATTGCGATGGTCTAGCAGTACATTTATTCGAATGTGAGTCAACATACTGCAACAGGAGAGTATTTTCTCTTAGAGATAAGCCCCAAAGTTGCCAGAGAAGGGAATTTATTCCATGATTTGAAGAATTAGCGCCTAGATATATAAATTTTTATACCCTCGTAGAAGTAATACGTGTGTACTGGGTACTTGTCCGTAAGAGACCTTAGTCTCAAAAATTATGTCTACAGTTCTTACCCTATGCCGGTTTCGACCACCTAAAGGTCTCGACAGTAGCGATGTAACTATCCTCACAAGGTGTATAGATGTAATGCAAAGATAATTACCGTGTATAAAAAATTAATATTTGATTCTAACAATAGGATGTAAAATCTACCTACCATCTACGACGGCTATACTTAAACTGACGTAGGTAAGAGTTCAAAACTAAAATCTTTATACGTGAGGAGGAGAAATAAGTGCGTACTCCTTATCAGACAGGGACTGACAGATAGTAATGTCTCTTCAGCGTTTGATAAAGTGCAGTCACTTAGAAGTAATAGTCTCGACTTACGATATTTTAAAAAGCTGGCTAACACAAAACAACTTTTATTCTTAAATATCATAGAAATATATACAAAACGTGAAAAAGTTAACCCTAAAACTATTTAAAAGACTTTTTCGCCCTCCAGTCTAAAAATTCGTCGAAATCAACATCATCTACCTCTTCATTATCTTCGGTACTTTCGTGTTTGACTTCGTTTAATACTGTAACGATTTCTTCTTTTTTCTTTTCTAAATCTAATACTCTGCAACATACAAAAATACTGATTACAGTAGTTACTGCGGTTATGATTATTAGTAATATAATATAATAATAATAACAGTAGTAATATAATAATAATAACAGTGTCTGTGGCGTAGTCAAGAAGAGGCCAGGTCACCCCCGGTCATCGATTTTTAAATTGGATATTTTTAGAGTTCAATTATAGGAATGGGTTTTTTTTGTGAAAAATCCATCCCTTGACCATCAATGTTTTGTTTATTGTGTTGGAAGGGGTCAAAGCTTTAGGAGTTTCAAGGAAAGAGGGTAAATACACTTTAATGTTTTCTTTCTTTCATTAATGAAACGACACATGCCTACCCCACTCTTTGAAGGGTCTTTACGGGGCTTGTAAGTTTATAATTAAGTGGCTAAATTTAGTCGACTTACTTTACAAAAATCACAATTTTTCCATCAATTTGGCAGGTTTTAGAGTCTTAATTCGCAATACACTTAAGCTGATGAGAGAGGCACTTAGAACAATAAAATTAATAAAAGCTATGTTGGGAACGTGGAATCTTTGGCACAATGACACTACTCATTATATATCACCACTACACCAAACACTTTATTTTTACACTCGACGCGATTTTCATCATCGTTCTGATGAAGCTAACAAGGTTAGCGAAACGTGTGGCGAGTGCAAAAATAAAGTGTTTGGTGTAGTAGTGATATGTACTGAGTAGTAATAAACGCTAGTAAAAAGTAAGGGAAAGTCACTTGACAGACAACACAATAGCTAATGAATATAATATCAACATGGTACTACTGCTCGGCCAGTTTTAATTTTCAGCATTATTATAAAACATATTCCAGATTATTGTGCGACCATATTTTAATGCTCTTTCGGAAAAGTGCAACTGAACTAATTTATATAGTTTTAATTAACAATATACAGGGTGAGTCGACGATAGAGTAAAGTTTATTATCTCATTTGTACCGGGAATGACGAAAAAAAAATGATAACTACAGTAGTTTTAGGGAATCTTAAGTTGCACAGTTCAAAATTATTTTTAAGTATATAGGATACTTTAAAAAAGTGTGACCGATATAAAATGTTTTTTTAAATCGAACATCCTATTTAATCAGATATGGCGCATTAACAGAACAGTCAGCAAACAAACTAAAAGTATCACAACCGGCAGTGGAGAGCGCTATGCTGGGTATCACAAGGAACGGTAGAATAACAAACATAATTATTAGACAACGAACAAAGTAATATACGTAGATATTCTCTAAAAAATAACACAAAGCAAATGGAGATGGGCAGGTGATAGAGCTCGAAGGGATTATAACAGATGGTGTAAAAGATTAATAGAATGGAGACCCAGAGAAGACAAAAGGCACAGAGGTGGACCACCAACTAGAAGGAGCGCTGACAAGAAAGAGTAGGAAATTGGGGTTAACACCACTCAGGACAGATCGGTGGGAGTTCTTCGACGAGGTTTATATCCACCAGTGGATAAGGACGGCTGATGGATGATGACTTGATAATTAAATATTTTTACTACTATATTTTTTAATACCCGTTGAAACCCCTAACCACATTAAGTTCGACCCAGTGTTACTATTCTCCTATAATTCTGTTTGTGGCTCTTATGTTTCTTCAGAGAGCGCTCTTTACGAGTGGCAGTCGACGGATTTCTTTCTAACACCTTCGCTATCAACGCCGGTGTACCTCAAGGTTCCATACTGTTACCTACTCTTTTTCTCATTTACATTAACGATCTGCTGAAAAAGACCGAGAATCCAATATACAGCTTTGCAGATGACAGTACGCTTATCTCTTCATTCACTTTGAACACTCGGACATCGGGTACTCAGACGAATATCCGCAGACAGCAGGAAGTCATTCAACTAAACAAAGATCTGGAAGAAATTTTATCTTGGGGTGACAGTAACCAAGTGAAATTTAACGCTACAAAAACCCAGACGGCAGTTTGGTTAACGTTGCTGAACCCGACATAGTTATGTCGGGGCACTCCATTCCTCTAACATCGTCACTCAATTTGTTGGGCGTTAATTTGGGAGCAAATATGTCCTGGCATGAACATGTTGCAGGCATAGAAAGGGGAGCTTCTCAAAAGTTGGGGATATTATTTCGAACCAGAAAGCTTTACACTCCACAACAACTGTTAATTCTTTACAAAGCTCAAATTCGACCAACTATGGAATACTGCTCCCATGTTTGGGGCTCCGCTCCCAAACATACACTGCATTTGTTGGATTCTGTTCAGAGAAGAGCTGTTCGTCTCATTGGAGACCCGGAACTGACTGGCGGTCTTGATTCGCTGGAACATCGAAGAACGGTTGACGACTTGAGCCTATTCTACAAGTATTTTCATGGAAAGTGTTCGAAGGATGTGGCCCGCTTAATTCCTCTCAGAACAGTGCATGCTAGAAGTACACGTCACGCTTATACTTCACATCCGTATGAGGTTCAGCTTGTTACTTCTCGTACAACGCTTTTCAAGCAGTCTTTTATATGGAGAACATCATCCCCTTTGGAATAATTTGCCCAGGACTGTGTTTCCCACCGAGTACAATTTACAGCGATTCAAGAACAACGTAAATCGCTTCTTCCGCACACGTGTCGCTCTTGTAGCGCTTTAGGGACTTCTTCCCTGCAGCACGTGTGTTAGACCCAACAAAAAAAAATAATAATAATAATATATACGAAACAGGGTTGCCAGGTATCTTAGACAAAAGTGGCAAACTCGATAAATTTAATGCATCCCAGGTGTTTCCAATCACATTGAAAATTTTTCAATTTGAAAACCTTGGACCTTAGATATTATTGCAGGCAATTAATCAAACAGTGTGTGTCTGAACAAACTTGTTTATTGTATGCAAATAAAACAAATACAAATATTAAACAAGTTTTTTTTCTAATGGGCCTACTAAGCCCAGGTCTATGATTTCATTTTTAGGACAATCTGATTTTCGAGTAAATTATTTGGATATAACAAAAAAATTTATAGTATCAATATTGATTAAAAATGAGCTTTTATTGACAAACTTCTGAATATATATTTACGTAGGTATGCAAAAATATAAATAGACTTAACCAAGAAAGCTACCCAGAGTAATATAATGTTTTACTTACAGTAATATTTAAAAATGTTTGAATCACGGTCATAGCCACGGGGGCAGAGCAGGGCAGCTGCCTCCCCCTAGACCCTTGAGGGCCTAAAAAAATTATAATAAAAAAAACGACAAAAAATAAAAATTATAAATTTTTTCATTTTTATTTTTAAACATTTTATAAATTTTTTATCTATAAAAATTATTTTCACGAGTGAGAGAGCGAGCACAAACAATCAGGAACGTCAAATCGTTAATTAACTCCATTTATCAATCGAAGTTCAAATTCTGGAGGGAAGTCAAGTCGAGAAGTTACTCGAAATGGAAGGTTCGATATGGTTCGAGGTTCGACTCTAATCTACGATATTCCATGTGCACGTAAATGCACATGGAATAGTGTGAGTGAAGTGAACTGACTGTTCACTTCACTTTTATCATTTTATGTCATTACTTTTGTTTGATAAAAAGTAAATACCCCTCTGTTTACAAAAAAAAGAATATTAAAATTAAAGAAATATGCCTAAGTGTGATAACACTGATAAAGTTTTCGTTTATTGTGAAATAATAAAAAAAAAGAAATAAAAAATAAAATCATCCAAAAACTTACAGAACAACAGAATAAACATGAAAAATTTTATTTTATTTATAAAATTTTGAATTTTAATGTTTATTGGTCTGAATAAGATAATTATTTTTTATCATTTTAAATTGTTTCACAAGGGAAAAAACCTGTAAGAAATGACACAAGCAGCAGCGATAAAGAGGAACGGAACGCGAAGGCTCAACCTCAACAGTCGACATCATCTACATCTAGAATAGATGCGGTTAGAGCGGAATTCACGACGAGTTCAACTTGTGATACTGCGGAAAAAGAAAGAGGAATAGGTGATAATAATAGTCATGACAATGATCTGGGAAAATATATGGGACGATCGTCGTTGATCTCAGAAGAGAAAAAAAAACGGTTGCTGACAGATTGCTGGATTTCACCAGACTTATGACTTCAAAGCCGATGCCGCTCACGTTCACCTAAAGAGAAAGTTTAATTAGCTGAATAGATATTCCCCATGGCTGGTATATTCCAAGCGATTGAAAGGTGCATTGTGCAAGTACTGTATCTTATTCCTACATTCTTCAAGCATAGTCTAACGGGATTTAGGACCTCCATTGTTAGACCTTTCACAAAATACAAAGACATTTACATAGCTTGTAAAAACCATTTGACTAACGAGTGGCATATTTCGGCAACTGAATCAGCCAGAGGATTTACTTATGATGTTATTCAGGTACAGAAATTCAACTATAAAGTTTTAGAGGAAAACAGGAAAGTAATCTTCTATTATATCTTGTGTGGTCTTTTCTGGCACTCGTGATCTACCGCTAAGGGGAACGCATCAAGATGGAGGAATGTTTGAAAGCCTGTGTTGCCTTTGAATCGAAGCTGGAAATATATCCTTGAAACAACACTTTCAAAATGCCTGGAAAAATGCAAGTTATTGATCGATTTATGCGGCAGTGTCATTAGGGAGCACATCGTTAAAAGTGTCAAAGAAGCATATGCGTACAGCATATTTGCTGACGAAACAGCTGATATATCAAGCAAGCAGCTCTCTAAAAACTTTCGCTTTTAAGATTTGAAGCTGAAAGAAATTCGAGAACAGTTCGTTGGTTTCAATGAGTTAGAAGCACTCGAGTCTAAATCAATTGCAACGGCCATAGATTAGTTTGTTACTAAATGGGCTTCTACCTGAGAAATGTGTGGGTTTAGTTTTCGATGGGTGTTCTATAATGGCTGGCAACGTAGGTGGGGTACAAACCATACTGAGAGACAAGTATATAAAAGCATTATTCTTTCATTGTTCATCGAACCAACTTAATCTCGTAGTGAATGATTTCAATTTAATACCCGAAACTTGAAACATCAATGCGACTGTTAAAGACATCATCACGTTTTTTACAGAATCAGTTCCGAGGAGAAAACTCATTCGAAATATTCCTGGGTGAAACGAGATGGTCGAAGAAATATAAGAGTACTAGAATTTTTAAAAGACAGAAATTGGTGTAACCTTAGAATGTGGAAGGAAATACTAACAGTCGCAAAAGCGCCCTCCAGCTTCACTCTGTAGCCATCAGATCATCATTCTTAGTGACTATGCTTTTAATTTCAAAGTATTCCAGTATTAGAACCTGTCGTGAATGCTTTGCAATAAAAAAATCCTTGACTTGATTAAAGCCTTGAAGCACTTTAATCGAATCGTGGGTTTGTTCAAAAACCATCGTGATCATGCAGAAATCATTGCTGATGAACGGTTGGAAGATGCAAACCAACTGGTAAAGTAGCTGGAAGCGGAACTGACCATCTCGAGGATTGTAGAAGGCAACAGCACAGGAGCAACTCTCCAGCACTTAATGTGTGCGAATTCTGGAGGAGGCCTCTGGTTATATTGTACCTATGATAAAGAAATTGATTCTGTTGGCACAGACATTGAACGGTCTTTTAGCACCCTCAAAAGAATAATGACTTGGCTCCGAAGCACGATGGGAGGAAATCCCTTGACGGAGTTTGCTATGAGCGTCCACACAACATTCATCTTTAAAAATTATGAAGAACTTTTAAAAAAAGTGGTGGTTAAATTTGTGGCTAATCCAAGGAAATTAATGCTATACTAATAAACTAATTTTTATTCATTATTTTTATAGATATATTCCTTAAAAATATTTTTTTTTCTCCATTAATTGAATTTAAGTTTTAAGTTGTCCCCCTCGAGCTCAAAGCCTGGCTACGCTCATCTTGTTTCAATAAAAGCGGCGACAGATCGGGCACATGGTGTACCACTTTTCTTCACGAGTACATCGACTCAGATACCGACAACAGGGTTGGAACTACTATGCTTCTTTTAGGTAGACAACAGTGTTCCTTAACTTGACTAATAAAGCCATTTGATGAACCGAAATCATAGACTATGAAATTTTAACAAATGAAACAGCTAGATTTGCTAACTAAACAATATAAAAAGTAGCTAATCAAATAATAGAACGACCCTCTAACGTTTCTGTAACTAACTGAAATAGCGAGACATGGTTGAGATTGAAATACAGTGAAATTCCCCTTCGTGGACACCCCTCTTACACGGACACCTCCCTTGAACGGACAGTTTCTCATGGTCCCGACCGACTCTCATATAATTGGCATTGTGTTAACTCCTTCTTGGACGGACATTCTCTTGAACGGACGCGGACACAAAAAAATGATCTCTCAACCGGACAAAAAACAATAAAAAATAAACGCCTTTTCTCATTTTTCTGTGGTGAGTATCGCTGTTGCGTTTCCCAATCGCGCCGCGCGCCAACATCGCTGCCTGCCTCCAGTAGGGGACTTCCCTGAGTAAACCGGGGGTTTACCGATCTCAATTTTTCGGTACATGCGGGGATTTAATATTAGTCTGACGCCTATGCGAAAAAGAGGCACAGTAGGCGACACATTCATCGTAGAAATGGCTCCAAATAGAAAAATTCTCAAGCTTAAACAAAAAATTGAGATTGTTGAAGTTCACAATAAGGAAAAGTTAAGTGTAAGGGACTTATCGAAGCGTTTTAATATCGGAAAAACACAAGCTGCTTATATAATTAAACATAAAGAATCCTTCTAAACAAGTAGATATTGAACAGCAATTTGAACGAAAAAAAAAGCTTTTTGATTCGTGATGGTACCAAAATTGACAAGTTGTGTTATAACTCGTTTATAGCAGCTCGCCATACGGGGATTCCTTTGACAGGTATGCACATGAATTATTTTTTTTAGATAAAGTTTGTAGGCTTATCATGACAAAAATGCAAAAAACTTATTGTTAATGTTTTTTTCAGGTCCGCTAATATGATGCAAAGCAAAAGAAACAGCCGAGTCTCTGGGACATTCTACATTCAGTTCTTCTTCTGGTTGGCTTAATAAATTTAGAATCCGTCACAACATAAAGCGATTTCAGAAGAAGCTTCGGTTATTGCTGAAGATGTTTCATCATTCTGGGAAAAATGCACTTATTTAATTAAGGGATATTCACCGAGAGACATCTATAATGCCGCTGAGACAGACCTGTATTTTAGGGCTCTACCCAACAAAACGCTAACATTAAAAAAAGAAAAATGTGTTGGTGGTAAATATCCCAAAGAGAGGTTTACAATTTTGCATTGTGCAAATATGGCGGGAGAAAAAGAAAAACTCTTAGTCACTGATAAGGCAGCTAAACCCAGAGCATTTAAAAATATTAAATAATATAAACAACCTGCTTGTAACTGTAAGTTATGACAGAGTGGTTGCAAGATCTTGATTGGAAAATGACAAAAGAAAACAGAAACGTTTTGTTATTTTTAGACAATGCAGGATCTCATCCAAAAGACGTCCGCTTAAAAAATATATTGTTTCTGCCCCCTAACTGTACATCAGCTTGTCAACCACTTGACCAGTCTAATACTAAAACACCTGATAGTAAACATTGAAACTGCTGGTACAGCTTTTGAGTTAATTAAGAAAATTACACCATTGGATGCAGTTTACTTTGCAAAAACCGCCTGGGAACAAGTAACCAAGGAAACAGTTAAAAATGGCTTCCATAAAGCGGGATTTAAGCATGAAAATATGCAAAGTGAAGACTAGTTAACTGAGGCTGTTACATTTGATCCAGAAGATGACTTACCACTTAACGTACTTGGTTGGAGTTGACTGATAATGGAAAGCTTAATGATTTTTTGTACATAGATGAAAATTTGTATGTTGAAAATTCAGATTCAAAACAAGAAATTGAAAATCCAGTTGAAATACAAGGACTTTCTAAAGATTCTGATGTCGATGAGGTACCAGTACCAACAGATGCTATCCCAAATTATGGTGAAGCTATTACCCTAACCAAGCAGCTTAAAAGTTTTGCCGAAGATCACGGAGATGCAGAGTCTTTAGAGCTTCTTTCCAAATTAGAAATATGATTTGTGGACGTCATTTTAAAGAAAAAAAGGAGACAAACAACAATATATGAATTTTTGCGCCATTAAATTGATCTTTCAATTCATATGTATAACTAAATCCTATTATATTTTATATGTATCTAAAGGTAACAAATCTTTGTTTTTTCTTTAACTTTTAAGTTTTTTGTTTATTTTAAAAATATGTACATTCGTAAGTATACCTTTTAAAAGTCCCAAATTCTTTAATTACAGTTTTCATTAAAGTAACCAATTCTTTTCAAAGTTGCTTGCGAACAGCTACTAAATTTAGTACAGAAAAGAGTAAAAAATACAGTTACAAGCTGCATTATGACAGTAACATATTTAAATACTTACTTATTAAGTTTTTTTAATTGTTCGTCTATTTCATCTATCTGTCTCTCCGTCGTCGCTTCTTCTTGGTCTTCAGCGATAATCGCAGCACTTTGATTGTCAGCGTCTTTTATTTCTTTTAGAAATTTTTCCCACTCTTCTTCTACTGGGTCTTTGTATTCTTGATTTCTAGCCTTAAGTAATGGAAAAAATGTTTATTACTTGTAGTAATCTAAACCTAAATGAAAAATATAAATAATCATCACCAAATGCACAGCCGTGCTTAAAGAAATCGCACGTGTACTTCACAGAATAGCCATACTTTCATGAATTTCTGACATAGTTTGGTATTTAGACTATAAACTTCTACTATCTTTGTGTCCACAGACGTATATACGTGGATCATTTGAAAAAAGATGAGATTAAGGTACTCAAAGCTAATTTTTAGTTTTCAAATATTGTTTTTCATCATTTATTATTTTTTAGTATGTTCTGGTATTATGATTATATATCGGAAAATAAATTATTTAAAAGATTTGTTTACAAAATGCTGATCCGAGAATTGAGCTTATCTGATTTGCATTACTAAAACTTCTATTATGTATACGGTTTTTAAAATCAGAAATGCACGCTTGTCAACCAAGTTGTTTCAAAAGCATATATGGTGTAAAGAAACACCATATATGAAATTTCTTAATTTCTTGTGTTTCTTTTATGCCTTTCTCCAGTTTAACTGTTGCGGACCACTGTAAATAGTGTGATTGTTGTCAGTCTTGAGAACAGAGGTTGATTATTGTTATTGTTTACAGGTTGCAATATTATTGAATACAGATTGCAATAGAAACACCAAGTGAGTGACTTTTTGTCTAAAATAAACTTATCTTTATATACTATAAGATATTTAATATATCAATTAGTTGTAAATTGCATTTAACCTGTTTAAGGGCAATAAAAAGGATTTTTTCATGCGATATGTGTCAATGGATGAAACATGGATCCACCACTTCACACCGGAATCAAATCGGCAGTCAGCTGAGTGGACAAAAGCCGGTGAAAGCCGCCCAAAAACACAACAGTCGGCTGGGAAGGTTTTGACCTATGTATTTTGGGATGCGCATGGAATAATTTTTATCGACTAGGCTAAGAAGGGAAAACCATCAATAGCGAATATTATATAAAGTTATTGGTGCGTTTGAGGGCAGAAATCGCGAAGAAACGGCCCCAAATGAACAAGAAAAAAGTGCTCTTTCATCAAGACACTGCACCGTGTCACAAGCCAATGGTTACAATGGCAAAATTGAATGAATTGAAGTTCGAATTGTTTCTTCATCCACCGTATTCTCCAGATTTGGTTCCCAGAGGCTATTAGCTATTCGCAGACTTCAAAAAAATGCTCGCGAGAAAAAGAGATTTGGTTCCAATGAAGAAGTTATCACCGAAATTGAGGTCTATTTTAAAGGCAAAGACAAATCCTTCTACAAGAAAGGTATAGAAATGTTAGAAAAGCGTTGGACTGATTATATCGCTCTTGAAGGAGACTACATTGATGAATAAAGTCAAATCTTGCAAAAAAAAATGTGTTTTAAGTAGCTAAAATCAAAAACTTTTCAGCCTATGTGTTTATATATATATATATATATATATATATATATATATATATATATATATATATATATATATATATATATATATATACATATATATACACAGTAGAACCCCGCTTATCCGAGGTAACGTGGGGAGGCACCCTCCTCGGATAACTGAAAACTCGGATAATCCGGATTTGTTTTTTATTCATTCACAAAATAAACACCAATACTTTAAACCGATGTAATAACGTTTTTAACGTATAAATAGGTACATACATTATAAAACAGTGAAATAGATATCTATGCGCTTCTGTTTCATATTGCATCTTCTTTTTCTCGCTGCATCGTTTCTCCATCTATTAAGAAGAAGCAAATCCGCTGGGGTTGCCTCTGGTTGTTGTTCGATATACCTCAAAGCTTTCGTTATTCGTTTCTTCTTCTAAATCATCTGCTGTAATCCATTCAACAACATCTTCTCTTGTCACATTTTCGTAACCTTTTAATTTTTGCATTAATTCAAATAAACTTTTTTCTTTTTCTTCTATCTCGCTGTCAAAATTTGAACAGGACATTTCTCCATGGCTTCTCAATTTCAAAGCTAATTCATTTAATGGAGTAGCATCTTCACTGTCATTGTAGTCCTCAAAATCAATAACTTTTGACCAAGATTTTTGAATAGTGGTAGTACGCACAGAATCCCAAGCTTGACTTACCCAGTAAATAACATTTTTCAGTGTAACCTTTCTCATCCCATTGATAATATCCTCCTTTTCTGTGTATTCTGACAGATGTTTAAGATATAAACGCCTATAATTTTTTTAAATGTTTTCGAGGATGCCTTGATCCATTGGTTGCATTATGCTGGTTACATTTGGAGGAAAAAATTGTACAACAATTTCGCCCACTGAAGTCCTTCTCCAGGGTGAGAGGGGGCATTATCCATTAACAAAATTGCTTTAATAGGAAGACGGTTTCTGTTCAAAAATTTAGACACAGATGGCAAGAACTCTTCTTCAAACCAGTTAGTAAATAAGGTCACATCCCTCCATGCGCTCTTCTGACTTTTGTAATAGACTGGTAGGGCTTTGGGTGAGATGTCTTTTAAAGCTCTTGGACGTGCAGACTTGCCAATCACCAACAGTGGGATTTTGTGCTTGCCAGATGCATTGGAACATACCATTATAGTTAATCTTTCCTTACTTCGTTTGTGCCCAGGAGCTGATTTTTCCTGTCAAGATACCAATGTTTTTGATGGAAGCATTTTATAATTCATACCAGTTTTGTCACAGTTGTAAATTTGATCACATGTGTACCCACGATCTTCGATTTCCTTTTTAAAGTTCTGCTTAAACTTCTCAATTGATGACACATCATCAGAAAGTTTTTCACCACATACAGTCAGTTGTCGTACACCATACCGATTTTTCCAGGGGTCAAGCCATCCAGAACTGGCGATAAACTGATCTATCTCTGGGAATTGCCTACTAATTATTATTTCTTTCTGTTGTAAAATTGGACCTGACAGAGGCCCACCTTTTGATCTTTGTCGGTTAAACCACATGAATTAAAACTTCGTTAACCTTTTCATAGTCGCCGGTTTTCATTGATTTTCTTCCTGAGGACGAAGAGGCTTGATTTATACACCACTCTTCTATTTTTGTTCGGTTTCTTTTCCAATCTCCCACTGTTACCTCACCTACTCCATAATCTCATGCAACAACTTTAATTGTCTCTGCTGCTTCAATTCTTCTGATGGCTCTTAATTTTTCTTCAATAGGAACGACGATTCTTTTACGATTGTTTTGCTCCATTATAATACGACAAACAAAAATTCAAACAAAGCAGTTTGTATTAATTACACTTATCTACCAGAATTCCAACCAAATAAATTATGTGAGTATACTTGTACTTCTCCGTAGTAAACGCTATAAAGCACTGCATTCACGCAAATTTACACAACTGAAAACGTTTTCAGTTGTTCCTACTTTAAACCACATATGCCTTAGAAGGGATCCCACAAACGTTGCCGCCACTTATGGTGAAGGGTTGGCAGTCTGCTAACCACTCTGTCGGCAAATGGCTGAAGCGAGTTAGCCCTCTGATAAAGTGCCACCTATGAGGTAGGCATTATATCTTATCTTCTTATCATAGATATATATATATATATATATATATATATATATATATATATATATATATATATATATATATATATATAAAACCATGTTTCAGTACACTTATAACGAGCATTGTGCTGATATTAAACAATTTTAAAATGTAACAAGGAGATATTTTAAACCTTACTAAAATACAAGTTTTACTAACTAAATTAATTAGCTTTGACTATGAGTTTAGGTTAGCTTAAGTTTCTGGTAGCTGTTGTACTGTAGATAGTGGCTGCCGCTTTTGGAACGGTCAAAAGTTCTGTAAACACTCGAAATGTAAAAATAAAAGAAAATAAGTAGGTACTTAATATATTTTAAAACTAGCATTTGACATTATTTTAGTGAACTATATATTGACAGAGTATTTCAAATATTTTTAGAGAATTAAATATTGTTAGAGTATCTTATTTCTTTGTCAGCTTACCTTAGCATCTAACTTGGGATCATCGAAAAATCCTTCTGGTAGAACATCCATAGGCTCGTTTTCTAGTCTGCTTTCTTCACTATTTCCTTTTCTTCCTTCTAATTCTTCTTTTAAAGTTGCTGGTTTTAGAATATCTTTCTCCTTTCTCTTTGAAGTGGGTTTATTTAAACTATCAAAGAAATCACTAGGCAAAGCACCATTTTTTAAATTCATATCTGCCAAGGTATCGGCTACTTGTAAATTTTGAGTGTCAGGTGGTTTCTGTGGTGCATTTTTTAAAATTCCTATAAATACAAGACAATAAACCTAAATAAAATGTGCATAAAATGAAGTTTGTTACTTCAGGTTAGTAAAGCTAAATAAAACTTTACTACCTGTAAATTACCACCTACAAGTTAAAATAACCTCAAAACTACATGGCTCTGATGAGGCCATTAATTCCTATATTATTACCAAATTTCAACCTTCTATGTCAAATAGTTTCAGAGAAAATCGGGTATGACAGACAGACACCGAAGTCATCTTATAAGTGTTCTGTATGGAACACTAAAAAAGGTAAGAATAAAGTTCATGATGTTTATTTTTAACAAGCTAAAATATTTTTTTACAATTGTGCAAAGTCCAACAAAGTATTGAAAACATATTTCCTAAAGTATGTTCCTAAGTAAAACAACACTTAAAACCCAGACTGTCTCGAAAATAAGCATCTGGCATCCAAGTACTAAGCAACAGAATAATCTGAAAACCACTAAATATTTTAAAAAAGAAACTATACTCTGCAATAGCTCATTATAGCCCAAAGTAGATACATAATACCTAGTGAGAGTAGCTTGTAATAATATATATAAAATGAAATTTATCGATTAATAGGTACACTAACTGAAAAAAAATATATACCTACAATAAAATTATTCACCATCAATATAGATCTTGAACTTTAAAATAATAAGACACTTCTTACTATAATAATTGGCACAAGTTCTACCAAAAAGAAAGGTTAAACAATATATATCTGGCCAAATGGTGAAGAAAGCCTGAAAGCTTTTTTAAATTACATTAACCAACAATATTCCAACATAAAATTTACAATGAAACTTCTTTTTCTACATGTACTGGTACAGAGGAAAAATATCACCATTCAGTTTGTAGAAAGCCTACTCATACCAAGAGATCCAGCAATGCTAACTCATACCATTATATCTCTCAAAAACTATCCATAATCAACTTTATTTACAGCTTTCATTATGTGATGAACCCTCTATTTCATCAGGAACAGATAAACTGACCAGTAGTCTAAAAAGTAATGGATATTGCATTGATGATATTACACATTCATTCAACTGCTTTAAAAATAGGGCTTCCAGATAAAACAGTAAAAAGGATATACCGGTAGATAGTACAGTTTTACCTTACATGCATCATACTAGGGAAAAATACCCAAATTACTTAAAAGATGCCACATTTGCAACATTTTTAACACACAATTGGGCAATACTTTAGATCACCAACAGGCACAATTCTTTTACAAGCTGAAGTTATTAATAAAATTCCCTGTATATGTGGTATAATGTATGTACAAGAAATTAAGACATCAATTTCAACTAGAATTAAGGAACATGAAAGATGTATCAAAAAAAAACCAAAATGTCCCATCAGCTCAAAACACTCTACAAGAGATGCCATCAATATAATAGAGACCACAGCTGTTGCCTGTCTTCAATTTCTATCAATGAGAGTTTGGAGAATCAACTGAAATTTACAAACACCTTAATGACATTAATAGAGCATAGGATTATTGTTTGCATCACATGCGGTGCAAAAATACTTTGTGCAAATGGGAGTAAAACATCAACAAGTCAGTGAATGACACAGTTTAATTCCAAGAATTATATGTTAGCTAACTAAAGCCATGAACGTCTTGTTTCTTATTAATAGTACAAAAAGCAAAACTAAAATGTAAAATCAAGCCAAGGATGCTGAACCAACCTGAAATGACTACAATAGTATCAGCAAATAAAATTAAACACAAAAATAAATTTTTGTGAGTTGTAAAAAATAAAAAGACTACTGTATTATTGTGATAGATTTTAAGAACAATTAATTATATATTGCATCAACACATACATACAACTAACCTTAAATAAGCTCCAAATTTTCTTTTATTTTAGTTTTAAATATAATTACTTACATTTCTGATATTTATTGGTAAAGCATAAAGTACATTAAATCCTTTATAAAAATAACTGACAATGAAGTAATGTATTTGTTGTGTTAATATGAAAGTTATTAATACCTCTTGTAGGTAAAAATGCATTTCCTTTCACAAGTGAAGAAATTTAGTAAAATATGCTGGGAGCATTCCTTTAGCTTACAAATATAATAAATGGCAAGACAGAACAGATTTTTGTCCAACTGAAAGCTGTTTCAGAGTACTAAGCATTAGGTTTAATGGATTATAGATTTCATATTAAGAAACCAGTCCTAATAATTGTCTTCACTTTATTTGACTTCACTTTAAATGTCTTAAATTAAATGCTCATTAATGGAATTGATGTTAGACAGTCTGTCAACCTCATCCATTCCCTTGGGTCACTACTATGGACAAATTAATTTTCAGATAAACATACCTTTAATTTTTTTCTCAGGAACTTCTGGTAAAGGTGGTGTTAAAGGACGTTTTAAAGGTGTTGTAAAATTATTGGTTTGTTCCTTAAGTTTTTTTGCCAATTCAACATTCTGTTTATGCTGCTTAGCATTTACGTGGACCATCCATACTGCTTCAGACCTTACTATAGACTTACATAAAGCACAAGTTAGTTGACCCTGATCATTATATGTAAATAATTAGTTAAGAAAAATAAATAATAAAGAAAAAAATTTTAGTTTAGTAACAGTACTAATATTAAGACATATATGAATGTATTTATTAATTTAGTAAATATAAATCATTTGTGAAATAAATTACTAGAAAAATTATTACAAAACAAGAATCTAAAGTAATGGGAAACTAATTTATACGATTAATTAAAAATAATTCAATAAAAAGGATATTTTGCTAATGGTGAATCTATTTTCTTGACTTCTTTCGTTATTTTTTGATGTTCTTTCATTAATTTTCGGAGTTGCTCTTGATTGGCTTTTTTCTTCGCATTTTTAAATGCCGCTGACATGATTTCCACTAAAATTTTGTAAAATAACGATTATTTAATAATAAAAAACAAAAACTAACAAAACTTGTAGCATAACCTCAAATACGTATGACACACGCATGACATTTGAGGGAATTGGCTGACTCCATCTTGACAGGTCTGAAAGTTATGTTTTTCAAAAGCTTTGTTCGCCCATATTTTATTAGCTCGTTTTATTTAACGGACAGTTAAATATAGCAGATAAAAATTTCTTTTTCAACTAATAGTCATAAAACTAATTGCTGCTAAAATGGCGAATAAGTTGACACAGATTTGTTTACATAACCAGAAATATGACAAATAGTTGCTTACATGAATGTTAATCGATGTCTGCCTCAGAAGGCACTCTGATTTCCTAATAAACATGAAACTTTTGGGAACCAGAATTAACATTGCTGGTACTAATAATGTTTTTATTTGAACATCCTTTTTGTGTACATTGATGCCAATAAGAATCTCACTGTACACTTAAATTTAAACTTCGTTCTTGATGACTTTAAAGAATTTAGAATATATATGCTGAGATTTTAATATTTTGAAGGGTAATCTATTAATAAATAGATACTACTACGATTAATAAAAACTGTTTAATAGCAAATGCCTATATTTTATTGTATATTTGGTTGCATAGGCGTTGTCAACAAAGATATAAACTCCTAACCTAATTTTTAGTCGTTTTTACCAAGTATTTATATACAGTTCTTTACTAAATAGCTCTCCTTATTTCGAATTTTTTGAAATGGTAAGTGTTAATATGAATGCACCTTAGTCTTGAGATAACTATTTTGTTTTTATAGTATTCCGTTTTGCATAAAAAAGATAATGCTCACGATGAAAGCATTTGGAGTTGTGCTTGGGGTCGATACATCCCTGAAAAAAAGAAAAAAGATGGGGAACAGGAAGGTGAAGATGATGAAAAGTCCAGGTAAGTTCTTACAATAATATATCCTACCTTTTGGTAAACTTTGGACTTTCACATTCAGCATAGAAGTTGAGAAAAATCAAACTGTTCATATATAGTCGGAGGGCCATAATAAATTAGTAAAAAAAAATCGGTACTGCCTCCACACTACCATTCTCGTTAATTGGAGCCCAACAATATTAAAATTTAGGCTAATTTTTCAGGCTACCTGGCTACGATCTAAACCTAACTTTTTAAAAATATGTATATTTTTTTTGAAACAAAAAATAAATTAGTTGCTTGAAATCGAAAAATCAAATCTATAAACTAAAGAGTTAGTGTATAAGCGATATTTATTTTAGTTAACAAATTATCATTTCATTTACCTCAAAGATATATAGTAGGGTTTAAAAGTTTAGGGCCCATATATATATAAATATATATATATATGTATATATATATATATATATATATATATATATATATATATATATATATATATATATATTAAGAGAAGTCTGAACAGATTTAAACCTGTTTAATATTCTGTTATGCTGCAGTTATAATTTTCTGGTCTTACCAACAATAGCACTTTAGTTATTGTCATAAACAGAAGTTTTGTTACATAATATTTTAAAATGATTTAATTTCTAGTATTGCGTAGTTATTCAATTTTTGGTGGAAGGTGGTGAAAGCTCAGCAGAAATTGAAAGAAGCTTAGATGCTACATATGGTAAGTCATCCCCATCAAATTTGACAGGCCAAGAATGGGATGAACAGGTTCAGTTTGAAAATTATGCTTGTCAAGCCTGACCCGCAGAACAACTCACTCCAGAAATAATTTTTCTGGTGCAAGAAGAATTTCTAAACGATAGGTCACTTAAAAGTATAGAATTATGTGTGGGCTTTTGGAAACCACAGTGCTTCGAATTCTACATCATAATTTGAGTATAAATAGAGTGAAAGATGGCTGAAAATTTAGAAGTGATTTTATTTTAGCAGTTTTAGATTATCTTAAGGACAAAACTTCAAATTATTTTTTAAGTCATATAGAACAGTTTAATTAGCCATTTTAAAAATGAAACTAAATAAACAGTGGTTATATCAAGAAATAAAAATGATCTGTTTTATTTTATTACCACTTTAGGGATTTTGGACATTACTATGTATGAAGGGTCACAACTTATTTTTCTTATGTTCTAGGATAAATTAAAAAATGGCACCACGTTAACGACTGTAAAATATTTTAAAATAACAAAATTTAGTAATTATTTTGCTAAATAAACATTTTTAATTCTTTATTTATTTATTTATTCACAAGTAATCATTTACAGAAATGTGTAAGATAGATACTTTTGACTAGCTAACCTAAAATTTGTATTCAGCGATATGCTGTTGTAGACTTGGAAAGCAAATACCAGTTAGCAAGATACATTCAATAGTGGACACTCTTTAGTTTCTAATTTTTTCAAATTTGTTTCAGAGATTCTATAATGTCTGATGAAGCTCCCACTGATTATATCATCACAGGAGCTCTAGATGACTTAGTAAGGGTTTGGGAATTGCAGAATGATAAACTCGAGCTAAAATACAATTTAGAGGGACATTCGTTGGGTGTAGTGTCTGTTTGCAGTTAGTAATAATGGAAAATGTAAGTACAGATTCTATGAAAAATAAGATATTTTTCTCATTGTTACTAAAAAATTAATGAATAATAAGATTTCCTCTTCAACAAAAACTTTAGTTCAGTGAAATCAGTTGTGTAGTTCTTCTGCAGTGCTGTGAACCCTGTTGAAAAAAGTTGGGGGAAATGTGTTATAATATACGAAACATTTATAGAAAATATGTATTAGTGTTCCGTATGGAACACTTATGGGATCACTTCGGTGTTGGTTGGTTCATCTGTCACCTGATTTTCTCTGAAACTATTTGACATAGAAAGTTGAAATTTGGTACAAACATAGGAGTCAGAACCTTGTAGTTGTGAAAGTTGAATTTTGATTTAAGGGGTTCACTTGTAGAGGGAAGTGAAATTTTTGTTTTTTTAAGACCATTGAGTGGGGTGTCAAATAAAAGCTTTTATACAAGTTCAAAAATATATATGATGTAATACTCAAACAACCTTTTCTTCATATTACTTTTAAAAAGAGACCTAAAATTGCTTTCCCTTAACTCGAAAAAAAAATCAAAAAAATTTTGAAAACATTCTGAAATATTTTTTATAAAGTGTAGATTGAATGAAAATTATCACGAGTGCATTATGTCTGATAATTTATGTGGTATAAAAGAACTATATGTCTTGCAATATGGTGAAGGTTTTTTTTCATTGAAAGATATGAATTTAACCTGTTTAAGTGTAATAATATACTCATATACTTTTCAGTACCTTACTGCATTTGGTCACTCACAGATACAATAAATTTCCAAGATGACTAACGGATAAGTATCGAGTACCGCGACAAAATAATTTTATTTTATTTGTTTATAATTAAACACATATGTGGGTAGTAAATATTGGTTCTAAACTTCTTTACTAGATTGGATTTAATGACTTTAGGTAGTTAAGAAGCTATAAGTATTATATATTACTGACTAAGAAAAAACGTGAAAATACATGTTGGATATTAAGTATTATATATACATACATACATACATACATATATACATGTCAGGGACTTAATTAAGAAGCATAGGTAAGGATTTTATTTTAAAAGCAGTCACTGTACGGAACACTAATTGCACAAGTCCGACTTGCGCTTGGCCTTTTTAGTGTTCCATGCAGAACACTTTTAAGATCACTTTGGTATCTGTCTGTCTGTCCGTTTGTCTGTCACATCTGATTTTCTCTGAAACTGTTTGACATAGAAAGTTCAAATTTGGTATTAATATAGAAATTGATGGCCTCATCAGAGCCTTCTAGTTTTGAAAGTTAAATTTTGACTTAAGGGGTTAGTTTTGCGGGGTGAAATCGGAAGTGAAAAAAATTTTTTTTACTAGGTTATCGAGTAGGGTGTCAAATGAAGCTTGTAAAAACACGAGTTCAAAAATATATATAATATCTTACATGCGCACACTTTTCTTTGTAAAAATCGCGAAAAATCACTGCCCCCCCTCTATCTCGAAAAGTACTGTTCCAAAAATTTTGAAAAAATTCTGGAATATTCTCCACGGGCTGTAGATTGAACGAAAATGATCACGAGAGCATTACCTTTAATAATTTATCTGGAATTTTCGGACTGAAATTGTTTACTTGAACTTACTTTCTTGGGTGATGTTGAATGCCTTCATTCCATGGACTGTTGTTTTTAATTCCGGTGTAACGTGAGCAACCCAGGTGACTCGAGTTTTGTGCACCTGTCAGCATTTTTGGTACCCAGCCTGAGCATAACTGCCGATATTTTAGTCGTTCTGCCACAATTTTCATAAAGAAAACTTTTTGAAATTGATGAAACACATTAAATAATGATGAAATCGTAAAGCGTCTGTTTTCTCAGACTTTTCCTTCAACTTTCCGCACTAGGTCATCATTAATGACAGAGGGTCGTCCATTTCGGCCCTCACTGTTCACGTTTGTATGGTCATATTTAACCGTTCTCTTGCTGTTCCCACCATTCCATCGCTCATACCGTTTTCTCCATACACTTCACTAATCTGCTGATGAATTTCAGCCGCTCTTGCATTTAAGAAATGAAGTACAGCGCGTATTACACAATCCACGGTCTGAGGTATTTTAAACCCTCACAAATAAACGTAAGCTCGAACGAATTCTTCTGTAATCACCAATAGATGCAGGCACTCAGCGCGCATGCGCGAAGTGGCGAACACAGCGCTGCCGCGGTCATATTTTAAAACCGTGCTTACTTAAAAAACGCGCTTCCTACTTTAAAAATATACTTTCATAGAGATCTCATGTTTAAGAAATATAAATTTACGGTTTTCCATTAAAAATAATCATTTTCATAAAAAAATAATACTTCTGATTAAGTAGAAACAGCAACAATGACAGTTCGAAATCGAAAATAAATATATTTCTTTCTCTTGTTGTATCTTAGACACTTTGAATAAACTGGTTTTTCTTCATATTTTGGTTTCTTTTAAATAGACTTTTATAACAAGAGCTATGAACATAAATATTTTCATATTCTCGCAAGGCATACTTTGCAAATTTGCTAGGGTAAGCTTTTTATATTTACACATTTATAATTAATATGGCTCTCATTTACTAGAAGCCAAAATATACTTTAAAAGAATTTTTATTTTGTATAGAATTTTTTTTTAAAGGACGATAACAGAGACTAATATGTTTTAGTATGTGCATCAAGTTCACTAGACTCGTCAATGAGAATATGGGATTTAGAAAAAGGAGAAAAAATAGCTAATGTAGATGTCGGCCCTGTAGATCTTTGGACTGTCGCCTTTAGTCCTGATGATAAGTATATTATTTCTGGAAGTCATTCAGGAAAAATTACACAATATAGTGTTGAAAATGCCAATGCTGAACAATCATTTGATACTAGAGGAAAATTCACACTTAGTATAGCATATGTAAGTCAGAATAAAAATATAGGGGTGGATTTTATACAAATAAAAATTTTAAACCTATTTTCATTCAATTCTTATGCTTCATAACTATAATAGAGATTATAAAAACTTGATATACCCCATTTATTTTAAAATAATGGCTATTTCGACTTAAAGATTTTTTGAAATTAGTTCTGTGATTGGATATTATCAAAACACAACGACCATTGGTAACCAGTTATTCTAGACCACTTTCTATTATCAAAAACATATTTGTGTATACAAAGTTTAGTGGTCCAGATTTTGTTTTGCTACTTATAATGAATTTTTGAAGATGATATTACTGATAAAAATTGTGAATTTAGTAAAATCGAATATCGGTCGGAGATAAAGTACCTCTTTTCAGAAGGATTATCCGCTGAAGAAATTTTCGACGACATGCTTAATAGATGTCCTTCCGACGTCACTATCAAAAATTTGGTTGTGAAGTTTAAGGGAGGAAGAACTGACATCAGTGATGAGTACCGTGCTGGGAGACCCGTTTCTGTGTTTACCGAGATAATGCTGTGGCTATACTTGAAATGATTTTGGAGTATCGACGAATTGAACTGAAACGTACGGCAGAGACTCTGAACATTTCATATGAACGTGTTTTCCACATTATTGATTCTGGTTTGGGTATAAGAAAATTATCCACTAAATAGATCCCTAAATGTTTGAGCGCCGACCAAAAACCACTGAGACTCACAACATCTAAGTTGATTCGTAGCCGTTTTGATGAGGATTTCTACCTACCTACCTATTTAGATCAAATGGTAACTGTAGATGAAACGTGGGTTCATCATTATGATTCAGAGACAACGGAACAGTCAAAGAAGTGGAAACATGCTAGCTCACTTCGTCCCAAGAAGTCTCACAGAAATCAGCAGGAAAAATTCTTGCATCCCTCTTTTGAGACGAGGATTTGATACTTCTTACAGATTACTTGGAACACGATAAAATAGTGACTAGGGAATATTATTCTTCATTATTAACTAAACTTCGCCAAAAAATTGTGGAAAAACGCCGAGAAAAAGTGTTTAAAGGGATGCTGTTTTGTTTGCAAGACAATACGCCTGCTCACAAATCGCTATTAGTTTTGCACAAAAAGGTTGAACTGATTCGTCATTCCCCATGTTTCCCGGATTTAGCTTCCTTGGATTATTACCTATTCCCAAAACTGAAGAAACATTGGAAAGGACACAAATTTCGTTCAAATAAAGAAGTAATAAATATTGTGAAAGATAAAGTGGTTAAAATTAAAAGGACATTACGTTAAACAATAAAATTTTTGTTTTTGAGATTCGATTGTTCTTTCTATGCTAATCTAGAAACTTATCAATACGCCCTCATAATACAAAAATTCTTGAGAAATCTTTAAATGTGTCAGATTTTGTTCATTTTACTTTTTTACATTTTTAAATATTGGTTGGTAAATAGTAAAAGTAAGTAAAAGTAAAAAACCGGTCAAGTGCAAGTTGAACTTGCACAATTAGTGTTCCGTACGTTGATTGTTTTTAAAATAAAAATTTTTGTTAGGGTGGTATAAAATGATCAGTGACTTCACAAAACACACCCCAAATGTGTTTTCAAAAAGTTTGTTTCCAATCTTTACTGAAAACTGGTGACCTTGAAATTTTTTTTTTTTTTTTATATACTAAATAAGTTATTAAAGGTAATGCACTCGTGATAATTTTCGTCCAATCTATACCCCGTGGAGAATATTCCAGAGTTTTTTTTTTTTTGATCAGTACTTTTCGAGATAAGGTAGGGGACAGCGATTTTTTAAAAGTAATAAGAAGAAAAGTGTGCGCAAGTATTACATTATATATATATATATATATATATATATATATATATATATATATATATATATATATATATATTTTACTCGTGTTTTCACAAGCTTTCATTTGACACCACACTCGATGACCTAGTAAAAAAATTTTTTTTTCACTTCCGACTTCACCCCCCAAAACTAACCCCTTAAGTCAAAATTTAATTCTCAAAACTACATGGCTCTGATGAGGCCATCAATTCCTATATTATTACCAAATTTCACCTTTCTATGTCAAATAGTTTCGGAGAAAATCGGGTGTGACAGACAGACAGACAGACAGACAGACAGACAGACAGACACCGAAGTGATCTTATAAGTGTTCCGTACGGAACACTAAAAAGTTTGTTTAAAATGGTGTAGTCAAATTAAAACGATACTCGTGTCTGAACAAAATCTTTACACTAAATATGAAATTGTTTCAATTTAATATAATTAACACTCTACTTTCTTTACTTTGCAGTAATTTTATTCTTAGTCCATTATTGGTTTATGTTCTGTGTGAGTGAATCACCGCGAAATTTTACATAGTAAATCGCGCATGAGAAAATTGAGCGGATGGTAGGTACCAAAAATGCGCACACCTCTTGACCGCAACTGGCGTGTGGAATGTTGTAGCGAGTGTTTTATGTTATGCGAGCATAATCCGAATGCAATTTACCCCGTGTTACAACCGCTGATTAAACTTGAATTCGCCAGTATCATCCCAGTTCAAAACAAGAATTAATGCAGTAGACCGAAGAGGGAGGAGGAACCACACTGTACATTT
Organism: Pachyrhynchus sulphureomaculatus; assembly: GCA_019049505.1. Lineage (NCBI taxonomy): Eukaryota > Metazoa > Arthropoda > Insecta > Coleoptera > Curculionidae > Pachyrhynchus > Pachyrhynchus sulphureomaculatus. Next base: position 65,310,128 of record CM032454.1, read on the forward strand.
AAGGTTTAGCAAAGGAATTATTTTTGTTAAATATCTTCCAAAAAACATTCTAACGACAGGCAATTATTATGCTGAATTAAATTTCAGAGTTCTCAATGCTGTAAAAGAGTAGTAGATGGAAAAGTTAGCTACCAGCGACTATTATCTCTTTAGAAATTTGAAAAAGATTTGATACACAGATGAAGAGATGAAGTTAGCCGTGCAAAAAATTTCGTAAAAAAATCACCAAATTGCATTTTTCAAGGAATGAAAAAAAAATGGAACCTGTAGGAAGTGCATTTAGATGAATGACGACTATATTGAAAAATAAAGCCTTTAAAATACGTTTTTTTCTGTTAAGCTCAGGCTTAGTGTTTAACTGTTTATTATAATTAAACTTTTTTTTTGGGTTCGGGGCTTTGAAGACTGTTTTCACTTCATTCTTTTTTTTTTCATCTTTTTATAAGACTTGTCTCGTTCTACACTCCTAACCATTGTTATTAGTAAGAAATGAAAAGACTTATTTAATTTTAATAAATAATCCAAATACAAACTTTCGGTGATATTTTATTCAATTCTATCACTAGACTTCTACTGGCCGAACGATGAATCAGTGAAAATCTGGGGACAGAAATTTAAAATCGATTATTTACAGCCTTGCATACTCACAAATTCATCGTGCTGCCATCTCTTTAAAGCTTATGATAGTTTAAAGCTACATTACCTGATATTCTTGTTTGGTATTGATCAAAAGTTTTGTAGGCTAACGAAGTGTTTACGTCAACCGATAGATGGCACATCAAATGTCGTTAATATAAATAATGACAGAAGACAAATGGATGGATACAAAATTTAACAATTTTTTGTAGACAGTTATACCGTTTTTAATTTCGGTCGAAATGGAAAAGTTCAAAACGTTTTTTTTTTTATTTATTAATTTTAAATGAATGTGATGAATGAAACGTCGGGTGTCTAGACCTCTTTTCATTATTTTTTTGTGCCTGTGAGATTTAATATTTTGTGACCGTAAATTTTAATATTCTTTTTGTATGTAATATTTGTTTTCTCGTTTCACTGCTTGCTTTGCCCAAGTGACATACGAGGGTTATTGAAAACTACTGCCTCCAGTCCCCACAAAAACGATTTTCAGCAACATCACCTTTAGGTACAAGAGTTCTTACAAAATGGCGACTGACATTAACATATGGTTAACGGCATCGAATTTCTTGCCTCGAAGGATGTAGGTCTTATTAATATCAAGCGACGATTCACCACATTGTACCGAGATACATGTGTTCTGACTATCGAGGTGGTCAAAAACTATGAAAGACAAGAATACTGTTGAAACGAATCTTAAGAATCAAACGTACAATAAACGACCAGTGGCCGCATGTTGCGCAAGGCAAGTGACTCGCTTGGACGAGCTAGTTGACGAGAACCGACGGTGTAAAACAGACTAACTTGCTTATAGGGTTAGTATTTTATAAGAAAAATTTAGCATATCGTTTTTGATATGCTTAAGAAAAGAAAGTTTTACGTACGTCTCTCGGATTCTGCAGTACTTCTCACTCAGTGATTTAAAGATTTACTTAATGCTTATTTTGAATTGAGTTTTTTTTTTTGTACTGGTATTTAGTGTGCTTACTGATGAAACGAAAGCCTCGATTAGAGGAAGAAGGTCGTACTTTTTTTCCACAGAGTTGTGATTGATGACTAGTTATAGGCACTCCATTACGACCATGAAATAAAATACCAGCACATAGAGTACAGCCGAAAGAGTTTCAAGTAACTGAAAAAATTCAAAGCCGCTAGCCGGGAAAGTCATAATTACGGTTTTTGGGATTGCGATGTTCTTGAAATTTTGGAACGTAGCAATTTGGGAAGGTGTGTTAATTCGCCTAAAATCTTAAGCGACGACCGCCTCGCGTTCGTTCAGAGACGATGCCAATTCTTCATCATAATAACGCTCGTACTTAGATAATTACAATATGCTTTGCGTTTTGCTGTTGTTCCAAAGTTTAAGGATAAATTTGATAATGGTGGTCCGAAAATTGTTCCCTTGACTTCAGAGTTTTTTCCGAAACGGGGACTACGTGAGAAGGGATTACGCTCATTTCATAATTATGTTTGTAAAATATCATCATCAACATCATCAGCTATGCAGTCCATCGTCGGATATTAGCGTTCATCTTCTTCGGTTTTGGGCCTTGTTTGTCGAGTTGTATCTCACTAGTCTTTTGATGTCGTCATTCCATCGGGTTTTCGAGCGTGCTCTACTTCTTTTCTCATACCAGGGCTTCCAGTTAATTACTTTATGGGTCCATCGATTATCAGAGAGTCTTGCGATATGAAGCGCCCAGCTTCACTTCAACCAAGTAGGTTGAAGTTGTAAAATAAATCTATCTAAAGTTATGGCCATGGAGGAATTAGTTTTCACTACGCCCTCGTGTATAGAGGTGTTTTTGACATTTTAATCAGGTATAGAATTATAGTAAAATGGAATGTAGGGGTCGTATCGGAGAGATAGTACCTTTTATTACGAACGGTCAGTCCAAGAGTCATAGACTGGCTGAGGTTCAGAGTAACTGGTCCTCACGAAACACCCAACTTTTACTTGCTGGCTCCAAGCGTCATACCACGGTACCTTATATTGACCTACAGGATAAACTTAGCGAGGGTAGTCAGGCATGACGAAAAAAATGATATAGGGCAGCACCTGTATCATGACTGGGTTGAGGCTGTTGAAAAATTATTTCCAGATAGACTCAACTTCAGGTACTCTCAGGCGACAAGCAAGGGATGCTCTAATCGGCTTGGAGGCTGCGATGAGGAAGGCAACGGAAAACCAGTTCATTAAATTCTAGTTATGTTATCGTGGCTGAAAAATCAAATAACATGGTCTCAGCCGTAGGCAAATCTTGAGTGATCAGAGGGTGCTAAGAATCTCCCGGTCAGCCCTGAAAATAGCTACATGGAATGTAACAAGTATCTTTTGCGGCAGGAAAACTTGAATTAGCCCTAGGAATGAAACACCTCGATTTGGAGATACTTGGAATAAGGGACGCACAGTGGCCAGATGCAGGTAAATGTCTTATGAAAAACGAAACTATATACTACTCAGGAAATAACAATAACTGTCATAGATACGGAGTGGGCATCTTGGTTACGAAAAAGATAAACAAGTGTTTACGTAGCTTTACTCCCTTTTCTGACAGAATCATTTTACTTCAACTTCAAACGGAAAAAGGACTTGTCAACTTTATACAGGTGTAGGGCCCAACAGCTTAGAAAGATGATGACGAAATAGAAAAATTCTACTCCAACCTTGACGAAATTTTAACATCGTTAGAAAGACATCATGGAACCATTATAATGGTCGGCTTTAATGCTAGAGTGGGGCAGGATTGGGTAGACTCTGTTGTGGGAAATTATGGCTTAGGAACAAACGAACGAGGAGACCGATAAGTTCAGCTCTATTAAAACAAAGGCTATGTAATTGTAAGCAACCTCGTAGACGACTATACACGTGGAAATTGACGTTCAAAGACTGAAAGACCCAGAAACGAAGGTTAACACAGCAGATTCATTAAATCAAAATACACATATATACCATAAAATAAGTGAACGAAGACACTAATGATATCGATCTAAAATGGGAAAATCTAAAGCAAACAATAATAAAGGCAGGACGAGAATATCTAAAACATGCAAATAGAAGACACAAGGAATGGATAACGGAGGAAATATTAGCGTTTATGAATGAAAAGAAGGCCAACAAAAACAAAAATGCTGCGAATAAAACTATACAGAGATTAATAAAAACAAAAATAAGAGAAGTAAAAGAAACGGTTTACTGAACAGTGTGAGGAAATTGAAGAACTGGACAAAAGGTTCGACTCACTCAACGTTCACAGAAAGGAAAAGGAAATGACAGGAAGGAGAGAATCAAATTAGTCGAAACAGTTTAAAGACGAAAAGGGTACACTTATAACTGATATAAATAAAAATTACAAAGATAGAAAGAATATATTAAAAATATTTTCCAAGATGAACAACGAAGTGTAGCATCGGAACACTTTCCTGACGATACAGGCCCTGACATAATGAGGGACGAATTGGAATATGCTCTTAAGCATGCGAAGAATGGTAAGACAGCTGAACCCGATTGAACCCTGTTGAACTTGTGAAACGTATGAATGACGATTGCATTTGGATCTTCTTAAACTTGGTCAATTTAATATACAAAACCGGAAGGATACCCAACGATTGGCTTCATTCCCCGCTCATTTTAATCCTAGAAAAGCCAAACACTAAAGAATGTAGTGATCATCGAACTATATCTCTAATACATTAAAACTCTTTCTAAGAACAATCGAATCTACAATAAACTGGAAGCAGATATAGGCGAAACACGGATGGGATTTAGAAAATGGTTGGGAACGCGTGCTGTCACAAAGATGTACGGACGTGAACTAAGGATTATACGCGTGTTTTGAAGAGTCTGAGAAAGCCTTCGATAAAGTCCGGCATGATCAACTAAAGAAGATTTTTATAAATAAAAATATTGATGATCGAGATATCCGCATCATATGTAAACTGAACTAGCATCAGACAGCTAGGGTGAAAGTTGAAAACGTAACAACGGAAGAGATTGAGATTCGTAGGGGAGTGTGCCAGGGCTGTATACTGTCACTTCTTCTGTTTAATATCTGTAGTGAATATATCTGCAAGGAAGCACTATCTGAAACAGATGATGGCCTTACAATAAACAGTAAAACCCTGAATAATATAAGATACGCTGATGATATAGTCCTGTTGGCGGGAACTTGGAAAGATCTGCAATACCTTGTTGAACGACTAAATCACAGTTGCGAAAATTGTGGACTAAAGATAAATCTCAAGAAAACGAAATTCATGGTGATATCAAAGTCTCGAAGTGTTCAGGGTGATCTCTTGTTATGTATGACACGTAGATCGAAAGGGCCAGTCATTATAAATATCTGGGGACATGGTTGACGGACAGCACGGGTCAGATAGTGGAAATTAGAGGGTGAATAGAGTTAGCTTTAACAAAATGGGGAAATTCCTTTGTAACCGCTATCTAAATTTGCTACTGCGTTTACGTACTCGTATGTTGCGCTGCTATGTTTTCTCAACACTACTCTACGGCTTGGAAGCGTGTACGCTGCAACATAATAATATTAAGAATATTGGTATCGTGGACGGACAGAGTGACCAACAACGAGATTCTTCAACAACTGAATAAAATCCCAGAGCTGATAAACACAATAAAAAGGAGGAAGTTTGAATACTTGGGAGACGTGATGAGGTGTCAAAAGTATTCATTATTGAGAAACATTATGCAGGGAAAGATCAAGGGAAGGAGAAACGTGGGTAGACGAAGAATATCCTGGCTGCGTAACTTGCGTGATTGGTATAAGTGTTGCTTAATTAAACTGTTTAGACGAGCCGTAGATAGAGTGGCAGTGGTTGTGATGATTTCTAATTTCCGATAGGAGTGGCACTCGAAGACGAGGAAGAAAATAAATCATTTCTTTTCAAATTTTTACAGTAAGTGGTGATTCATCAGTCTTTATTCTGCCAATCAAGTGCCGGTGGTTTTGTAATTCCCAACCATTTTCATAAACTTTACGTGAAAGTATTGCCCAAAATCTTTCAATTGGTCTTCCTGTGGAATATTTAGTGGATTGTCATTTTGCCGTACAAATTCGATTTTATAACTTATTATATATTATTTTGCCTCGCGCATGATTTTCTTTGATAAACTGCTTCAATTTAGTCAAGCATTTATTGATATACACATCAGAATTGACTACAACAGCACTTCTTGGTTGGAAATATGGAGCTGAAATACCTTTCGATGAAATGGAATCCTCATCAACACTTTTGGTTCAAATTGCATTTTACTGGCTTATTTGACGTTGTCTGGTGTTGCTTCATAATCGTCAGTGTAGAAGGAATCATTTCCACTGAGAGAACTGTTCGAAAATGTGAAGTAGTTTTCATCATCCATAACGATGAATTTCCCAGGCGTGAAATGCTTAACACGAAGGGCGCGGCAGAAGTTTGGTATTTTTTCGAACTGTCATGCGGTGTATTTCGGTGCCTTTTTACGTTTTCGAACTTGCGCATTATTTGTCTTCAGAATTGGATGCACAGTTGACTGCGAAACATCGTATTTTCTCGACAATTTTCTTTGCGACTGCCCAACTTTGTCTTTTGCGCTTGACAGAAGATATTTCGTTGTTTTTCTGCTAACAGGTGACCGGCAGGATTTATTTATTTTCTGGTTATTTGCCTTCAGGGCAATGACGCAAAACACGAAATATGGTGACGGGAGATAGTGGCTCATCTTCAAACACTACGAGAATTTGCTTCGTGGACATTTGTCCAAACACGGAAGCAATGCACTTTCGTAAACCCAGCTTGTATGACATTTCCAATGTAGAGGTACCGTTACACCTTCAGCGTAAACAACATTGCTATCTGTCAGTGGTTCAGCATTTACCCAAACGCCTAAAATTAGTCTCAAGACTAATGAATCACCCTTTAAATAACTTTTTTGTTAGGATTATTATTATTATTTGAAGTGTTGTATTATAAAAATGGTTATTTTTAGAGTCCTGATGGAAAATACATCGCCAGCGGAGCTATTGACGGCATTATAAATATTTTTGATGTAGCTTCGAACAAACTGTGGCATACATTGGAGGGTCATGCTATGCCGATAAGATCTCTTTGTTTTTCACCCGATAGTCAATTGCTATTAACAGCCTCCGATGATGGTCATATGAAACTATACGATGTGTAAGTAGACAAGTTTAAATAATCTTGAATCACGCTTAAAATATATCAAAATTACAATTTAAGTGTGTGGCCATAAAACACTCTCACTCTTCTCGTAATTTCGGAAAAATGGGGTATGGGTAAACGGCGAGTTAAATGTTTTAAGTTTAGGTAAAATAAATTATATTAAATTATAGTCTCGTTAGTGATGGGGGAAAGCTTCGAATATACCTGGGCTTTTTATCAATAATATAACCTGGTTTTAAGGTTTTTTGTGCGTCTTGAACTGTAACAATCTATAAATGTTGCATTTTTGTATGAGAACGGTAGTAGGAGAACGTTCTGACTTTTTAATTCTTTCAGTTTTAAAAATAAGTCTAAGCGAACTTAATTTTTTCTTGCTAGTAGGGTAAAAAAAAAATGTTTTCGGTTTTGGGAACATTTTTTCGACAGGATCTTCAAGTATGATTATGATATCGATTTCAAAACTTGATTTAAATATTTCGCATATTATTTAAGAAAATACATAATACACTAATAACTCAACGAATTGAAATCTTCATGTTTTTGAACTTAGTTGAAAAGAACGTACAGTCGGTCAAGTAAGAACGTGTTCCTATAACTTGTAGTCGGTAAAAGATATTTCTTTTTCTCGTGTGTTTATGGTTGGCCCTCTGTACACGATGCTTTGTTGAAAGAGATTCATCTCTAACCTTATTTATGGTTAAATAATACATTATCGAACATGACTGCTGCATACGCTTCGCGTTTCG
>CM032454.1:65320186-65422686 GCA_019049505.1 Pachyrhynchus sulphureomaculatus
CGAGCGACATACAAGGTCGTAAAGCTGAAGCATTCTCAATCAGTTGTAGTCTTACTTACCTTATCGATGAACCAACATGGATCACTGATCTGGACGAAGAATTCACCAGTCTTCTTGATCTGTTTTTAACCCCCAATCCAGAGATTTGCACTGTCACTGTAAATCCGTCTTTAGGTTCTCTCGATCACAAATTGCTTTCAACATCGAGTATCCTACTAATTAGTGACAGCGCGGTGCTTAAACCGCGCAAGATTTGGCAGATCTGGACGAACTCATCGAATATTTTCGAACTTTCCCTTAGTTAAACGTTTGTTTTCGATCCCACAACCTATCTAACTGCCCTAAGGAGGTTTCGAAGTCATTTTGACTGATATGGAATCCCTTTTTCAAAAGAATGTCTTTCCAACAGCAAGCCTTAGTGCGACCGAAAATGCAAAGAAGCTGTTACTTCTAAACATCTTGCCTACCTGCAATGGCGTAAAAATCTTAACGTCATAAATCATAACATCTTTGTTCGTGCCCGGAACAGATGCAAAGAAATTATCGACGAGACCAAGGAGACACACAATCGCCGAATTAAAAACAAACCTCTTGCCCGTCCCAACCCAGGTGCTTTTGGTCAGTCACTAAGGCCATTAGTCAAAATTTCGCCAAAACTACTATACTACCACTCACACGGCCATATTGCAACAACACTAGGGATTGTAATCCAGCAGTTTTTTCAATCTCGCGGGATAATTGTTGGATTGGTGCTAATCCCGCGATATCCCGCGGGATCCCGCGTAGGTTTTACATTTTATGAAATTCAATAAATAAAACGTTTCTTTTATCTATAATCAAACCAAGTTTAATAAAAAGTACAAAAATCAACAATCGTTGGTACTTTAGTTAACAAAATTATTTTAGAGTTTGACTTCTTATTATTTAACTGCACAAACAACACCTTACATTGTAACATTCATTTTTTCCTAGATTTTAAGACCATGTAATGTTACTGATTTTTCCATTTCAAATTGTACTTATTTTCATTTTTGTATCGAACGGTATATTAAACAGAGATTCCAAGACGTTCGGTATATACTGTGTTGTGCGGGTTCCTGACCGAACCTCTCGCTACGCCGCGATTGGTGAAATGTTTGATCCGCAGTTTTGATTGGAGCGTCGTGATATTACAGGCAAAAGTCGCACGATTATTTAAGGCTCCGCAGAGCTTGAATCGAGGCTGTTTTCCATCTAGCCGCAGCCAGGCAGTACCGTCTAGCCGAGAGGCTATTTTCCATCTAGCCGAAGTAGGCTAATTTTCATCAGAGCCGCTAAGTAAAAGTACCAGTTTCTTAAATAAAAGCCGTAGTGGGCTTTCTAAGTGTTTGCTAAGAAAAAGTGTGAAATCGGGCGTAGTCCATCAAAACAGGAATAAGAACAGTAAGTCAACAAAACTTCCTTCAATAGACTTATCCCGGAGTAGTGCCTTAACTACAATTTAAAACAGACTAAAAAGTGAAGTGTAAAGCACGACTTTTCGTCTTCGGGGTTATAATAGTTTAAAATTTAAATGTAACAACTACTAGATAGGCTAGAATTTTTTTGGTAAAACTGCAAACGTTAGAACTTTTTAATTTTAAAAAAAATACATGAATAAATTCTCTTTTTTTGTTGATTAAAGCTAGTGTCTCACTGAATACCTATCCTACTTTTCAGGGCAAGAACGGCTGTACCAAACTGATTTTTTTTGTTTACCAACAATACTTTCCTTCAGCATTTTTCCATTTTTTTAGCTGAAGTTAGATCCTTTCTATTTTAAAATGGATGGTGCCCAAAAATTTGGTACAGCTAAAGCCTTTTAAAAAAAATAGAAATTAATTCCAAAAAAAAACCGGTCAAGTGCAAGTTGAACTTGCACAATTAGTGTTCCGTACGTTGATTGTTTTTAAAATAAAAATTTTTGTGGTATAAAGTGATCAGTGACTTCACAAAACACACCCCAAATGAATTTTCAACAAAGTTTGTTTCCAATCTTTACTGAAAACTGGTGACCTTGAAATTTTGTTTTTTTTTTTATACACCAAATAAATTATTAAAGGTAATGCACTCGTGATAATTTTCGTTCAATCTATACCCCGTGGAGAATATTCCAGAATTTTTTCAAAATTTTTTGATCAGTATTTTTCGAGATAAGGTAGGGGACAGCGATTTTTTAAAAGTAATACGAAGAAAAGTGTGCACAAGTATTACATTATATATATATATATATATATATATATATATATATATATATATATATATACATATATATATATATATATATATATATATATATATATATATATATATATATATATATATATATATATATATATATATATATATATATATATATATATATATATATATATATATATATATATTTTACTCGTGTTTTCACAAGCTTTCATTTGACACCACACTCGATGACCTAGTAAAAAAAATTTTTTTTCACTTCCGATTTCACCCCTCAAAACGAACCTCTTAAGTCAAAATTTATGTTACGGTGGTATAAAATGATCAGTGACTTCACAAAACACACCCCAAATGAGTTTTCAACAAAGTTTGTGTCCAATCTTTACTGAAATCTGATGACCTTGAAATTTTTTTTTTTTTATATACCATATAAATTATTAAAGGTAATGCGCTCGTGATAATTTTCGTTCAATCTACACCCCGTGGAGAATATTCCAGAATTTTTTCGAAATTTTTTGATAAGTACTTTTCGAGATAAGGCCCGGGACAGCGATTTTTCGCGAATTTTTAAAAATAATACAAAGAAAAGTGCGCGCAAGTATAATATTATATATATATTTTTTCCTCGTGTTTTCACAAGCTTTCATTTGACACCACACTCGATGACCTAGTAAAAATTTTTTTTTTCACTTCCGACTTCACCCCCCAAAACTAACCCCTTAAGTCAAAATTTAATTCTCAAAACTACATGGCTCTGATGAGGCCATCAATTCCTATATTATTACCAAATTTCACCTTTCTACGTCAAACAGTTTCCGAGAAAATCGGGTGTGACAGACAGACAGACAGACAGACAGACAGACAGACAGACAGACAGACAGACAGACAGACAGACAGACAGACAGACAGACAGACAGACAGACAGACAGACAGACACCGAAGTGATCTTATAAGTGTTCCGTACGGAACACTAAAAGACGTAAGAAAATTATCTCTTACCCATATCTCTCTACCAAGGAAAACTGAGCTAGTGTGTGTTTAATTTCTTTAGTTCTTTTAAAATCAGGGTTCACTCAATTCAGTATCAGAAATTAAAGCGGGTAAGTTCAAAGGTTACAAAATAGCGCTGTCAACGCGGGGCTTTTGGAATTTTATTTTTTAAAGGGTTCAGTGTACTAGCTTTCGAACAAAGTAAAAGCTCTAACTTTGCAGATATTTTTATTTCATAATATTTATTAAATGAAACTACACTATAGCAGTAAGACAAAAGCAGGAAATTGGTAGAATTTTTTTATTTCAATTTATCTCATGGTGGTATAGATATTTGAATTTTGTTGTTGACTCTAAGATAAGAGATCCCTGCTTTTTTCTTAAAAGCTAGCTTTATAGTTCAGATTAGCAGATGTGTTGGTCGACTTGCACTGTTTATTTTGCGGTTAACCGAACAAAAAACTGTTTTTTTCTCACCGATGTTTTGCATGAATATTATAAATACTTTGCTGATACGAAACGATATTTGGAGATTTTTTTGTTGGAAATTCTTAACATATTTGGTAAAAGAATTTTAATAGAAGATAATACTTAGAAATTTTTTTGAAATTGTTGAAGATTGTTTTAATGTTTGGTAAAAAAGTTTACATATTTTAAGTGCCTTTACATATTTTTTATTTAGACTATTGGGAGCACAGGAGAAATATTTTCACGACTTTTTAAACAATTCTTTTAAATTTTATTCATTTATCATGGAAGCTTTTAATTTTAAAGTCAATCACCTACTGGAATGTGAGTTAGACTATGAAATGAAAATCCGTCGTATTTTCCCAGAACGTCCGATCGCGGATAAAAGAAAGATTCTAACGAGGATCTTAAGTAAAGAAATATTCCAATAGATCAGATTGGACTAAATAGTTACAAAAAGTTTCAGATTTTTTAGTCTAATAAAAATTCTCCTTCTCAAGTTAAAACTCCTGCTTCTCCAAATGGTCACATGTCTCCTTTATTCGTGCATAAATATTTAGATAATAGACCGCATATAAAGATAAATCTATTAGGGGCCCATTTCTCGGCTTTACTTGACTCTGGTGCAAATGCCTCCGTTTTAGGTCAGAATGGTATAAGAATTTTAAGTCGTTTAAGTATAAAAATATGCCATGTCAAAAATTGAAGTGTTACCACTGCAGGTGGCAGCCGTCTAAAAGTTTTAGGTACGGTTGAGTTGCCGATAGTCTGCAATGGTCATTGTTTAGTAATCTCTGCTCTAGTAGTACCTTCTCTATCACATACTTTGGTTTTAGGATGTGATTTTGCACAAAAATTCGGAATTCTAGTAAATTTTAAAAATAATTCGTGGTATCCACAGTCCCTAGAAGTCAACTCTCAAACAAGTTTTAGAGATTGTTATTCAGAAAGTTCTTTAGAAAACCTTTTTCTCGCGTCCTATGTACCCTAGATGATCTCTCGCGGACGGAACGCTTGAAGGCAGAAAAAGTAATAAGCTCTTTCAAAGAAATAAGTAGTACAGATAGGTTAGGCCGAACGAATAAAATCACCATGTCTATAGATACGGCTGATGCCAATCCTGTAAAGACAAGGCCCATCGCCATGTCTCCGAACATGTCAAAAGTATTGAATAAGGAGTTAGACGAAATGTTGAAACTCGGAGTGAAATCGTCTATGCTTTGACGGAAGAAAGCTCAACGAGGTCAGCAAATTTGATAACTATCCATTACCGAACATCGACAGAATTTCGTAAGGAGTTAGACGAAATGTTGAAACTCGGAGTGATATCGTCTATGCTTTGACGGTAGAAAGCTCAACGAGGTCAGCAAATTTGATAACTATCCCTTACCGAACATCGACAGAATTTTGACATCACTCAGGAATGCTAAGTATGTATCTTCGATAGATCTTAGAAAGGCTTTCTGGCAAATTCCTTTAGACAAATCCTCTAAGGAAAAGACCGCTTTTGCAGTAGTAGGCCGAGGTCTATTTCAGTTCGTCACTATGCCGTTTGGTCTAAAGAACGCTGCTCAAACTCAGCAACGTTTAGTAGACGCTATATTTGGTCCGAAATATGAGCCACATATTTTTACCTATCTCGATGATATTTTAGTAACATCGGAAGACTTCGAATCGCATATTCGCTTACTTAAAGAAGTAAAAAAGATAAATTGGAAGAGGCCGGACTGACGATAAATTTGAGCAAATGTGATTTTTTTAAAACTTCACTAAAGTTTTTAGGCTATATTGTAGGCTCAAATTCCTTGCGTACCGATCCGGATAAAGTAGCTAGCATGGTTAATTATGCGAGACCTACTAATACTACGGAAGTTAAGCGCTTCGTAGGAATGTGTTCATGGTACAGACGTTCTATTGAGAATTTTTCTACCCTGTTGTCGCCTATTAATGATCTTTTGAAAGGACGAAAAAAAGGACAATCGATAGATTGGACAAACGCAGCAGAAAGATCTTTTATAAAGATTAAAGAGCTATTGGTTTCAGCTCCCATTTTATCCCAACCAGACTTCTCCCAACAGTTTTATATTTCTAGTGATGCTTCTAATACCGGTTTAGGGGGCGTCCTAACACAGAAAATCAATGGTGAGGAAAGAGTGATAGCGTATGCCAGTAGAACTTTATCAAAGGCTGAACGTAACTATTCGGTTGTTGAAAAAGAATGTTTAGCAGTACTCTTTAACATCGAAAAGTTTCGACCTTACATAGAAGGCGTTCCTTTCACGGTCATAACAGATCATTATAGTTTATTGTGGCTTAATTCTATTAAAAAACCCTAGTGGCAAACTAGCGCGTTGGGCGATTAGGCTGAGACAACATACATTTAATTTAATTCATAGAAAAGGAGTCCACAATGTTATTCCTGACGCTTTGTCAAGAATCCCAGATCATACAGCGGACGAAAACAGTCTTAATGCACAGATTGGCGTAAGAATTGATACAGTTGATGTAGATCGCATTGATCCATGGTACGATAATTTGCGGCAGCAAATTAAAGAATTTCCTCAAAATTTTCCGCAGTGGAAGGTGGAAAATGATTTCGTGTACAAATGTAACAAACCAGTTGCCTTTAAAAGTTAATGTACCCGAGTGGAAAATACTAGTTCCTAAACCACAGAGAGAGGAAGTTATAGACATGTGTCACACTCCTCCTACTTCTGGTCATTTTGGTTTTTATAAGACTCTTCAAAGGGTTCAGGAACAGTATTATTGGCCAAAAATGCGTTTTGACATCGTAAAGTTTGTGAGGACTTGTGAAGTATGTGGAGCGCAGAAATCTCCAAATGCACTACCTATGGGACTGATGGGAAAAGAGGGGGAAAACGGTTTAATTACCCTTTTCAAGTCATAGCAGCTGATCTAGTAGGCCCATTTCCACGTTCAAAAAAGGGAAATAAATGACTTTTCGTAATTTCTTGCTGGTTAACAAAGTATACCGTGTTATTTCCTTTGAAAAGCTCTAAAGCCGAATGCTTTTTGAAAATTTTGGAAAATGATGTCTTTCTAATCCACGGTGTTCCATCGCTCTTGATGTGCGATAACGGTACTCAGTTTACCTCTAAGAGTTTTAAGAGCTTAAGTGAGACATATAGTTTTAACATCCGTTTTAATCCCGTGTACACCGCAAGACACGAAGTAACAGGGTTTACACCGTCTTTCTTAGTTTACGGCAGACATATACCTCTATCTGGATCGTATTATAAAAATTTAGATTTGGATGTCAATGTTGACAGCGAAATAATTCCGGGTAACAGGGGTGCGTACGCCGAAAATTTAAAGGGTTTAAAAGATATTTTCACCGACGTGCGTAGTAGGATACATAAGGCTTATGAACGGAACAGTAAGTCTTACAACCTTAGAAAAAGGGATTTTGCCTTTAATATAGGTGATCACGTTTGGCGAAAAAATAAAATTCTTTCCAGTGCAGCAGATAAATTCACATCTAAGTTGGTACCTAAGTATGTGCATTGCGTGATTAGAGAAAAGATTTCAGATTTAGTTTATGGTTTAGTTAATTTAGATGGGACTAAAATAGGACGATGGCATATTAAAGACTTAAAACCATTCAATGAACCTAACCCTAATGAAAGTTTGTCAGAAGAAGAATAGGTTTATATTTACATTATCTTAATTGCTTTACTTTATTTTTTTGATGTTGCTCTGTAGAGGTGACGACCTCGTCCTTTTTGACTGTTATAAAAGTTGAGCAGAGTAGAGCTCACTTTTATAATTTTTTTGCTAAGGTTTTGGGTACTGATCATATCCAAACTTAGGTTGATTGTAGTTGATGTTTAGCATCGACTCAGCTGTTGCGAGCTTGCGAAGGAGTCACACTCAGGATATATCATAAGACTGGTATGTCGGTGGTCGCGGGATTTGATTTGCTTATGACCCCAAATAATATCCAGTTCTTGACACTTGGAAGCGAAATTTTGATTAGAGGCAATCCAAGGTGATCTTGAGTTAGGACAAGCGCAAGATGTAGCTCGTGTAGTGTGATGTAGAGTCAAAATTTTTATGAGCAATTTCAAAGTTTGTTACCCGAGTGGGTGTATTTTTATTACCTTAGTGGTATATGTTGGGTGCAATTAAGAGTAAATTGATTTTGGTTTATCCAGTAAGTCTAAGACTTGGATTATTTTGATTTAGATCTTCTTCTGAATTGACAAACTGAGGGTATTTTCTATTTTTTTTCAGAGCCGTTTAAACGTTACCTTTGAGTCACTAATTTTTTTAAAAATTTTTTGCATGGACTCATAGGCGTATGTTGAGTTTTTTCGGTCTACTATCAGATTGATAAAAAATTGAAGTTCTGCAGGAGAACTAAAGGCTGATCATTTACAGGAGATGAGAGCAGAGTAAGACAGTCGTTTCACAAAGAAATGATCAAAATCTGATACCGAGATGAGAACCTTGTCAAGAGAGGCTAGGCGCAGTGAAGGAAGATTCCTAACCGAATTTTTAGATTTCCAAGAGGTAATCTAGAAGTTTGGGCTGACAGAAAACGGTTATGCCTGATACCTGTAGCAGTTTTCTTCTAGAGGCTATTGTCTAGGGAGACGATTAACACCATGATCGAATATTTTAGCTGTCGACGATGTTTTCTTCTTGTTTCTGATTAAGCTGGAAAAGCTCTTGTCGTCTTCAAAAGTTTTGTTGCGTTGCCACCGAAAAATAGAGAAATTTTTGCTTCATGTAGCTTTTTAAGCTCATTTTCGTTTTTTTGGAAATTTCCGTTAGAAGCTTGGTTAAGTTAACCTTATTAACCTTTTTGGTTGTATCCCATGAGTTATCTGTTTTTACAGGCTGTGATGCACCGGGTGCTAACAGATGCCGTTACGACGTTTGGCAGGGAGTTAGTCTTCCTGAGGAACAGACTGATTGGAAGGGTAGTCTATGGAGGGTGAACGTTTGACCTTTGGGACCTTTAGGGGTTTTGTTACTCAATGGTTATTTCTATTTGAGCCAAGGGAGAGCCTAGCTACTGTAGTCGACCTCAGCTCCAATTAGCCTATTAGTGGTGACAGGCTGTTGGCAGTAGTGTGTTTCGGAACACCCTATTGATTAAATTTTTTTTGACTTATGGTGGTGTGGTAGACACCGTTTCAGTTTAGTGGATGCTATAATCTACTCCCTTTTGTTGGTGGACACCAGGGTCACCATTTCAGTATTTTATTGTCTCCACCATTCAGTATATCGTGGTGAGGTGTTTGTCTCCTGTTATGTGGGATGGATTGAATGTTCTTCGTTGTTGTTCTAGGGCGAGACCAGTACACGAGGGTTCTTCATGCAACTTGAAGAAGCGCAATGCTGGTTAAGTTTTATATCTCTGTGTAGCCACCCTGAAGAATGATGGAGGGCGTTTTTTTTTCCGGCTCATGTTTCTAGGCAGATTTGTCACTTTGGTGCGATGTGCCGGAGATTGGATTAGCTTTTGCTAAGAGCTTTCACCAAGCTCAGTATGGAGTTATCATAACCAAGAGTTTGGGATTTGAACTCCTGTATGTATTTCTGTATATATTTCTGTACATATTTCTGTATATATTTCGGTGTATGTTGGTTGCCTGAGGGCATGTGCTCAAATGCGAGATTTTGAGTCGTTTTGCTTATGGACTCCTATATTTAGGATTATGACTTTAGGGAGGTCCTATTTCGAGACTTGCTGTCTCATATAGTTATGTTGGGAATGTTTCCTTGAATGTTAGTTGCGCGCGGACTAATCATTCTGTTCTTAGTGAACATTGCTTTTTGAAGCAGGATCATTCAGTTTGGTGAATTTTAGCTTTTTATAGCTATTCACTGTGTTTAGGGTGAATTTTAGCTTTTATAGCTTTTCACTGTGCCTATCGTGATATTGTTAGCTTTTATAGCTGCTCACTATGTTAAAGGCGAGATTGTTCTTTTAGAACGCAGACTTTGTGTAGTCGAGGACTATTTACAGAATGTTTTCTTGGCGAGGAGCCGAGGCTTTTTTCTGGCGATGTACCAGAATGTTTTCTTGGCGAGGAGCCGAGGCTTTTTTCTGGCGATGTACCAGAATGTTTTCTTGGCGAGGAGCTGAGGCTTTTTTTCTGGCGATGTACCAGAATGTTTTCTTGGCGAGGAGCCGAGGTGTTTTCTGGCGATCAACCAGAACGTTTTTCCCTGGCGCCTTTAGCATGTCTGGATGTCTTAGGACGTCGACATTGCGTTATAGAGTGCGATTATCTGGCGATACCAGAGTGTTTTGTTGGCGATGAGCTGACGTGTTTTCTGGCGATCAACCAGAGCGTTTTTCCCTAGCGATTTTAGCATGTCTAGAGGTCTTAGGACGTCGACATTGCGCGATAGAGTGCGATTATTTTCTGATGCGACTAGTAGTGATACTAGATTTTGGAATGTTCTCTTAGCGATGAGCTAGAGCATGGATGGCGATTTTTCCCGAGCGTTTGTCTGGATATTTATCCAGATATTTTTTTTTTTTTTTTTTTTGGCCTAGTGCTAAATGGTCTGACAAGACTTTTTCTTTTTAGTGTAAGTGTTTGCACTAGAATCATTTTTTTTATTTTTTTTCTTTATTTAAGAATTTTTATAAATTTCTTTTGCTGAAATAAAAAATGTTCAGACAATCCTTAAAATATTTTAAGGGGGTGTTCATATTTTATTTCAGTTCACTTTTTTTGATTTAGACAAGAGTCTAGACAAAGTTATATTTTTTTCGTTTTGGTAACAATAACAGAGTTGATTCTTTTATATAAGAAGACCGCGATTGTTATTTTGGAAAGGTATTTCCTATGTTCATGCAAGGATTTTTATTTACTTTTTGATGTACTCAACCTTAGTGCTTAATTAAGTTAAGTCTAGTTATAAGATTCTTGTGTACATGCAACGATCTTCATTTGGTTTTCATTGTACTTAACATTAGTGCTTAATTGGATTAAGTCTAGTAGTAAGGTCCGAAGTTTGTAATTTTGTTTTAAGTTCTGACCGTAGTATTAAGTGATAGTGTACCACTTTGTACCTTTTCATAAGTAGCCTAAGTTTAATAGACTAGTGTAGTCTATTTCTTTTTGGAAGGGGGTAAATGTAACATTCATTTTTTCCTAGATTTTAAGACCATGTAATGTTACTGATTTTTCCATTTCAAATTGTACTTATTTTCATTTTTGTATCGAACGGTATATTAAACAGAGATTCCAAGACGTTCGGTATATACTGTGTTGTGCGGGTTCCTGACCGAACCTCTCGCTACGCCACGATTGGTGAAATGTTTGATCCGCAGTTTTGATTGGAGCGTCGTGATATTACAGGCAAAAGTCGCACGATTATTTAAGGCTCCGCAGAGCTTGAATCGAGGCTGTTTTCCATCTAGCCGCAGCCAGGCAGTACCGTCTAGCCGAGAGGCTATTTTCCATCTAGCCGAAGTAGGCTAATTTTCATCAGAGCCGCTAAGTAAAAGTACCAGTTTCTTAAATAAAAGCCGTAGTGGGCTTTCTAAGTGTTTGCTAAGAAAAAGTGTGAAATCGGGCGTAGTCCATCAAAACAGGAATAAGAACAGTAAGTCAACAAAACTTCCTTCAATAGACTTATCCCGGAGTAGTGCCTTAACTACAATTTAAAACAGACTAAAAAGTGAAGTGTAAAGCACGACTTTTCGTCTTCGGGGGTTATAATAGTATAAAATTTAAATGTAACAACTACTAGATAGGCTAGAATTTTTTTTTGGTAAAACTGCAAACGTTAGAACTTTTTAATTTAAAAAAAAATACATGAATAAATTCTCTTTTTTTGTTGATTAAAGCTAGTGTCTCACTGAATACCTATCCTACTTTTCAGGGCAAGAACGGCTGTACCAAACTGATTTTTTTTGTTTACCAACAATACTTTCCTTCAGCATTTTTCCATTTTTTTAGCTGAAGTTAGATCCTTTCTATTTGAAAATGGATGGTGCCCAAAAATTTGGTACAGCTAACGCCTTTTAAAAAAAATAGAAATAAATTCCAAAAAGACGTAAGAAAATTATCTCTTACCCATATCTCTCTACCAAGGAAAACTGAGCTAGTGTGTGTTTAATTTCTTTAGTTCTTTTAAAATCAGGGTTCACTCAATTCAGTATCAGAAATTAAAGCGGGTAAGTTCAAAGGTTACAATATACTTATATAATGACTATGACTTTGTTAGCTTTTTAAATACTAGTAACTTTCGGCGGATTAACTTATTTATTTTTTTATATATATAATCTTATCAAGCTAGTCTATAACTTGTCTACCTGAGGTAATTATAATCAATCTTAATAGTTACTAAAGTAAATCACAGTTATCACATTAATTTGTATGTAAGTTTTATTTGGATAACTAAGCAGTCTTTAAGTAATTTAACATCAAATTTGAAAATAATTATAAAACTATTTTAAATAATTAAGTCATTTTTCTTTTTCTAAAAATTATCTTAAGAAACAAATAGCATCAATTGTGTTATCTCCCAATTTACTTCTTGTAGAACTACATATGTAGCTAGCAGCCGAAAACGTTTTCTCTGCCTCTACACTTGTTGGTTTGAGCGTCAATAAATAATCGTGCTTCAAGTATTTTCCTTTTACTCAATCAGTTTCGTATGCCGTCATTTCTGTCATTTGCAGTTGCTACAAGTTCTACAAATTCTACATTTTTGACGTCATCTTTAATAACTCTGCATAAAACATTTTTCATTTCTTGACGTATCTTATTCTTTTTCGGCTTCGTAAACGTATGATCAGGTGTCTTCAGCTCTTAATCATATTTTTTTGGATTCTGCAAGTAAACCAACATGTACACCCTGTAACTTCAGTGCGCCTTTCTTTCACTCTTACACGAAGCGTCTCGGATAGTTCAGCACTTAAATCTGTATCTTGATTCTTCAACTAGTTTAAAATAAATCGAAAAGTTATGTCTGCAATTATTAGGGTAGAATCTCTTCTACATAATACTTCGACGCCCAATTTAAAGGGCTGCAAGCTGTCAATTAATTCTTTGATTTTGTACCATTATTCATCCGTTAATTTTATGTCAGATGCTATGTCGATAAGAGCTTTCTCAATACACACTTTACTGTAAAAAGCATCAAGCAAGCTATTCCAACGAGTGCAGCATTCTAGAATTAAGCTCAATTCTTTCCCTGTCTCTTCTTTTACATATTTCTGCAAATATATGTCTTCTTTGGTCGGTAAACCTCTAAAAATCCTTAAAACTTTTCGCACTTTTTTGAAAAGATCATTGTATTTATCATTTAGAACCTTGCGGATCCGCGCGCGGATCCGCAAGCTAGTGCGGGATCCCCCATGCCTTTAAACGATGCTGGATCCCGCGGGATCCCACTTTGCTGGTGCAATCCCTAAATAACACCTATTGAGAAAACCAACTTGTTGGCTGAACTCCTTGCTTCACATTCTACTATCAGTTTCCAAGGAAAAATACCACCCACAATTCCCATAGTGCAGTCAAGAATGCCCGATTTTGTCTTTAGAGACTGTATCATAAATCGTATTTTCATGAAAATAGCCACCAAAAAAAGCTTCTGGTGCTGATGAAATAACTACCATAATACTCACGAAATGCGCGAGAGAACTAACTCCAGTTTTCTGTGGATTTTTCAACCTATGCTATAGAAAGGGAATATTTCTTTCCTGTTGGAAATGCACTACAGTTCAGCCGATACCCAAGAAAGGCAAGAAGACCTTGCTAAAAAACTACCGGCCAGTAATAGTAATAATAAGCTTTCAATAAAATCGAAAGTTATGGAAAAGGCTATCATTATTTTAAAAAATCTAGAAGGATTTAACATTATTAGCTATCATCAATATGGCTTCCGTAAGCAAAGATCAATAGATCTTTTAACTTATGTAACACATGCTTAGAATAACGCAGTTAAATATTTTGGGGAATCTCTAGCAGTTATATTCAAGGCATTCGACAGTATTTGGCCTGACGGATTGTTAGCTAAGTTACGCTCTTATGGTACGTCTGAAAGGTGTTGTTTATGGCTCTCGGGTTTCCTCAAAGAGCGCTGGTGTGCCTAAAGGCTCTACACTGTCTCCTACTTTCTTTCTGATTTGCATTAACGATCTGCTGGAAAGAACCAGAAATCCAATCTACCGCTTTGCAGATGACAGTACGCTTATTTCTTCACTCACTTTGAAGACTCGAACATCGGCTACTCATACAAATATTCGTAGACAGCGGGAAATCGTTCAATTTAACAAAGTCCTGGAAGAAATTCTATCCTGGGGTGAGAGTAATCAAGTAGAATATAACGCTACTAAAGCCTAGGCCGCTGTTTTTTCTAAAAAAGTTAATCTTGCGGAATCCTATATAGTCTATGTAGAAACTTCTTCAGCCTTTTTCATTTTACATCGAGAAAAGCTATTAGTGCCTAACATCTCAAACAAATTAAGGGTTTGTGCTTCCACGGTGAATTTTACAGTCTTAAGCTACAGAGAGACCGAAAGTCTTAGGGATCGCCATTAGCCTCGACCATCACGAGTAATATACAATGCAGAACATCAGTTCATCAAACTGATGAGTAAGCGAAATAGAAGATTAATTGCCCCAGATATTGCTGCGGAATTTAGTCCGGGACGCTATAAAACAATATCAGTCAGTACAATAAAGCAGCATCTTCAGGAGGGTAATCTTCATGGTTTTATTGCGGTCAAAAAACCGTTATTACGGCGTGGCAATAAAGCTAAACGGCTTCGTTGGTCGCAAAACCATCGTTTCTGTACAACTGAACAGTGAAAAAACATATTATGGATCGAAATTCTAAATTTTCAGCCAGAGACGGAGAATCTTCGTGCATCGGTCTAAAACTGAAAAAATGATACAAGGCTGTATTGTTCCGACTGTCAAAGATGGAGATGGGTCTGTTTTAGTGTCGAGGTGCTCCTCTTTGGCTAAAGTGGGGGACGATGGCGTTATAAGGAAAAAACATTATAAAAAAAAATTTAACGGAAAATAGGATACCATCTGGGTTGCGATTAATCGAACAGGGATTCGTGACGATGCATGAAAACGATCCTAAACATACCTCAAAGCTTTGTAAGGATTATCTAGCAAACCGAGAAGAAAAAAAAATGGCCACCACAGAGTCTATACCTCAACCCCATTGAGTTGCTATGGAATGAGCTGAACAGAACCCTCAGAAAGGAGCGTCCCACGTCCAAAAATCATCTTTGGGATCTTCTTCAAGATAGCTGGGGAGAGTTATCACTCGATAAATTAAAAAATTAATCGAAAGAATGCCGAAAATAGTAAAAGCGGTATTAATGCAAAGCGCGATTTTTTTGAGGGAAATAATGTTTAATATTAAAGTTAATGTATTCGATGTAACCATTAGCGTATATGGTGAAAAACTATAAATCTTCAGTATATAATAGTCGTTGATCATTATTGTTTCGCAGTCGCTTTTGATACAAAGGCTACCGGTTTAAATATATTAGACAATTTTGCATAACTCCTGTATATTTTTTAATTTTAAATTAATTACAGACGCGCAATTTTAGGTATTCCAGACTCCAGACAATTTTTACAAAATTAACTAGTTTTATCATCAATCAATCAACGAAAACTTAATAAATACATCATGGTATGTAATCCCTCATTTTTGGATTAAATTATGCTGTATCTCGTTATTTGGATTCAACCAGTGCAATAAACATACGCACACAGCACCGTCGTTAATTAAAAAAACAATTTTTCATTAGTCATAACGAATATAAATGTGTTAAAGCCATCAATTTTTTTTGTTATATTGTATTATTCAATATACTTGTCATAAAACATAATTTAGGTTTCAGAAATTATCTGTTCAGGATTGTTAACTTTTTATTGTATCGGTGATTTACTAACAAACAAAATTTGGTACATATAATGTAAAAGATTATTGACTGTCCATTTTATACAAAACAATTTTACAAGGTATTCTCTCTCTTCCAAAAATAATACGCAACGTGCAGGAGGTGCAACATAGGACCCTAGAGTGTAACTCTTGAAACCTTGAAAATTTAGTTGCTTGTCCATTTCATCAGAGAGAAGTGCACCTTTGTGAGCGATAGTTTTTCAAAAATAATAATTTTACGACTATTGTACGTATACACACCGTAAGTGACCCGAGTGTTTAATTGATTAAAAAATCAGTGTAGGAGTTGCACGAAACTTTAATTTTAAATTTAAATTTTTATGAGACATATCAAGAAATATAAACTATTGTTTTTGAGATTTAAATTCAAATTGGAGTCCCTAAGGTATCTCGAACGTGAATGTTGGGTAGATCTTCAGAGATATTTGCTATTTGAGATTATAAAGAGGAGTGCACGTGTCTGCTTAGAATCTTTTTTTTTCATTTCATATCAGTATGAAAACTGCAGAATTGCTGGAAAAAATTTTCTTTGTCGATATACCTTTTTGTAAATATAATTAAAAAAATAAATTTTACTCCGAAAAAAATCACAAAAAGTACAAAATAACCCTTATATTTTAAAAAGTTAGTATGTACCTGCCTATAAAAGAAAATATATTTAGCAAAAGAAAACTTCGCTGTTATCATTTTAAACGAGAAACCCAAGGAATGTAAACAATATGTAATTAATATTTAAAAAATTAAAGCTACATTTTGTAAAGAGAGAACCTAACATATTTTGTCTTAGGTACTCGACTGTTAAATATGTGAATAATAATTGAGTTTCGAGATGACCCTTTATTTAATAAAGAAACTTATTACGTGCAAAACTTACACCGACATCAGAATTTTGATTGATTTTGCATCAATTAAGATTTATATCGTGTATTCAGTCCTAATTATATATTGTTTACAGTTTACATTTCTTTTATTAATAATATATATATATATATATATATATATATATATATATATATATATATATATATATTTATATATTTATATATTTATATATATTATATATATATATATATATATATATATATATATATATATATATATATATATATATATATATATATTTATATATTTATATATTTATATATTTATATATTTATATATATATATATATATATATATATATATATATATATATATATATATATATATATATATATATATATATATATACTACTGTGATCAAAAAATAAAACGCAAACGGGTTATTTATTTTTCCAAATTTATTTCGCCTCCTTCAAAATAATTCCCTTTGGATAAAAATGCATTTATGCCAACAGAGGTTGAATTCGCTTTCTGGAATGGCATTTAAAGCCTTCTTCGATTCGGTTTTAATCTCCTCAATCGACTCTAGTTTAAGGCATAGCCAGAAGTCTGACGGAACGAAATCAGGCGAATAGGGCGATTGCGGAATGATATGATGATGATATTTTTGATCAAAAAGTCGCCAAGAATCAATGCTGTGTGAGAAAGCGCATTATCATGATGAAAAAAAAACCGAGTTATCGGCCCATAATTCCGGCCTCTTGAGACGTTTGGGAAGCCGAAAAACCATTTTTAAAAACATATATATATATATATATATATATATATATATATATATATATATATATATATATATATATATATATATATATATATATATATATGGCAGTTAGGGTATATATATATATATATATATATATATATATATATATATATATATATATATATATATATATATATATATATATATATATATATATATATATATATATATATATATATATATATATATATATATATACCCTAACTGCCATATATATATATATATATATATATGGCAGTATAGATGACCGAACAAAAAATGCAGTAGATTTCATAATCAGCAACAGGAAAGACATTATCCGAGATGTAAGTGTCCTAAATAGATGTTCAGTTTGAAGTGACCACCGTATTATAAGACCAAAAGTACTTATAAACATTAAAAAGAAAAGAAACAACAGGATTCTTAAAAGAAACCATAAGAAATGGACAACCCCGGAAGATGTAGATTCTTATAAAAAGGAGATAGCAAGCTCCTTGGAACACAACGAAAATACAGCAGTTAATAACGTATGTGTAAACATGAAAAATAGTATCGAATATACCGTTGAAAAAACTTTCCCAAAACAACAAGGAAAACAGAAATTGAATCAAAGAGTAAAACAGTTAATGAGGCAAAGGAGATAAATGGTGGATAAGACTTCAGATGAATACAGGACTATAAATAAGGAAATTAGAAAAAACAAAAGACAAAAAATGCAGAGGAAATTAAAAACGTTGTAGAACAAAATAAGAGCTTAAAAGTTTTAAGAAAAAAACCAAAATAGGAGGGAAGGACATATGGCAGATTAAGGACATAGGTGGTAATATAATAACAAACAAAAGAGATATTTTAAAGATCATTGAATTATTTTATCAACAATTATATATCTTACATGATAAAAGAACAGAAATCAATATACCATAAGTTCTAAATCAGGGCTCGGAAGAGATCCCACAAATCACAGAAGAAGAAATCACAATAGCCATGAAGAACATGAAAAATAACAAAGCCCCGGGTGAAGACAATATTGTAATAGAGGCAATTAAAAAAGGAGGATTAAAAACAATGTTATTTAATAAATCCCTCATGGAAGGAATAACTTCATCGCAATGGAGTAATGCAACTATCGTCATCATAAAAAAGGAGATACTTCAAACTATCGACCCATTAGCCTCCTGAGTCATATATACAAATTATTCACTAAAATACTTTCCAAACTTCTAACAAATGAATTTGATTTTTTTCTTTCAAAAGAGCAGCAGGCAGGTCTCCGCACAGGGTATGGAACAAACGACTATCTGCTTACAGTTAAAATCCTCATCGAAAAATGTATAGAGTTTAATAAGATTCTGATGCTCATATTCGTGGACTTCGAAAAAGCTTTTGATCCTGTAAACTAGCAGAGACTCTTGGAAGCATTTGCTAAATATCGTATTGATCATCGCTACTCCAGTGTAATTAAATACATATATGAAAATGCCACTGCTAGTATCAAAACACAAACTTACCAATCCATCAGCAAATTTCAAATCGAAAGAGAAGTGCGCCAGGGTGATACGCTCTCTCCCAAGCTTTTCCTAATACTTCTAGAAATTATGCTACGATCAATAAACTGGGAAAAAATGAGACTTAACATTGACGGTGAAAAGTTAAATCACCTTTGTTTTGCCAACAACATTGTCTTAATAACAGACAATATGCAACAAGCACAAACTATGCTGCACATGCTTCAAGAAGCTTCAGGAACGGTTGGTTTAAAAATCCATCTATCCAAGACTCAGTTTATGATAAATCTTGTATTAAACCTGGGATATGAAGTCAGCATAGGATGAGACGACCAAACACATGAAATTCAGCGGAGAATAGGTCTCTCGTGAACGGCATATGGCAAACTGGGTTATATATTTAAATCTAATCGATATGTTTAAGAAAAAAAGTTTTTGATAGATGCGTACTACCCGTTCTCACATACGGAGCCGATACTCTCACAATGATGAAGAAAAATATTAACAAAATATGTGTTATGCAAAGAAAAAAAGGGGAGGTCAATGTTTGGCGTTACTTTTAGAGGTTACATCCCAAATCACATTATCAGGAAGAGAACGGGGTACAAGTCGCAGTCAAATTCATTCTACATCTTAAATGGAACTGGGCTGGACATGTTGCTAGGTTTAAGGACGGACGATGGACAAAAAAAATTACAGAGTGGCGACCAAGATCCGAAGCCTATCAAAGTAGAGGTAGACTACCAAATCGGTGGTCCCGCAATATGTATATATAATATATATATATATATATATATATATATATATATATATATATATATATATATATATATATATATATATATATATATATATATACGTACCTGTAAATGATAAGAACATAGTCATGAAAGAAATCACACACACACAAAATATCTTGGAATTACGATTGATAAAGATCTCAGATGGACTGAACATGTCCAAGATTTGTCTAATAAACTGAGAAGACTCATATATAAGTTTTACCTAATAAGAAAAATACTACCCTTCAGACTACCGGTTATTGTCTATAAGGCATTGGTCGAGTCACTGTTGAGATTTGGCATCATTGTGTGGGGGTGGACTTTACAATAATGCACTGAGTCAACTGAGCTTGATACAAAACTATATTGTTAGAGTAATTTTCTTTCGTGATAGACTTTTTCCAACCAAGAGATTATATAATGAAAATATAATGAATATAAGAAATTTATGTCTTTTAAACATTTCTCTATTTTGCTGTAGAAATGAAAAAAAAAAAAAAAATTCGGAATCATTAATAAAGAACTAGAAACAGAGAAAATGCGATTTTAGTTGTACCCTTTAGAAAATATGACTGAAACCAGAGGTCTTTGTCAGTTTTGGGACCTAAAGTTTTCAGTAAGTTGCCACAGAATATCAGAAATATAAATATTTAATTTAATAAGTGCTTGAAAAAAAATGTAAACAGTTTATTACAGAAAATTCTGAACTATTATGTGGATTGTTATAATTGATAACTGCGATTGTCTGCATGTTTTATCTTTTTCTTAATTTTCTTGTGTGTTAATTATTATCTTTACCTTCTACAAATCTTAGCATAATTTAAATTGTATTTTAGCCCTGCGCATACAGGTGTCTTTATACACCTAGGCGCACTTTGTTTACTATTAGCTTGGTTCTAGGTTTAAATATATGATGTACTGGAAATATTACTATTGTACTGTGAAATGAATAAATAATATATATATATATATATATATATATATATATATATATATATATATATATATAATATATATATATATATGTATACATATTATATGTATATATATTAAATTTTTGAAAGCTGTTAATAAAAAATCTTACATTTATTGCATATAAGCATATTAGTTTTTCCAGCTGTTAATCCTAAATTTTTTTTGACACATATCGACACTTTATAAATGCATCTGTTGAACGTTGCAGTAACGTACGTTTACCGATGCCGGGTATGTCTCTCGTATATATATCATTATCAAAAATCACATTTTAACACTTTTTATGCAAAGTAAGCCTTTAAATATTCTCCTGACACTGCCCAGGTCTATGAAATGACGTTGATCAATATCAGAAATCGGTTAATTATTGCTAAGATAACTTCGAACTACAAAACAGATTTCGATAAATTCAATTCAATTTTTGTAGATATTTGAGGACACACATATATACATGTATACAGTGGCGAAAGTTAGTGAGTCGGTTCTAATGTATCGAATTGATGACTCATTTTTTTTGAAGTCTGTTAAGCGTCTTTAAAAAAAATAAAATCATTAATTTATAGTTTAATAATTCAAAAATTACTATTTTTTGTTAATTAATCTGAAAAATTATCACCTTCTAAACAATTTTTTTTTTGCAAAATAATATTTACCGGATCAGGCAACACAATACGACACACAATAACATGACACAATATTTTAAATCTGCTATGCAATTTTGACAAATACATAATCATTATTTTAGTCAACACACACATGTGGTTGGTACAATGTCAGGCCACGCGTCTTGGGTTCTAAGTGTGGCATTTTCACCAGATGGTAAAAATTTTGTTTCTGGAAGTTCAGATAAAACCGTAAAAGTTTGGGAAGTTAACAGTAGACAGTGTATTCATACTTTTAATGAACATACGGATCAGGTAAGCGACAAATGTTATTTAAAAGATCAAATTCTACACTACAGCAATGCTTTAGTCAGTTTGGCCTAACTCTTTTTTTAGTCCTTTATATGTCAAACTCTGACATACTTTGACATGTAAATATCTCACATAACTTTTATAACAATATTAACTTTTGTTTAGAGCGTTAAGAGCATTTTTAGTTGGAGACACTATTCCACAAGATTCTTGCAGAATCACCATGATGATGAAACATATCAGTCTTACAGAAATGTTTATTCATGTTTTGGTTTGTTATAAATAGTCGAGAGACCCAACAATTTACTTATTGTTAAGTAGGTAAAAATTATTGTTACAGGTTTTAATAGTTTATTTACATACATTATTTATTTGGTTTCATTAGATGTCTTACCTCAGGGAGACTTAAACTTCCTTGAATATGATTGTCGTTACTGGTGATAGAACGTGATCCGTTCGGACATCGTGAAACAGTTTTTAGACAAAAACTAAGTTTATGTATTAGTGCACTTGTATTTACTTGATCTAGCACTACGTGACTTTTTTTTAAATCTCCAACTTCATTTGCCGATGAAAGAAAAGCCACACGAAACTATTGCGAGTGTTTAAACGACAGTGATCATTAGCCTGAAGAGTATCCCAAAAATCCTATATTTTTTGAATTAAAAGTTCAGTTCATTTGTGGACAAATGGTGTATTTTAAAAAATAATTAAATTTTTTAGTGCTTCAGGATGTCATTTGCTTGGATTTAAGGTGGTCACAACGTATATTGTTAACTTCTCAAGAAAAGCGCCTTTAAGAATAGTTCCTGCTTTATTGGATCAAAAAAAAAACTTTTTTTGCGTTTTCTTATAGCTCAGAGGTCGAAGCCGGTAATTTAAAATGAGTTATTCGTATTAAGTTCATTTTTTTCTAATTGATTAAAACAAGTTATAACAGTTTGCTTTATAAAAGTAGAATTACTTTTAATTTATACATAAATGTTTTTTTTTTTGGTTTTTTAACCGATATAAAGGCTAATTTTAATAAAAATAGTTTATTATAATTATAAGAAATCTTGTTTCTTCAGAATCATTTGGACTACATGCGCCTCTAGCGGCAATTTTCAAAGCTTAATTGACGATTTAAGTTTTTGGGCCATAATTAGTGCGTTACAGTTTTCCCCCTACCATTACAGCTCTCTGTAGTCATAACACTTTAAATTTTTAGTTTTAATATAGACAGACTAAAAGCGGCAAACCTTTAAATGAATTAATTCTGTTTAGCAATCCAGCAAATTCAAATTATTTATTCAAAATAGCGCCACATTTAATACATCAATTATCATTTAACCGTTCAGTTAGAATAACAGTCTTTGCTTTTCAATTAAATGCCGAATATAATAATTACCAAAAAAAAATTATTTTACCAATTGCGAATTTGATTCCAAAAGAGCCATAGACTAATTTAAATCAAAATGGGTAAATAAAATAATTCTTTACTAGTTTCAATAATATTCTCTTGAAATATTAACCGAGATAGTCAGTTTTTACAGAGATCTGGAACATTCTGTTCACAAATCAGACAAAATTTTTATGCAAGGATTGCTTATATGGGATGACGTACAATTGATGAATTTAATACTTCACATTTACAAACATATATTGTAAACATTTAAAGGCGAGTGTTGCGGTCTCTGAATTGATTGTGCTTCAAGCCTAGACAGCAGCTAAGTATCGAATAGCGAAGTGCCATCGGTACTCTACTCAAAGGAGTTTATAGTGAACGACAAGTTGGCATTTCAAATAAAAGCGTACACTACAAAATAAGTAAAAAGGGCAAAAGAAGGCAGAAATAGTTTTGGTCGGCTGAAAGCCACTCCTGAACGTGAAGATCTGTTCATCATAGCGATAATAACAATCAGACGAGCAAACAGTTTGCAATAGGCTAAAACACTTAGAAACTGGATGATAGACTAATGTAATAAGCTTGTTGAAACTGATGTATCAAAATTTAGAAGTTTTTACTCTAACAACTGACTAGTTCGGAGGTGGTAGCGTTAGGGTTTGGGGATGTTTTGGTGGCTGAAAGTTATACAGTTAGGTGAAAATAGACTCTAAATTAAATACTGAAGGGCACTTGAAAATCCTACAAGAGCATGTGATGTCATTTAGGTTAAATGGTATTAGATGTCTCAAAGAGAAAAAACTAATGGATGTAATTGAATGGCCACTCTCTTTTCTATTGGAATAGTATAGGATGGATTAGATTAGAGGGTTAAAATTCGTTGTCCGTCAAGCATGCACAGCTTTGAAAATATCTAAAAAATAAATGTTAATTAATGAATTTGGAAGTATGATGCTGGACCTTTGCGAGATAGTAATTGAAAATAAAGGTAACCATTTTCCAAATAAACCACTTTCCAACACCCGTAACGATCGTTAAAAGGAAATTTCAGTCCATACAAACGAACATATGTTGTGAATAGTTGATTTTATAATTTTTAATTAATCTTCAGTCAATTTCACCGACCATTTCCGATTATTTTGATGAAATCATGCACTTTTTAAGTGAGTTTCGATTAGCCCAGGTACTCCGGATCTTCACTCTGCTCATGTGTTAAATCTCTGTTTCTCTCTGTGATTTAAGAAATGTTGCCACGGTTAACGGGATGCAAGACCTCTGTCTTGGGTTGTGGTCTACGTTCAGGGCGCAAACTTCGCGGCTCATCATTTTCGACCTGCTTTGGGCTTAAATTAAGAGCTAGAAGGCAGAAATTCTATATATAGGGTGTCAAATACCGGTGTCGCCATTGTTATTACATTTTTTTAATAAAACGGCGCCTGGCAAAGGGGCGTAACTAGCAACTTTCTTAGAAACTGATATTGTGGGCCTATTTGTATGAGACAAATGTCTATCCTAATGTGTTCGAAATACGTCCCAAATTAGTGTGATTAGCCGTTGTTGTGGGTTGCCTACCTTCCACGAGGTAGTTTACTTTTATTCTGTAAGTAGGCGTTAGTGAATCGTTCAATGACCCAAAATTAAATTGGCATACTTCAGTACGGGATAAGCGTTTGTCCTATTGCATTTTAAAGCATCCGATGCATTTCGGTTACCAATTTTAACATATTAGTCAATCGCAACTTTTTGTTTGAAACTAATTTTTCGACTTTTTGTTAAAACACACCGTCATTCTTACCATTATTTCTGCGGGTCTAATGGAATAAGAGTCATAGTGACATAACACTAATAAATGTTGCCTTCACCAATAAAAAGAGACCTTTTTATATTTGAAAATTTCGTTTATATATATATATATATATATATATATATATATATATATATATATATATATATATACATATATATATATATATATATATATATATATATATATATATAATATATATATATATATATATATATATATATATATATATATATATATATATATATATATATATATATATATATATATATATATATATATAATAAGGTATTTTTAGTACTCGCAAAAATAAAATAACTCTACGTTCTTTAATAAAATGACAACTTTTAACAACACCTTGTAGATTTTTAATTTAATTGTAAGAAAGACGTGGGATGAGGAAATTCTTAGAATAACCTCTGCAAAATATTTACTTTTAAAGTTTTAAAGTCTTAGCGTTTCTAAAAGCGTATTTTCTTTTCAGGTTTGGGGCGTAAAATATAATCCAGATAACAATAAAATTCTTTCAGTCTCCGAAGACAAAGGCATTATAGTTTATAGCTGTCCTAAATAAATATTTTAAAAATACATGTATATTTTTATATCAGCTGTTGTTTTTTTCTTTCCAAGAACATGATAGTAAGGTTTTATGGATGGTTATGGATATTTTACTGTTATAGCTTTTCTCAAGTTTTGTTAGTGTCAGTGGTGTGAAGAGGATTTATAGATTATGTTACAACCAAGTAAATATATTTTAGTTGCATTCGGATGAATTTTTAAAAATCGACCCAGTTTGGAACTGGAAACGTGCTTTTTAGGGTGCTGCTCCACCACTGAGCCACCAACTGACGACGCTACGCGTCGCACAGTGATTCAGCAAGAACATGCTAGCGGGACAATATTCATGACGTAATTTCCAGGAACCACTGATAACGACTTGTAAACAACCCCCCCCCCCTTATTTAACGAATTCCAAGAATTAATTTGTTTATCACCTCATAAAGGTATCTTATCAGGGGGTCAAAGTAACCCCTATAAGAGAGGTCATTTTCATTTGCAAATAGTTGCATTTTATAGACACTTGTGATAACATATTTTAAAAATTGGTAGCAAAGTAAAACGAGTTTTTTTGTGATGGAATATTCTGTTGAAGGTATGTACTCTATTATGACTTATATTTTTTATAAAAAATATATATACTTTTGGTGTAATATCAATTTGTAAATGTATAGATAAATCCAGCAAATTTTACATTAATTGTAAACTTTAAAAGTAGCAACTTTTTTTATTCACATATATCCACCTAGATTTTTCTATATGTAATACCTACAACATTCAGGCACAGATTCATATATATTATAGACCCCGAAAAGGCCCGAAAGTAAAATTATTTTATTTTTTTCAGAACGAGTCGTGACTATGACGAAAAATGGAGTTTTTTGAAGAATGGCTAAAACATGACAAAACTGAACGAAACAGTGGCATTTTTTATTATATAAGTGAAAAATTCAATATGTCTGATGTTTCTGACGATTCTCTAAAACGACTCAAAATGAAAATATCAAGCCTTTCAGCAAAATTCAATCAAAAGTGGACTTCTTTAAAGTGTAACAAAGAAATGTTTCTAATCAAACATAAAGATTGGTTAGAGGGATCCGGAATCCAAATAAAGATGTGTGTTAACCAGCCGTCGTCAGCGGCTCTTTCCATAGGGCGACCCAGAAAATTATTTGAAGACTCATCAACGAAAACGAAGAGACGGAGAGTAGAAGATCTTTTGGAATCGCGAAGTGCAAGTGAGCTTATTACAGCAGCTGAGTTAGCTACTCGAAAAGAAGGGTATCGAAGTGTTGCTAAACAGATCCATAACGTCGCGGTCAGTGAAACTAGAGAAAAGAATAAGTGTTCTGAACAAAGTCGGCAGTTAACACCAGACGAAGCTTTAGCTTATTATGTGGACTCGAAATCGACTTCTCACTCATATAAACAAACAAGAAAATGGTCAATGAAAGCGGGACATCAAGTGTATCCATCGTTTTATAGTTTAGGTAAGTCCAAAGCTTCTTGTTGTCCTTCTGACGAATATATTTCTGTGACTGAATCTCGAGCTGAAATTAAACTTCACGCGATTTTGGATAAAACGGCTGAACGATTAGTTAAAGCTCAGACGGAAGCATTAGAAGTGTGTTACCTCGTTCATATTATACGTTGGTAAGCAAATGGGGGTGTGATGGGAGTTCGGGGGTATAGCACGTATAAGCAGAAATTTGAGAACACTAACGCTACAGACGAATTTTTTTGTTCGTATACTCATTTGTCCCTTTGAGACTGCTTGATGGCGAAACTGTGATCTGGCAAAATCCAAGACCTTCCTCTACTTTATATTGCCGTCCTATTAAGTTTATTTTTGCCAAGGAGACAAAAGAGTTTACGAAAGAAGAAACTTCTAAAATTTTAGATGAAGTAAGTCAGCTTCTTCCAACATTATGTAACGTTGCTGGATCTCAAATCTCTGTTAAACACGATTTGTTGTTGACAACGACTGATGGTAAAGTGTGCAATGCCTTAACAGACACAAGTTCAACACAAAAGTGTTATATTTGCGGTGCCACCCCCCCGTCTACTATGAACGAGGAGTCAAAGAAATATCCCAGCAACGAAGAACGCCTTGCATTTGGTTTATCTACTTTACATGCATGGATCCGCACGTTTGAATGTTTGCTTCACATCAGCTATCGTTTAGAAATAAAAAAGTGACAAGTCAGGGGAGATAACGACAAAGCTATTGTGAAGCAACGCTCACAAGAGATACAAAAAGTGTTTAAAGATCGTATGGGTCTCATTGTAGATAAACCAAAACCTGGGTATGGTAACACAAACGATGGAAACACAGCACGCAGATTTTTTTCCAAAGCTGAATTGAGCAGCGAAATTACAGGACGTAAACCTTATTCGTAGATTTCATCTAATTTTAAGAACTTTGTCATCGGGATATGACATAAATTATATAGAATTCGAAAAGTTTTGTGTTGATACTAGAAAAATTATACTTTGATCTGTATTCGTGGTATTCCATGCCCGTTACTGTGCATAAAATTCTTGTACACAGCGCGGAAGTTATAAAGTCTTTTCTTCTTTCCATTGGACAACTCTCCGAAGAAGCCCAGGAGGCAAGAAATAAAGACTGTCGTAGATTCCGTGAACGGCACACCAGGAAGCGGTCACGTATTGCCACAAATACAGATCTTTTGAGAATGCTTTTAATTACGTACCCTGTTACCGATCCTGTTATCAACTCGTATAGAGAATTACCGCGAAGAAAATTTACTTCTTTGCCATCGGAGGTTCTGCAGTTGATTATCCCACCTTCATTGCCATCCGAAACACCATCAGTCATCATCACGAATTAAATGAGGAGGATTATTTACTCTCTGAATATTCTACTGAATGGGAGAGCGGTGATGACGACTCATCTGATGGTGATTAGTAGGTTTAAGTATTTTTTTATTGTAATTATTATTCTTATTTTATTGTGTGTTGTAGTTGCTTATAATTCATGCCTTAGTATATAAATTATTTAATATTATATTTCTTTTACTTATACACCTTGTTATTGTAAATAATTGATATATAGATACTGTTATTGTACTAATTTGTTTTAAAAGAAATAATATTTTGTAAATTAATAAATGTGGGTACTATCATTATGATTTTTATTTTTTTTCCTAGAAATTTCTTTGTAAACAAACATGTTTGTGCTTTTCACACATAATGAGTAGGTAGACGTATGTAGCTAATTAAAGAACAATTAGCGACAATAGTGAACAAATGAGACACATTAGTAAACCACTTCCGTCTTGCAGCTACATATTTCGATTAATACATATACAGTACACATTTTTCAACTTTTTTTTTCTTAAAATAGCTTAAGATACCTGGAATATACATAAACAATTGAAATAAGTGAAGAAATAATATTGTCCCGCTAGCTTGTACTAGTCGAGACACTGTGCGTCGGTGCCGTATCTAGATGAAAGATCAAATGATCTCAACAGACTATACATGACTTCTACCTCTTCCAACATTTTCACCCAGTTTGTAATGGCCGAAAATTGGATGGACCTACTGACACAAGAAAAAACTAAAAACGGTTTTGCCCACTGGTTGGAAGTCAAAGTAAACGCTTCTATATATTTTTAGTGTTCCATACGGAACACTTATAAGATCACTTCGGTGTCCGTCCGTCCGTCTGTCACATCCGGTTTTCTCCGAAACTATTTGAGATAGAAAGTTGAAATTTGGTACTAGTATAGGAATCGATGGCCTCATCAGAGCCGTGTAATTTTGAAACTTAAATTTTTACTTAAGGGGTTAGTTTTGGGGGGGGTGATATCGGAAGTGAAAAAAAAAATTACGAGGTCATCGAGTAGGATGTCAAATGAAAGCTTGTAAAAACACGAATTCAAAAATATATATAATGTAATACTTGCACACACTTTTCATTGGATTATTTTTAAAAAATCGCGAAAAATCGCTGCCCCCCCCTTATCTTAAAAAGAACTGATTAAAAAATTTTGAAAAAAGTTTTTAATAAAAATCGGAAACAAACAACGTAAATTCAACTTGCGCTTCACCGGTTATTATTTGTCTAACTACGGCAAGTACATAGTGTATTCGTTGGAAAATCACCCAGATTTCTGCATTTTTTCACGTTTTGCGGTCCTAGATAACTAAGAACATTGTTTCTAGTTTCCGTCTGTCTGTGTTTTGGCACGATAAGTCGAACGAAATAAGACAGCTATATGAAATTTGGTATGCATGTCATACTTAAATTAGGAACTAATCTTATAGTTTTTGAGCCATATCGCTTCAGGGGAAGGGGACGAAAAAGGAGAGGGTCCATACATTTTGTATTCCTTCAATAGTATTATGAGAATTTTGTAAGCGTGGAAAGGGGAAGCAGAGAGGTTATGTCGAATATATCACCGTGTATTTTAAAGAAAATACATAAATAGACATTTACAGCTGAAACCTTTTAGTTGTAAATGTTTCTGAAGTAGGGAAGACGAAGGAAGTACTTCCTCTGTCTTTTTAGTGTTCCGTATGCAGCACTTACGGGATTACTTCGGTGTCAGTCTGTCACCCGATTTTCTCCGAAACTATTCGACATCCAAATTGAAAGTGCCAGACTGATTGGCGCAGTGGGCAGGAGCCTGCTGTTGATCAGGAGGTCGGGGGTTCGATTCCGTGTGTCGGCTGGGTGTTGTGAGTGTTCACAGGTAGTAGTTGTTTGCAGAAATGCAAATAACGTCCGTTGTAGTACTACCGCGTTGTTTAAAAGGTGCTGTGAAATACAAAAATGTATGTTTCGGCACTTGGACAACGCTGAGGGGTATTACGACATCCTCGCCGATATCCTTGGGATATGGAAAAGGGTAAAATCCCTACTGAGGTGGGGTGGTGAGCAATAAAAAAAAATTGCCACAAAATAGGCATGATGGCCCAATCAGAGCTATGTAGTTCTGAAAGTTAAATTTTGACTTAAGGAGTTAGCTTGTAGGGATAAGTAAAAAATTCATTTTTTCTAATGTCATCGTGTGTGGGGTGTCAAGTGAAAGTTTGTGATCAAAATTATATGTGATGTAATGCTTGGACACACTTTTCTTTGTTTTTTTTTTAAAAAAAAGCTCTATCTCCCCACTTTATCTCGGAAAAGTACTGATCAAAAAAATTTTGAAAGAATTCTGAAATATTCTTCATAAACTGTAGATTGAGCGAAAATTATCACGAGTGCATTACGTTTGAAAATATATTTGGTATATGGAGGGTGAAATCAGAAGTGAAAAAAAAATTACCTGGTCATCGAGTAGGGTGTGAAATCAAAGCTGGTGAAAACACGAGGTCAAAAATATAAACGATATAATACTTGTGCACACTTTTCTTTGTACTGTTGTAAGAAAATCTATCTCCCCCACCCTATCTCGAAAAGTACCAAACAAAAAATTTTAAAAAAATTCTAGAATATTCTTCATAAAGTGTAGATTAAGCGAAAATTATCACGAATGCATTACGTTCGACGATTTGTATAAAAAAAAACTATGTGCCGTGATATTGAGGAGGTTTCTCGACAATATGGTGGAGATAAATATATTTTTAGTACCACACATCGTTCCTCTCGCGATAAAATAAATTTTATTCTTTTATAATTAAACAAATATTTAGGTAGTAAATATTTGTTTTACACTTTATTACTAGATTCTCGATTAAGCTAGATTGATTTATTGACTATTAGGTCGCTAAGATGCTATAACTATGATACATTATTGACTAAGAAAAAAAACGTAAAACTACTTATTGGATTTTGAGGGGTTACACACACCTGGGCGCTGGAAAAAGTATGTATATTTAAAAAAAAAAAATTAAAGGTTATTAAGTGAATAATACAAAAAAGGCGATTATGTATATGTTCTTTTTAAAATATGTTTTAAAAAGTTAACATTATTTTTTTATCGGGTTAAATGGACCACTGATGAAAACTATGGCGCCTCCTTGTCTGCAGGATAACTTTACAAAAAATAATCTAGTCTGCAAAAATAAAAATTATTCTTGTATAATAATGTAGTAGGTAAAAATTGTCAAAGGGTTTTTTTTCAAAAATAAAAAAATTTACTGCATTTTCAAACTTTAATATGCAATTTTCGACTAAAAAATGTATGTTTTAATTATTTATAAAAAATTATCTATTAGAAAAACTAAAAATAACCTCTCGACATTTGGATAGAAGTTATAAAGATTTTAAAAAAAGTTGACCTAATAATATTGCAGACAGTGTCTAAAAACAGGTAGCGGTCCAATGCGACGCCAGGTCACATTTAATGCTATAACTTTGTAATGGAATGGAATTTTTCTTAAAATTTTTTCTTAGAAATAATTAGAAGTACAGAGAATAAAAATCCTTTAAAAAATCGATTTTTTGAAAATTCGAGATGTATGTAATCCGTTAAGATATATACGTATCTGGAACTTTGTGTATTTGTCTTAAAAACAATCACTGTACTAAACACTAATTGCGCATTTAAAATATTAAATTTTAACGCTTCGGATAAGTTTTTCTTCATATGAGAATGTCAAATTCAGTATTTGTTTTAGAACTGCATGTTTTGCAAGGCAAGTTCTGAATATTGATTTTTATAGTTGAAAGGGATTATAGACGCTGTAACTAACTATTTCAACTTTCATGAGGTAGTGACACTGTGTCACTGAAAAAAAAGTTGCGCGGAAGGGTTCTTTATTATCTCTCTTATGTTATCTCTATTTATCGAACGTCCTGTATTTGTTAATATTAAATTGATGTTAACTAAAAACGAACTAGTTAATATTTTGATTTTTTAAAAAATATTATAAAAGTATTTCAAGAAAGATTGATTCTGTAATAAAACGACTAACAGACATATAATAGAAGATGAGCAAAGTGTATGTAACATAAGAAAACCCTACTAGAGAAACTATCGAATCTTAATTTCGATATGTTAATAAAGTTCAGCAGCGGCTACATTGTATTGTAATATATTTCTCGAGCTAGAGATAGAGCGCCCTATATTTTAAATTTCTTATGGCATCATTGAGCAATTCTGGAGAGGAAATTGAAAATTCTTTAAACTGCTTGACACTACAAAAATTAAAGGTCTGTTGTTTGTGCATTGACTTTATTTGTGTCAATGCATTTTATAAAATCCTTACAGAAGCTGTTTCTGTACAGGATGGTCCAAATTGGACACTTTTAAAGGTAAACCCCTTTATCTAAAGGAGATAGACGAAAACTGATGTCGGTGTCTGAGGCTCAATTTTTATGATAAACT
Source organism: Pachyrhynchus sulphureomaculatus (assembly GCA_019049505.1). NCBI lineage: Eukaryota > Metazoa > Arthropoda > Insecta > Coleoptera > Curculionidae > Pachyrhynchus > Pachyrhynchus sulphureomaculatus. The sequence continues at coordinate 65,352,640 of CM032454.1, forward strand.
CAGTGGTGAAAACCGCTGTACCATTTTAAAATATACAGGATGTTTTTTCAAAAAATCTGCATTTTGGAAAAATGTTTTTAATTTTTTTCCTATTGAAAATTTTTGATTTCTGTAAAAAACATTCTCAAAGCACTTTTTCATGTGGATTTCAACAGTGTAAGTTACATTTTTTTACAACTAATATTTTTAATAGTTATTAACGCAAAAATATATTTTTTAAATGGAATACACTGTATATTTTTCCTTATCCGAATAGAGCTTTAAATTACCATTCTAAAAATATAGCACACTTTATATTTTGCTTAAATCTATTTCAAAATATAAAGGTTTTCAGTACATTGTATTACTTCTTTAAAAAAAAAAATGACTAGCAGACTATTGTTTATATATTAAGGTTTAAACGGAGGTCTAGATAACCATTCGTATACTCTTTCTCTATTTGTTCGACTAAAATGGATCTGCCCCCATAAACACCAAAAAATTAAGGGAGCCAATATAGATCCCTATGGAGCTTCGTTTGAGACAACCCGTTTTTTCTGTTATTATTTCTTGCTATTTATTAAACAAATTAGACTATAAAGTGAAAATTCAGTTTCTTATTCCAACTCTTCCGAGAGTTATTTAAAAACACGTATAACAATCATATTAAATTTCGCCGAAATTAAAGGTTATATCTGCACTTTACTCTTTCTGCTCACCAAAAAACATAATTAGATCTTTTCCCCGCTGGCACTATATATAGGACATATTTTATGCAAAACACCGCGACGTATTTAAAAAGAATAAAAGCAGCGACTGGCTGGTTTGTCCTGAATACGCGATGGAATATACACAAAGCAGAGGCACATAGAGAATTTCTAGAGCCGCGTATCTCTCTGTGTAAATACAGCCACATGCAGTGCACGATATTCAAATAGTTCTGGGAATAACACGAGCGGCGACGTTTTCTCGATAATAAACGTTTGATCTGGCTATTTTTTTATATGAGCGTAGCTCACGTGGTGCTGGTAAATTCCTAAAGTGCTACAAGAGCGACATCTGTGCGGAAAAAGCGATTCACATGGGTCTTGAATCACTGTGAGTTGTACTAGGTGGGAAACACAATCCAGGGCAAAGGGATATTGTCCTCTATAAAAAAGACTGCTTGAAAAGTGTTGTACGCAGAGTGGTATCAGCGCGACGGATATTAGTAGCATGCACCGCTCTACAAGGAATTAAGCTAGGTACATCCATCGAACTAATTTAAACCTATCATGAAATCAGGTAAATAAGGCTGAAATTATTACGAAAAATTCAGCTGTTTGGCTTTTTAAACCAGTAAAGTGCTATATAAGTTTTTAGTGTTGGTAATTCATATATACCGGATGTACAAGTATGAAATGCGGATTTCAGACTACAGATGGTGCACCAATTCAGTTTGTGCTATAAAGATTTGACACTGCGCCATTTTGTTGTGTCATCAATAAGTGTCAGAACGCGCACGAGTGATAAATTGGAAAAGTGTGTGCATAGTGTTGTGTTCCAAATATGTCGAAATTTATACCGAACAAAGAGCATTCGCGGACAGTGAGCAGTAACTTTTTTTTTTCATTTGAAGAAAAAAACGTGGAAAACACGCCAAAAAGATACGAAGATGTGGAATTACAAGCATTGTGGGACGAAGATGAATTCCCCCCCCCGCAAACACAAAAAACAACTCGCCCCCCCCCCGAGTAATTGGGCGTTAGTCAACAAGCTGTTTCCAATCGGCTACGAGAGATGGCAAAAATTCAGAAGACCCGGCAGATGGGTACCACATGAGTTGAACGACAGGCAAATCGAAAAAAGCGCAAAAAACACGTGTGACATTTTGCTCGCTCGGTACAAAAGGAGGTCGTTTTTTGTATCGTATAGTTACAGGGGATGAAAAGTGGATTTATTTCGAGAATACCACAAGAGTAACAAATCATGGCCCAGGCACACCATCCACATCGACCGCAAGACCGAATCGCTGTGGCAGAAAGACGACGCTCTGTGTTTTGTGGGACTAGAGGGGCGTAGGTCTATTATGAGCTGTTAAAACCTAAGGAAACGGTTAATACTAAACGTTACCAACAACAATTGACCGATTTGAACCGTTCGCTGCTTTAAAAAAAAGGTCAGAATAGAATACCGAAAGAGGCAACACAAAGTCATCTTTTTCTGCAGACGATGCGCCATCACACTACGGCAAAACCAGTTTGCGACACTCAGCTGGGAAGTTCTAAACCCCATGCGGCTTACTCACCAGACTTGGCTCCTTTCGATTACCACTTGTTTGCATCGATGGGTTACGCACTTGCTGAGCAGCGCTTTGGTTCGTACAAAGATGTGAAACAATGGCTCGATGAATGGTTCGCAAGCAAAAGGGGAAGATTTTTACTGGCGTGGTATTCATTAATATATTTTCCCGAAAGATGGGAAAAAATTTACAAAACAAGCGATGGAGAATACTTTGAATAAAGCACTTTTTATCATTCTTCCGAATTTAACATGTTTTTTTTTAGGAAAAAAATCCTCATTTCAATACTTGTACACTTGGTATATATATATATATATATTTATATATATATATATATATATATATATATATATTATATACATATATATATATATATATATATATATATTATATATATATATATTATATATATATATATATTATATATATATGAGCCTTGTAAAAAATAAGGTAAATAACATTTTTTTTGCTAAACCAAAAAAAAAAGTCACTTGGCGCTAAATCTTGGAAATAGGGCGGTAGGAAAACTATTTTGAAGCCTTACTCGTGCATGTAGGCGTTATATGAGCAGGTGCATTGTCCTGGTGCGATGATCTTCCATTACCGGTACTCTGAATTTTATCGATCATTTTTCAGAAGTATCCTTAATTGGGCGTCAACGTGCAGCATCTGCATTGTTCGTACGGCTACGTTCAAATTCATTTATCATCAATTTCCATTTGGCCGGAGTCCACTTTTTTAAATAAAAATGTTTTATCATTGCACGATACTCGGCCTTATCCATTTCTACGAAAGTAACATCGATCACTTACGATAGCTACCAAAAAACAACTGCACGTTGCATCCGTTTAAAACTTTGAACACAACCAGTACAAGAATCACGCTGACGAACACTTAGGATGAAAAGTTTTTAGTCTAGCTACTTAAAACACATTTTTTTTGCAAAATTCGACTTTATTCATTAATATAGTCTCCTTCAAGAAACGATACAATCAGTCAACGCTTTTCTAACATTTCTATACCCTTCTTTGTAGAAGAATTTGTCTTTGCCTTCAAAATAGGCCTCAGTTTCGGCAATAACTTCTTCAATGGAGCTAAATCTCTTTCCGCGAGCATTTTTTGAGATCTGCGAATAGACAATAGTCGCTATGAGCCAAATCTGGAGAATATGGTGGATGAGGAAGCAATTCGAACTATAATTCATTTCAATTTTGCCAGCGTAACCATTGACTCGTGACACAGTGTGTTGTCTTGATTGGGGGCCATTTCTTTGCGATATCTGCCTTCAAACGCACCAGTGACTTTATATAATATTCGCTATGGATGGTTTTTCCCTTCTCAGCATAGTCGATGAAAATTATTCCATGCGCATCCCAAAATACAGAGGTCAAAACCTTCCCAGCCGACTGTTGTACCTTTGGTTGCTTCGGGCGGCTTTCACCGGCTGCTGTCCACTCAGCCGACTGCCGATTTGATTCCGATGTATAGTGGTGGAGCCATGCCACATATCGCATGAGAAAATCCTTTTTATTGCGCTTGAACGGATCCAAACAGCGCTTAGAATCATCAACACGTTATTATTTTTGGTCCACTGTGAGTTTATCAAGCCATTGCTTTGCTTGAACGGCATTTTTTCCCATAAAAAAATAGTGTTTAATCAATACACGAAATTCGATTTTTTCCATTGTTTTGAAAATATCAAAAGTAGCGTCACTAAAACCACTGTAACTTGTAAACTAAATGTCATGAAAGTTTGACACTTATCATCTGAAGGTTGGTACTTCCTAAAAATCATAAGGATGTTTGAAAAGGGCGACATCTATGTGTCAGACGAAAAACTTTCAGCCTACTGGTTGATGATTGTGATATATATATATTATATATATATATATATATATATATATATATATATATATATATATATATATATATATTATATATATATTTATTTATAATTATATATATATATATATATATATATATTATATATATATATATATATATATATATATATATATATATATACATATCTATATATATATATATATATATATATATATATATATATATATATATAATATATATATATATATATATATATATATATATTAATTTCTCTATGCTGATGTGGATGGCCTCGGCATTGTTCAGTCTTGTGTTATACGCCTTTTCATGCGGCTGGGAAATTCAAAACATCATCTCTGTTATTTAAGGTGTCATTGTTGTCAATTTTGATGCTTTCTCGGATGATTCGTATTTTGCAGGGTTGTATGGTGGCTGTTTGTTGTTGAACACACGAGAAAGCTACCCGCAAGATAAATGCCGCATATACTGGTTCTAGATCAAAAAGTCGAATAAGTGAATCACCGCAAAAGCAGTTTGACTTGGTCTTAAACGCAACTCAGATTAATTTTTACGTCATTATATAACAGAATTAACGAATCATGGATTCATCGCTATCAGCTTACGACCAAGTAATACTCGCGGCATAATCTTCATAGGTTTCCTGGAAAAGGGCAAAACAATTACTGGAGTGTGTTATGGGTTTCTTTTGCAACACCAAAATGTACCATCTCAACCTTCTACAATTGTGGGCGCAAAGTTGTAGTTACGTTACTATTATCTGTTTTCAGTCATCCGGGATATAGACAGAATAAAAAAAAACTCGAGTATCGTTGGATTACATTTGTAGATCTTGTAGGAAACTAAGTTAAGAAATGACAAATGTGGCTCGAAAAATTATGTTTAGTTCATACATATTTGCAAGAACTTCTGGGACAGCTCAAGCAAAAACGAATAATTCAATTGACATGCAGTTTTCTGTCCCTTACAGACACGCCATCTCGTCACATTACCAACCATATTTGGTTTAAGTTTTTTTACCATTCGCCATATGTCTGTTCACTTTGAAATTGGATGTTGGTACTAATGACATTAGACAATTTTGGAATATTGTTTGTCAAGTTTAATTGACTTTGAATATTAAATGTGACTATATCACCAAAAAATCATTCTGAATAAATTTTATGTTATTTTAAACATTCTCAATTACTAAGAGCATTAGAACATATTTTTTGTTGCCTATTTCCAAAATTTCTCCTTGCCGTTCATCATTTTTTTTCGTAGTACTTTTCCATTCATACCATGCCATCAAAATAGAAATGCCACCTGATATAAAATATGCATGTTTGGCATCTGTTATTCTCAATTTAATAAATTAACGATTATTACTTTATTAGCTTTTTATTGTTTCACAAATTTCAAAATTAAAATTGTACATGTTATATGTGAAAATTGTTGGGGCCATTGGAGGATGTGCTTACTTGCTTACTTGGATTGCAAAATACGATTTTCCGAATTTGCCACAGAGCTATTGTACCACCTCATTTTATCCACCCAAGTTGACAAACAGCCACCACTGTTTTCCGGTGATAAAACAGGAGTCCTCTCTCCGTGGAATAAGCAGGATTTCCAAAGATATTTACATTTTGTTGAAATTTTCACCTTTTGTGGCCATATAGATATATTTCTTTATTCTATACGCCACAATAAGAATTGATTTGTATGCCGTTACCTTTTCTGTGTGACTTTCGCACTTTACCAAATATTATATTTTACGCTAGGGTAGCATATAATTGAACAAAAAAAAATATTTTTCGCACTAGTGCTTGCGGATATTATTATCTTTCTTCCATCATTGAAAATAACAATGTGTTCTTTTCATTAATAGTATTTTGTTAATGTTAGGATGACATCGTACGTGAAATATTTTACGGCCTAGCGCGCAAATTACTATCGAAATTAAGAAGATATATTAATAGTTAAACGACTAGTTTTTTCAATTTTTATGTTTAAACTTATAAAAATGAGAGAGTAAAGCATCAAGTATATGGAAAATAGATAAATATTTTTTTATAGATTTTATTTACCATGCTAACAGTAGATAAGGCTATGAAAGTGCTGGCGCAAAATCCCATGTATTTTCTTATGCGCTTAAAAGTTGCATTTTTGGTGCCATTTCTTGGTACATGTGCACATGCACGGGTTTGGCCAATGAATTTTGAACAGGGTGCAGTATTAGTTCCCTATAAGCGGACGGTGCTGGGTTGACGTAACAGAATATGTGGCAAAGGCGCGGGTTGGTGCAGCGCGTTTTGCCTAGATGAATGGCTGATGTAACGGAATTAACTATTGAAGTATTTTAATATAATTAAAAAAAGCTAGGTATCAGGATTAGAACCATCATAGCTCCGATTTTCGTATTGCAAATCTTGCATCTATGCCACTGATCCACTGAGGCTTAAAGTTATTACATTCGAAACTTGTAAGGTTATGGTCAAAAGGGTCTTACTAGTCTTTGATCTAATATTTAATGCTTAATATAATGCAGATACTTAATTTTTTTTTGATACCGTGAATTATTACATCTACGAATGCATAAAAGTCTTGTCTTAAACAAATGATCCAGAAAGTGGCGTGATATTATGTAAATAGGTATTCTGTATAAAATAACAAAGACAAATTTATTTCTATACAGTTAGTTATTCTACCTAGTATTTTGTTTTCGGTAGTTTTTTTAACATAAAGTAATTATGAATATTAATACGACTTTTATTTTTGAATCACTCGATTCGAGTTGTCCAAAAGAGCCTTATTGAGACATAAAGTATGTGTGTGTGTTTATAAAAAAAATAGGTGACAAAATGGCAGTACCTATCAGAAGAGGTAGTTACTTGTCTTAAGAAGTAATTAGCTCTTAGCACAAGTAAAACGGTGGTCAAAAATGCCCTTTAATAGCATTACTAAAAAGGCATTATCGTCGAAGACTGAAAAAGGTGTTTCCTAGCAGGTGTAAATAGGTAGTAAACACAGGTAGACAGGTAAGAATAGGTAAAAGCCAGGTGTAATGTCAGAAGGGCCGTAATCTGTACCTGTGTATGCGAGGAGGTCTTAAGAACTACGTAGTTGTCTTTACACGGGTAACAAAAGGTGTCAAAAAGGCATAGGTTATATGAGGGGGTAAAAAAGGTGTCAAAAAGGCCTTATTTAGAGGGTTTGGGGGTGAGTGTCAAAAAGGCTTTACCAGGGGGGTAGTTTTAGTATGACGTAAAAAAGACAAAATAAAATTTTTTTTATGCCTAAAACTAACCCCTTCCTTTTTTGGTCATTAAGTATTTTATTTTAAAAAAAGCCCTTCATAAATTGGGATACGAACCGCCAACGTTCCGTATATAAGACGGATTCTATACCTATTAGACCATCTTGCCAGTTGAATAGAGATTTTTAAATGAAATGTACACTATAATAAAAATAATCGATTCGAGAGAGATCAGCAAACATGATAAAAAAGTTCAAACTCATGGGTGATAAGCTGTTAGATGGATACATTAGAGAATGTAATATTTATGTATAGAGAGGGCGTGCAAGCATGCAAATGAGATTAAATGAAATAAATATCAGCGAGAGTGCTGGCATGTACCTTAAAATAAATGTTTTTATTATAAATATGTATAAAGGTATAACAAGGGTACAGATCAGGCAGGTCCTGCACGAATGCTGTTTTCATTATAAGGCAAATTACCTACTTATGTTTAGTTGACTTAGAAAAACCTTTTGACTGAGTACAAATAGAAGGTGTTCTACATCTCCCTTACGAAAGATAAGTACTGCTCAACATTACCAAAAATACACAAAATATTGGTGAATTCACAGAACGAATATTGGTAAAAATAGAAATTAGCCAAGAGGGCACTTCGGGCCCCCTACTTTTCAATATAAATATGGATAAACTAAGTAGACAAGTTCATAAACTGAGATGTTATAAAATGAAAGATAGATAAGAAAAAACACTAGGTCATGCTAGATAACAAAGGCTATTTTCAGAGGTTAGTGTACAGATTTAACGAAACAGCAAATAAAGAATGCGTAAATTAGCAGGAAAGGCCCTAATAGATAGGGATAGATGTGATAACATTCAAAAGACAATCAAAGTGGATAATGTAAATAGCTGATATTAAACAGAAAGACAGAAAGGAATAAATAATTATAACAAATAGATCATCAATAAGAAGAAACATGGACAGACCCCGAAAAACGTTGGGGCTACATGTCCAACGTAAAACAGGTTGATACGGTAAGAAACAGGGAACTGTGTAAAAAGGAGCAAGGAAAAGACTTTCGTTTCAATGCTAATTTAGTGTCTAAAACCTCGCAGAATATTATTAAACAGGTATTTAAAACAACTACAGATACTGAACATAGTTACTGGAAGATAATCATTAAGTCAGGAAAAAACAACCATTATCTAACATTGTTCTGATATACCTTACACTAAAATATGTTTAAAGAAAACAAAAGGTCTGGGTAACTATCAAAGTTGTTTGATGGAATTAGAGTTGAAGGAAAGTAAATACTCGCGGAGAAAAGGTAATATGGCTTTTATCCAAGAGCAGGTTGTAATAAAAGTTTCATTTGAAAAACAAAAATATTGACTTTGTATTACGACGGCTCTAGTTAAATTAAATTTTTGATGGCAAAAGTTACGCTAATATTATCAATTAATGTTTACAAAACGACAAAAATAACAGAGTGAATATAATTTGAAACAATAGGCTTAGGTTGTAGGTGTTGTAAGTAAGCCTTTCGTCGACAAATTATTTATTAACAATTTTTCAAACTAAAAATAGTTATTCTTGTATCTAGGGCGCTACTTTGGTGGTTGAGAATGAAAGTTTTCTAGCGAGGCGTAGCCCAGTTAAAAAATCATTCAAGAACACCACACAGAGAGAGACATATCGCACATGAATTGAAAACAATATTTATAATGTAATGTTACGAATGAATATTATTAGAAACACTTCATTTATTTTGAAAACAGAGCTAAATTTTTATTTTAGAAATAAGCAATTTATGATTACTATGACAACAATAAAGTTCCATTACAAAATTCTTGGTGTATGTGCACATGCACGGTGTTGGTCAATGAACGTTGAGCAGAGTGCAGTCTCAGTTGCCTATATGCGGACGAGCGGTGCTGACGTAACAGAATATGTGGCGAAGGCGCAAGGTTGGTGCAGTCCCTATATGAATGGCTGATGTAACGGAATTAACTATTAAACTATTTTAAAATAATTTAAAAAAACCTTCAAAGCTTCAATCTTCGTACTGCAAATCTTGCGTCTACGCCACTGATCCACTGAAGCTTCTAAGACAGTATTAAAATATTACAATCGAAAATTTTAAGGTTATGGTCAAAATGGTCTTACTAGTCTTTAGTCTAATATTTAATATAATGCAGATATATATATATATATATATATATATATATATATATATATATATATATATATATATATTTTTAAAGAAATACCGTGAATTATGACATGTACAAATGCATAAAAGTCTTGTCTTAAACAAATGTTCCAGAAAGTGGTGTGAAATTATGTAAATAGGTTTCTGTATAAAAAAAAAACAAGGAAAATTTTATTTCTATACAGTTAGTTATTCCACCTATTTTGTTTTCGCAGTTTTTTTTTAATACAAAGTAATTATGAATATTAATACGACTTCTATTTTTGAATCACTCGATTCGAGTTTACCAAAAGAGTCTTATTGAGACATAAAGTGTGTGTGAGGTGACAAAATGGCAGTACCTGTCAGAAAAGGTAGTTACCAGTCTTCAGAAGTAATCAGCTGTTCGCACAGGTAAAAATCAAAAAATCCTTGTAATAACATTGCCAAAAAGGCTTTATCGTGAAAGAATGAAAAATGTATTTTCTAGCATGTGCAAACACAGGTAGTATCGTATAGGTAAAAGCCAGGTGTAATATCAGAAAGGCCTTAATCTATACCTCTGTAACTTTTGCGAAGAGGTCTTAAGAAGTACGTAGTTGTTTTACGGGTAAAAAAGGCGTCAAACAGGCATTGGTTATATGAGGGGGTAAAAAAAAGATGTCAAAAAGGCCTTATTTATGGGGTTTGGGGGGGAGGGTGTCAAAAAGGCTTTACCAGGGGGTAGTTTTTTAGGGGTAGTTTTGGTATGACGTAAAAAAGGTAAAATAAAATATTTTTTTTATGAAGATAACTTTAACCCCTTTATTTTGGGGCCTTAAGTACTTTATTTAAATTTAAAAAAAGTGCTGTATAAATTGGGATACGAACCGCCAACCGTCCGTATATAAGACGGATTCTATACCTATTAGTCCACCTTGCCAGTTGAATAAGATTGCTAAATGAAATGTACACTATAATAAAAATAATAGATTAGAGAGAGACAGCAAACATGATAAAAAAGTTCAAACTCATGAGTGATAAGCTGTTAGATAGATACATTAGAAAATATAATATTGATATATAGTGAAGGCCTGCTAGCATGCATGCAATTGAGTTTAAATGATTTAAGTATTAACGAGAGTGCTAGCATGCAACTTAAAATAAATGTTTTTACTATAAATATGTATAAATTAAAAAAAAATAATAATAAAACAACGATTGTAACAATGATATATTTTATTTATTCATAACTTTTATCTATCCAACTATTGTGTTTATTATCAAAACCTAACCATTTTACAAATACTTACTGTCGTTTTAACACTTTTTTCAACCAAAGAAATATCAGGATTTATAAGCCAAATTCGATACTATTCTAGTCTAGCTGGCCATATAACTAAAATGGAGGTAAATGAAATGAAGACAATAAAAAACAAATCGGTTGAAAGTGTAAACTTTTCTTGGCATCTTAAGAAGTAATTACCTGTGCTACCTGTCTTAAGTAATTGCCTGTTTGCGATAAAAAAGACAATACCTAACTGAGGAGGTAATTACCTGGGTTAAGAAGTAATTACCTGTTTGAACAGGTAAAAAAACCAAAGCTGCTAAGAGTATATGCATTGGATAATGTAATATTTTGAGAGGTCAGCAAAGCTGATACGAAAGGTCGAATTCCTTGTGATAAGCTACAAAGTATATGCACTGGAGATTGTAATATTTATATTCATTTTTTAAACAATTGAGAAGGCGCGAACTCTATAAGTATGTTAATTTTAAAGTAAACAATATGAATAGCAAGAAGATGTTACTTATTCATCTTAATAAATGAGAGGAAAAGGTATGAGTATTTTATCCGTATGAGAATTTTATTATAAACAAATACGATGCAGTTATTTAAATTGTTAATAAAAACGTTAAGACATGCAGATATTTAACTTAACTATACTGCAAATTATAAAAATGCATGTGTGACATTTTGCAATAGGATCTTTTATGTTTTAAAACATGAGAAAATAAATGTAAATTTTTATGCATGTACGTATAGTATACGGGGGAAAAATGCTTATTTGCTTTTATATTAGATGTTTTATTTTAAACAGTAGAAATAAATATTATATTATACTTACGCACATATGATAATTGAAAAAAAAAGCCTATTTGCTTATATATTAGATATTTTATTTTAAATTGTGGAAATAAATGTTAATTTATGCTTTTGTACATATAGTAATTTGGAAAAAAATTGCATATTTGCTTGTATGCATAAAGTGTTGTTTTAGAAAATGATCAGGACAAAAGTAGTGTGAAATTATGTAACTATGCTTTCTGTGTAGAATAATAAGAAAATTTTATTTCTATATAGTTAGTTATCCTACCTAGTAATTTGTTGTCGGCAGTTTTTTTTTAACACAATGTAATTAGAGTTCGTTCATATTTATCATTTTCTCCTAAAAATGAGACAGTAAAAGACAAAGTGGAACATTTACCGATCAAATATTGATGAGACAAGGCGGACGATGAAAGAAAAGTTAAAATTATTTTTAAATGGTATGAAAAAAAAAAAATAAAGTAGATTTTTATATCGAAGAGAGAAAAAAGGATGATTATTCAGAAATAGTTTTGATTTTCCATATAAAACAGTACTTGAAGTTGGTATTACGAGGAATGGTAAGCTGAATCTCATACGGATATAACCCTCTGTATTTCTAACACCGATCTGGAAGGAATCAAGCGAACTATATGCATCCATCACTTTTATAGTATTGATTTAAGTTGCTGGTGAATTACAGGTTTCTATTCAGATGAGTCACTCATTTCTGGGTAGACTCTGGAAAATGCATGTTAGTATATTTGGGAGAAGAGCCCCAAATATGTGAGCAACATTCCATTATTGGTCAAGTTTGAACTTTTTGTAAAATTAAAATCTGTTAATGCATAAAAAAAAACTTTTCAAATTTTAACAAATGTAGCAAACAGTACTGATAAAATATAGTTGTGGATAACATTGTATAAAACTTTTTGAAATATACTTTTAAAATTTACAATTGCTTAAGATTTGAAAATTTCTTGTTAGAAACAGCGTTATTTTTTTACGTCTTTTTTTACGATATTATTAAGGTCTATAGTAAACTGAAGTAAAGCATATTTTGAGTTTTATAGCTAAAAACAAAAACCAATATTACAAACTGTCAGAATTACCACAGTGTGGTCTATTACATGCTAGGATTTTTCATCTTTGGTTAATATTGTTATAAAATAGATTTTACGCTTGCAAAATTATCTATTTGCGTAGTGATTATGCTGAAGTGAACTGAAGAGCCTTACTAAAGAATTAGGAAAATAAATAAGATTGTTTTATTTTACTTCCATATAAATTAAAATATATGTCTACTACAATATATTGGCTGAAATATTTAAAATATGGCTTTATTTTCATGGTGAATTACCTGAAAATATTTTCCACTAACCACAATCAATAACATCCAAACATAAGATTTACGGTGGACAAAATCAGATAGTGTAGTTTTCCTTCTGGATATAATGGTAGAAGTAACGGCACCTTGGGGCATACAGAAAGATAAGTCAAAAAAAAAAAAAAAAAAAATAGATACTATACCATACAAAAACCATTATCAATTAGTTATTATTAAAGCTCTATCAGTATGTGATAAATATTTTATCTCATCAGCGACACATAAACCGATCAATACTCTAAAAAGTAATGTATATTGCACTGACAATATTAGACCTTTTTTTTATCATTTTAAGGACTTGACCTCAACTTTTATACAAGATACGGATTCACCAGTAGATAATGCGGTTTTACTCTATATATACGATATGACAGAACAAATAGCCAAATTACTTAAAAATTCAGATAATTTTCAATACACTGAATTTACAAAAGCTTAAGATCATCAGCATATGTAATTTCTTCATCCATTGAATGTGACTATGAAATTTCCTGTTCGTGTGGTGTAGTATAAATGGGAGAAACTGAAAGACACGAGAACTAAGACTATGAAAAATGTATCCATGATAAATTTCAGTTTTCAATGCCTGCTTGTGTCTTCTAAGATTATTTACGTTCTGTTTTGGTATTAAATATAAGATATAATCTACTTAGTTTTGCGATCATTTTTTTATTTTTTGAATTTCAGAATTTTGTTTAATAGGACAAAAATATTTACACAATGATAATAAAATCAAATTCTACTATGATCCAATACTCTTAATTGCCAGGAATATGTCAGTCCAAAAACTTAACTTGAGTTTGAAATACAACAAAAATGAATTGTGTGTGTACAGGGACATTTTTTAAGTATCTTAGTCCATTTTCAACTTTTTCATTTGACATATTAGAAAAAAGCTAACAGAATTTTTTTTAAGTGACATCCTCTGTATTTGAGACACCATGCAGAGTATAGTTCATAGACTTTACTATTGAAATGTTATAAATAACAGGAATCCTTCTTGCTTCATGCTTGTCAGGTAAGAGTATAAGAGAGAAAGAAAATCAAGTTAAAACTATAAATCGTATTTTATGATAAAAAATGGAAAGACGACAACAAACATTTTAAAAATTCTTATGAATTTCTACTAGTTTTCAACAAAAAAATTATACTTTATAGTTTTAACCTTAATAAAGTACAAGCCCTAGTTTTAACTTTATATTATAAGTCCTACAATGGATGTGTAAAAGAAAAAATCATAAGAGCACAGTAATATTGTTAAGTAAATACAATCCTTGCTTTACTGAACATAAATTTGTAGATCGTCGTAATACTTATGTGCAGGCAGAAAGTGCGCGACATATGGAATTTTTCTTTATTATGAAACATGAAAGCCAAAAAAATAATTTTGCCGTGGCGATTGTCACTTCTCGTTTGGAAATTTGTATTTTATAAAGTTTAAAGTCTAAAAATGACTCTGTTAAAATCTTGAAAACATTTATAAGGAAAAAGTCCTTGAAATTTCATTTTAGGATAGTATGCAAAATTTTAAATAAATTGAACCAAAATTTTATTTTGTCAGTTTTTAATCAATAAAAATTTGGTCATAAGGAAATTTTTATTTTTTTGAATTTGGAATATATTTGCCAGATTGTTACCAGAATTTGTTTTTAGTTTGGTCCAATTTTTTTAAAATTTTGCATACTATTCTAAAATGAAATTTCAAGAACTTTTGCCTAATAAATGTTTTCAATATTTTAACAGAGTCACTTTTGGACTTTAAACTTTAGAAAATTCAATTGTCCAAACGAAAAATGACAATCGGCACTGCAAAATTGTTTTCTTGGCTTTCGAGTTTCATAATAAAGAAAAATCTCATATCTTGCACACTTTCTGCCTATACACAAGTATTACGACGATCTACAAATTTATGTTCAGTACAGCAAGGATTGTATTTATTTAACAATATCACTGTGCTCTTATGATTTTTTCTTTTACACATCCATTGTGGGACTTATAAAGTTAAAACTATAAATTATAACTTTTTTGTTGAAAACTGGTAGAAATTCATATGAATTTTTAAAATGTTCGTTGGCCTCATTTTCCAGGCATAGTTTTTATCGGAAAATACGATTTATAGTTGATTTTGATATTAGTTATAACTTGATTTCCTTTCTCTCTTATCTCTTACCTGACAAGCATGAAGCAAGAAGGATTCCTGTTATTTATGACATTTCAATAGTAAAATGTCTGAACTAAACTCTGCATTGTGTCTCATATACAGAGGACGTTACTTAAAAAAATCTCTGATAGCTTTTTTCTAATATGTCAAATGAAAAAGTTGTAATGGAGATAATTAAGGAATGTCCCTGTACACACACAATTCATTTTTTTATATTCTAAACTCAAGTTAAGTTTTTGTACTGACATATTTCTGGCAAATTAAGGGCATTGGATCATACTAGAATTTGATTTTATTATCATTGTGTCAATATTTTTGTCCTATTAAACAAAATGCTAAAATTCAAAAAATAAAGAAATAATCGCAAAAATAAGTAGATTATATCTTATATTTAGACCAAAACAGAACGTAAATAGTCTTAGGAGATCCAAGGAGGCATTGAAAACTAACATTTATCATGGATATTGTTTTCATAGTCTTAGTTCGCGTGTCTTTCAGTTTCTCCCATTTATACCACTCCACAAGAACAGGAAATTTCATAGACACATTCAATGGATTAAGAAATTAAAAAGTAAAACCGTATTATCTACTGGTGAATCCGTATCTTGTATAAAAGTTGAGGTCGAGTCCTTAAAATGATAAAGAAAATGTCTAATATTGTCAGTGCAATATCCATTACTTTTCAGAGTATTGATCGGTTTATGTATTGCTGATGAGATAAAATGTTTATCACATACTGATAGAGCTTCAATATTAACTAATTGATGATTGTTTTTGAGAAATATGATGATGCTGGTGTAAGTTATTATTCGTTATCTTTTTTTTTGGCTTATCTTTCTGTAAACCGAATGCCCCATGGTACGCCACTTTTACCATTACTTCCAGAAGGAAAACTAAACAATCTGCTCGGGTCCACCGTAAATCTTACGTTTGGATGTTATTGATTGTGGTTAGTCGAAAAAATTTTCAGATATTTTATAATGAGCCATTGTAATAAATTGACATATTTTATTTTATACGGAAGTAAAATAAAATATGTCAAAATATTTATGTTCTTAATTTTTAGTAAGGCTTTTCATTTCACTTCAGCATAATCACTACGCGAATAGATAATTTTGCAAGCTTACAATCTATTTTATGACAATATTAACCAAGGATGAAAAATCCTAGCATATAATAGACCACACCGTGGTAATTGTGACAGGTAAAAAAGTTGTAATATTGGCTTTTGTTTTTAACTATGAAACTCAAAATATCCTTTACTTTAGTTTAATATAGACCTTAATAATATCGTAAAAAAGACATAAAATATAACGCTGTTTCGTACAAGAAATTTTCAAATCTTAAGTAATTGTAAATTTTAAAAGTATATTTCAAAAACTTTTATACAGTTTTTTTATGCATTAACAGCTTTTAATTTTACAAAAAGTTCAAATTTTACCAGTAATGGAATGTTGCTCACATATTTGAGGATGTTCTCCCAAATATACTACTATACATTTTCCAGAGTCTACCCAGAAATGAGTGACTCATCTGAATAGAAACCTGTAATTCATCAGCAACTTAAATCAATACTATAAAAAGTATTGGATGCATAAAGTCCGCTTGATTCTTCCCATATCGGTGTTAAAAATACACGTCTCGCTAACGGGTTATATTCGTATGAGATTTAGCTTACCATTCCTCGTAATACCATCTTCAAATACAATTTTATATGGAGAAACAAAACTATTTCTGAATAATCATCCTTTTTTCTCTCTTCGATAAAAAAATCTAATTTATTAAATTTTTTTCATACCATCTCAAAATAATTTTAGTTTTCTTTCATCGTCCGCCTTGACTCATCAATATTTGATCGGTAAATGTTCCACTTTATCTTCTACCTTCTCATTTTTAAGAGAATATGATGAATACGAGGATGGATTGAAAAGTTTGCGGCCTCACCAAAAAATAATTATATTTTTATTATAGTACCCTCAATAAGTTCATACTTTCGTTGGCTCTCAGTGTAAAATTTTGTTGCTGTAGAATTGATGGTTTTTAGGTTAGAACGAGTTTAGTGAGACCAAGTGCAGCGTTTTTGGAAAAATGGAAAAAAAACTGAACAGCGTGCGGTCATCAAGTACCTGTTTAAAAAAAGATCAACACCAAAGGAGATCCACGATAATATGAAAACAACACAAGGGGAATCTGCTCCGTCATACACCACTGTAAAAAAATGGGTTGCAGAATTTAAACGTGGACAAGAGAGCATCGAAGATGACCCTCGCTCCGGCCGGCCCACAACGTCTACGACTGAAGCAAACATCGCACACAAAATGTGTGATTTCATACTGAAAGACCGTAGATTAACTATCAGTGAGATTGCAGACACTATAGGCATCTCGTATGAATGAACACAAAACATCATTGCCAACGAACACAGATTTTCTAAGGTTTCCGCTAGGTGGGTCCCCAAATTGCTGTTGAATAAAAACGAATTCGACTCATGATTTCTCACGACTGTTTGGAGATGTTTGAGGCTGACCCACAAGATTTTTTTAACAGGCTTGTGACAATGGACGAAACCTGTGTTCACCACTATACTCCAGAGTCAAAACAACAATCCAAGCAGTGAGTGAACCGACCCCAAAGAAAGTGAAGGCAATTCTGTCAGCTGGAAAAGTGATGGCGTGAGTTTTTTGGGATGCTAAAGGTGTTATTATGGTGGACTACCTTTCGAAAGGCGAAACCATAAGCTCGACTTACTGTTGCACCCTTTTGTGTCATTTACGTCAAGAAATTAAAGAGAGGAGTACTGAGAAAGAAAGTTTTGTTCCATCAGGACAACGCTCACGTTCATACGTTTGTTGAGTGTGTGGCTCAAATTCGTGATTGTGCTTTCGAATTGCTGCTCCACCCGGTTTATTCTCCTGATTTGGCACCTTCGGACTTTAATCTGTTTCCAAACCCAAAAAAGCACCTGGGTGGCCAGAAATTTTCATCAAATGAAGAAATCGATGCAGCAGTTAACCAATATTTTGAAGACCTTGAGGAATCTTTTTTTCAAACAGGTGTTGAAGCTTTGGAATGCAGGTGGAAAAAATGCATAGAGTTAGGTGGAGATTATGTCGAAAAATAAAAATATTTTAGTACTTATTTTATTTTTATTTTCTTGACTATGCCACGAACTTTTGAATTCATCCTAGTATAAATGTACTCTAATTACATTGTGTTAAAAAAAAACTGACGAAAACAAAATACTAGGTAGAATAACTAACTATATAGAAATAAAATTTGCTTGTTATTTTATATATTTACATAATAATTTCACACCATTTTTTTCGTGACAATTTTCTAAAACAACACTTTATGCATATAAGCAAATATGCAATTTTTTTCCCGAATTACTATATGTTCGTGAGCATAAATTCACATTTATTTCCACTGTCTAAAACAAGGCATCTAATATATAAGCAAACAGACATTTTTTTCAATTACCATATGTGCATAAGTATAATATAATATTTATTTCTATAGTTTAAAATAAAACATCTAATATATAAACAAATAAGCATTTTTTCCCCGTATACTATACGTATATGCATAAAAATTTACATTTGTTTTCTCATATTTTAAAACATAACATATCCTACTGCAAAATGTCACACATACATTTTTATAATAATAGTTGAGTTAAATATCTGCATGTCTTAACATTTTTATTAACAATTTAAATAATTGTATGGTATTTGTTTTTAATAAAATTCTCATACTCTTCCTCTCGTTTATTATGATGGATAAATAACATCTTCTTGCTATCCATATTGATTACTTTAAAATTAACATACTTATAAAGAGTTCGCACCGTTTCAATTGTTAAAAAAATTAATATAAATATTACATTCTCCAGTACATATACTTAAAAGCTTATCACAAGGCATTTGACCTTTTTCATCAGTTTCGCTGACTTCTCGAAATATTAATATAAATATTACATTCTCCAATACACGTACTCTGAACAGCTTTGGCTTTATACCTGTTCAAACAGGTAATTACTTCTTAACACAGGTAATTACCTCTTTGTCTCAAACAGGTAATTACTTCTTAAGACAGGTGGCATAGGTAATTACTTCTTAAGGTGCCGAGAGAAGTTTACACCTTCAACCGATTTGTTTTTTATTGTCTTCATTTCATTTACCCCCATTTTAATTATATGGTCAGCTAGAGTAGAACAGTATAGAATCTGGCTCATCTATCCTGATATTTATTTAGTTGAAAAAAAGTGCTAAAACGACAGGGAAATAAAGTATTTGTAAAATGGTTAGGTTTTGATAATAAACACAAAAGTTGGATAGATACAAATTATGAATAAATAAAATATATCATTGTTACAATCGTTGTTTTATTTTTTTTTAATTTATAGATATTTATAATAAAAACATTTGCATGCTAATACACGCGCTAAAATTTAATTCGGTTAAACTCAATTGCCTGCATGCTAGCACGCCCGCTCTATATATAAATATTATATTCTCTAATGTATCCATCTAGCAGCTTATCACCCATGAGTTTGAACTTTTTTATCATTTTTGCCGATCTCTCTATAATCTATTATTTTTATTATAGTGTACATTTCATTTAACATTATTATTCAACTGGCAAGATGGACTAATAGGTATAGAATCCGTCTATATACGGAAGGTTGGCGGTTCGTATCCCAATTTATGAAGGACTTTCTTTAATTTAAATAAAATACTTAAGGCTCAAAAATGAAGGGGTTAGAGTTACCTTCATAAAAAAATATGTTATTTTGCCTTTTTACATCATACCAAAACTACCCCTAAAAAACTACCCCCTGGTAAAGCCTTTTTGACATCCATCCCCCCAACCCCCTAAATAAGGCCTTTTTGACATCCTTTTTACCCCCTCATATAACCAATGCCTTTTTGACACCTTTTTTACCTGTTTAAAAAAATTACCTACTTCTTAAGATAGGTCATTACCTCTTCGCACAAGCTGCACAAGTACAGATTAAGGCCCTTCTGACATTACACCTGGCTTTCACCTATACTTACCTGTCTACCTGTGTTTACTACCTATTTACACCTGCTAGAAAACACCTTTTTCAGTCTTTCACTATAAAGCCTTTTTGGCAATGCTATTACAAGGCCTATTTGATCACTTTTTTACCTGTGCAAACATCTAATTACTTCTTAAGACAGGTAACTACATCTTCTGACAGGTACTGCCATTTTGTCACCTATCTTTTTTTTTGTTAAACACACACACACACTTTATGTCTCAGTAAGGCTCTTTTGGTCAACTCGAATCTAGTGATTCAAAAATAAAAGTAGTATTAATATTCATAACTATTTTGTGTTAAAAAAAACTGCCGAAAACAAAATACTAGGTAGAATATCTAACTGTATAGAAATAAAATTTTCCTTGTTATTTTATACAGAAAACCTATTTAATAATTTCACACCTCTTTCTGGATTATTTGTTTAAGACAAGACCTTTATGCCTTCGTACATGTCATAATTCACGGCATTTCTTAAAAAAAAAATAAATATCTGCATTATATTAAGTATTAAATATTAGACGGAAGACTAGTAGGACCCCTTTGACCATAACCTTAAAATTTTCGATTGTAATAACTATAATACTTTGTTATAAGAAGCTTCAGTGGATCAGTGCATGCATAGATGCATGATTTGCAGTACAGAATCGAAGATATGAAGGTCCGAATACTGGTCTATACTTAACTTTTTTTTATTTACATTAAAATATTTCAATAGTTAATTCCGTTACATCAGCCATTCATATAGGCACTGCACCAACCTTGCGCCTTCGCCACATATTCTTTTGTCAACCCCGTCTGTCCGCATATAGGCAACTGATACTGCATTCTGCTCAACGTTCATTGGCCAACACCGTGCATGTGCACATACACCAAGAAATGGCACCAAAAACGCAATTTTAAGGCTCATAAGAAAATACATGGGATTTTGCGCCAGAACTCTCATAGCCTTATTTACTGCTAACATTCATTATATAACCACTATATGAACCAATATTTATTCCCGAGCTCGTTAGCGCAGCTCGAGGTGTAGAAGTTAACCAGTAATTTATTTTGGAAGTAAATGGAGAATATCAGAATTTGAAACTTTATAGTTTGGTTGGTAGAATGGTTGGAGAAGGGGTAAGCGACCTTGTTTGTACACTGTAGCCTCTTGGCTTATCGGGCTCTCCTCTTCTTTAGCTGACCAGTGTCCCTTTAAGAAGATTTATTAGCTTCCTTTCAAGCACTTCACGTCGCCACGATATCGATCTCCGAACAGTTCATGCCTGTTCCAGTTAAAGCCGCAGATTCATATGGGATGTGCATCGAAGTTTCTTTCTCTTCACCATATAGTCTGCGTGTCGTGGAACAATTTTGGACACCCATTTTCCGTAAATGTTTCCTCAGGTGATAGTGGCCGGTAATCAGAACCACTAGTTTGGCCTGGACCCTTGTTAAACAAGGAACGTCGGTTGTCAGTCTTACAGTCCTGTTGTTCCTGGTGAATAGTTCTAACAGATGACGTTTATACTCCATCGTGATCTTGGAGTTGGCCTAATAGGCGTCTAAAGTCGTTAGAGCTTTCCTTGATTGCGGTAGTTCCGTTTAATATTCTTATGAACACATGCTTGTATTGCGTGAATTTCTGCCTGGAATATTATTGCAATTCTACTTGAGCTTTTCTACATATATGGCAGCGCCTACCCCGCTCGAAGGCTTTGATCCATCTGTATAATAGACTAGACCCATTGCCTTCGTCGGAATTTCCACCTTCATCTATAAATTTGAATCGCACCCACTTCTATATGGTTTTTTGAGTTTGTCATCGATTAGATGTATAACTCTTATGTGGCCAAATAGTACAGGTTGTTTCCACTTGCCATTTGTTCTCATTCTGTGGGCGCTATTGAAAGCCTCACTTTTTATGTATATATCTAGGAGTATTAGTCCTAGAATTATTTCCATAGCTGTGATGGGAGCGCTACTTATAGCTCCGGTTGAACATAAGCAGCTCTGTTTTCGTCCATCATACTTAGGCTCGGTATGTGACCTTGGGTCTAATGACTGTAAACTTTACAGTTTACATTTTTTGAAATTTTATTTTTTTTTTATTAATTATACATCTCCTGTAACAACGGTGTTGGAGCATCAAATCAGAATATTGTCCCTTCATTGGCAAAAACTATAGCTGCCAATCTTCGAAAGCAGTGACCAGTATACGTCTCGGCACTTGGTAACTTTAGATACTAAATTTATTTCATCAACTTGGTTTACGGACTAGGAGCCGCATATTTTCGATGAAGCTCGATATAATTTAATTTAGAATCTGTAAAAATGCATTGTATATTAGTTTTTGTACCAGGAACTTTCACAATTAAAACAAAACCGTTGCCTTCTATATAATCGTTAGCCATTTTAGTAAGTTCTCCATTACCAAAAGCGCCCAAATACCTGTAACTAACACAATCTAAGATATTGAAAAATTTTTATCCATATGCAATAATTAAAGCATAAATTTTATCTTATTCGTTAATTATCTGCTGATTACTTTACTCTTGTGACAAAAATTTAGTTTAACACAGTGTCCAAGTCTTCCAATGATCAACTACCGGAGCAAAAAAAAAAATACAGTGTTCAACTGATATTTTTTAGTACTCTGTACGGAACACTTATGGGATCACTTCGGTGTCTATCTGTCTGTCTGTCACATCCGATTTTCTCCGAAACTAGTTCATATAGAAAGTTGGAATTTCGCACAAATATAGGAATTGATGGCCCAATCAGAGCCGTCTAGTCTCGAAAGTTTAGTTTTAACTTAAGGGGAGTAAAATTGGAAGTGAAAAAGAAAATTTTCTAAGGTCATCAAGTTGGGTGTCAAAGAAAAGTTTGAAAAAATTCTGGAATATTTTCCATAAGGTGTAGATTGAGCGAAAATTTCCACGAGGGCATTACCTTTGATAATTTATTTGGTATAAAAAACTATTTGTCTTGACAATATGGTGGAAGTTTTTTCCGTCGGAAATTGTGAAAATAACCTGGACGAAGAGCTACAAAATATAAATATGTATTCGGTGCAGTCAGTAATATACTCATATACTTTTCAGTACATTACTGTATTTGGCCAGTCACAGATAAAATAAATTTCAGTGATGACTAACGGATAGATACCTAGATAAAATAATTTTATTTTATTTGTTTATAACTAAACAAATATTTACGTAGTAAATATTTGCTTTAAACTTCTATTACTAGATTCTAGATTGAGCTAGATTCATTTATTAGTTATTAGGTAGCTAAGAAGCTATAAATATTTAACATTACTCACTAAGAAAAAACGTGAAAATTCTTATTGAATCTTAAGATATATACAAGTCAGGGAGCTAATTAACTTAGCCTAGGTAAGGATGTTATTTTATTTTAAAAGCAATCAGCGTAGGGAACACTAGTTGCGCAAGTCCGATTTGCACTTGGCCGGTTTTTTCATATATGACACCAGTTTGTTAAACTTTTTCCTTATCCTATCAGATGTAGATTTTTCCTTAGAATATATGACCAAAACGTGGAACGTTTACCCTTGTTGTACTTTTGCAAAATATCCAAATAAAACATTCTCAAACACTTGCTGCATTTGGATCATACCATTCTTTCTCTAGCTGTTGCAGAATCTGCTATATTTGATGGCGTAACGCTAAACTCATCATCACTCTCAACCTTTCCATTATTTTGCAATCAAATACTAAATACCAAAACCACCATTACTTTAGAATTTTCTAATGAAGCTTTATTGTTTCTACAGTAATCATAAGTTCTGAAATAAAAATGTAGGTCTGTTTTGAAATTAATATACTGTTTCTAATAACATTTATTCGTATCATTATATTATAAATATTGTTTTCAACTCATGTGCGATATGTCTCTCTCTGCCTGGTGTTCTCAAATGATTTTTTAATTAGGCTACACCTCGCTAGCAAACTTTTATTCTCAGCCACCAAAGTACCGCCTTAGATACAAGAATAACTATTTTTAGTTTGAAAAATTGTTAAGAAAGTGATAATTTTTAGACGAAGAGCTTACTTACAACACTTACAACCTTTCTTTAAGCCTATTGTTTCAAATTACATTCACTCTGTTATTTTTGTCGTTTTGTAAACATTAATTGATAATATTGGTGTAACTTTTGCCATCAAAAATTTAATTTAACTAGAGCCGTCGTAATACAAAGTCAATATTTTTGTTTTTCAAATGAAACTTTTATTGAAACCTGCTCTTAGATAAAAGCCATATTACCTTTTCTCCGCGAGTATTTACTTTCCTTCAACTCTAATTCCATCAAACAACTTTGATAGTTACACAGGCCTTTTGTTTTCTTTAAACATCTTTTAGTGTAAGGTATATCAGAGCAATGTTAGATAATAGTTGTTTTTTCCTTACTTAATGATTTTTTTTCAGTAACTATGTTCAGTACCTGTAGTTTTTTTAAGTACATGTTTAATAACATTCTGCGAGGTTTTAGACACTAACTTAGCATTGAAACGAACGTTTTTTCTTGCTCCTTTTTACCTGTTTTTTACCATATCCACCTATTTTACGTTGGACATGTCGCCCCAACGTTTTTGGGGGTCTGTCCATGTTTCTTCTTATTGTTGATCTATTTGTTATAATTTTTTATTCCATTCTATCTTTCTGTTTAATATCCAGCTATTTACATTATCTACTTTGCTTGTTTTTTTAATGTTATCACATCTGTCCCTATCTATTAGGGCCTTTCCTGCTAATTTACGCATTCTTTATTTGCTGTTTTGTTAAACCTGTACCCTAACCTCTGAAAATAGCCTTTGCTCACTAGCATCACCTAGTATTTATGTTTATCTTTCATTTCATAACAACTCCGTTTATGAACTTGTCTACTTAGTTTATCCATATTTACATTGAAAAGTAGGGGACCCGAAGTGCCTTCTTGGCTAATTTCTATTTTTACCAATATTCGTTCTGTGAATTCAAAAATATTTTGTGTAGTTTTGATAGTGTTGTGCAGTACTTATCTTTCGTAAGGGAGATGTAGAACATCTTCTATTTGTACTCAGTCAAAAGGTTTTTCTAAGTCAACTAAACATAAGTAACTAATTTGCCTTCTAATGAAAACAACATTCGAGCTGGACCTGCTTGATCTGTACCCTTGTTATACCTCTGCCAGTGAACTGTGCCCGTTAATTTTGTTTGAATAATCTATAAGTTTTAATTGATATAGTAACTTTCGGTGGACTCTGATCTGCAAACACGAAATGGTCAGTCACTTTTTTAGTTTAGGAATTGATGGCCTAACCAGTCTAGTTTTGAAAGTTAAATTTTCACTTAAGGGTATTAGTTTTGGGAGTGAAATCGGAAGTGACAAAAAATTTTCTAAGGTCATCAAGTGGGATGTCAAATGAAAGCCTTTGAAAATACGAGTCCAAAAATATATTTGATGTAATACTTGTGCAAATTTTTCTTCATATTATTTTTAAAAAAATGGCCAAAAATCCATGTTCTTCTCCATCTCGAAAACTACTGATTAAAAAATTTTGAATAAATTCTGGAATATTCTCCATAAAGCGTAGATAAGGTGTAGATTGAGCGAAAATTACGTTTGAGAATTTATCTAGTATAAAAAAAACTGTTTGACTTGACAATATGGTGGAGTTTTTTCGTGGAAAGTTGTGAATTTAACAGGGACTAAGAGTTACGAAATATCAATACGTATTCGGTGCAATCAGCATGATGACTGCTGACCAACGGACAGGTACACTGACAAAATCATTTTATTTTATTTGTTTATCATTAAACAAATATTTAGATAGTAAATAATTGTTTGAAACTTTTAGTACAAAGATGTCCCGCTTTTTATATATTCTTGGTAATTCTTATATTGAAGACGAATGTGTGACTGAATTTTATAGAATACTTCAGCAGTCACGGTGCGGAACACTAATTGTGCAACTGGTCGTTTTTTTCATATTGACTTTATAACTGATTAAATACCCTAACTGAAAAAATCCAGATGCAAACATTTTAATTAGCGTTACCACTCAGCTGAGGGTACTTTATAAATAAATTCGAAGGTTTTGAGCACTTTTGAAATGCATTGGTTTTAACTCAACATGTTTAACAACTCTTTAGGTTGAATTTAAAATAGTAAAAGGTTTCAGTGATTTTTGAAACAAACAACACAAAAAAAGGCTAAAGGCTAAAGAATATATATATCTATATATATATATCTATATCTATATCTATATATATATATATATAAAAATATATATATATATATATATATATATATATATATATATATATATATATATATATATATATATATATATATATATATATATATATATATATATATATATATATATATATATATATATATATATATATATATAATGTATATATATATATATATATATATATATATATATATATATATATATATATATATATATATATATATATATATATATATATATATATATATATATATATATTTCCACTATTTTCCAATAACATTTAAATACTAATACTATTTTTAGTATACAGGTATAATATTTAGTATTTGTCTCTTTATGCAGTGAATGTCTATATAGAGTTGACAGTTTAAATAGTTCACTGAACAAGTGATTGTATTTCGGCTGAATATTAATACCATAGAGATGGGAGAGAAGTTTTTTTTTATGTCCCAGTAATATTTTCAAACTAATAAAGGACAACTAAAATTATTTCAATTGTAATAATTGATAAGTTTCGCAAATAACAGGCAAATGTTCTAGTTGGTACAAATTGTACATGTTTTGTAAATAGTGTAGCAGTTTTGTGCTTGTTACCTGAAAATATACGAAAATTTCAATGGACCTGTTACTACAGCAAATTACCATAATAGCGGTAACATTTTTATCAAAAGTTGTGATAAAAACATTAGGATTATTATGGTAATTCGTTCTAGTAACCAGTCAATTGATATATTCGTATATTTTCAGGTAATAAAACTGCTGTTTAGAATTGTTAATATCTGACCAGTATACATACTTATGTATATATATGTGTGTATATATGTGTGTATATATGTGTGTATATATGTGTGTATATATGTGTATATATATATATATATATATATATATATATATATAGGGTATTATGGAAATCACTGCATATATTGAAACGGGTGACTCGTGGGGTCATTCAATATTTTTTTCAAATTCGAAGATTTATGAAAAATTAAAAAAATGGGCAAAACCGCTAAACCAATCTGTAACTGAAAGGCCGCCATTGTACGAAATAGCTCAGGCGCAGGCGCATTATTGCTGTTCGTACAATGTGCCTGCGCTTAACCTCACCAACACTCTAAATGTAACTTGTTGACAATCGGCCATGTTGTTTCGTTTTGTTTGTTTTCTTTAAGGTCGATTTTTTATTTTATTATTGAGATCCTCTATTTAAGATGAATTTTCTGGAATCCGTCATGCTACAAGGAAGTGCCAGTTTCTATATATATATATATATATATATATATATATATATATATATATATATATATACATATATATATATATATATATATATATATATATATATATATATATATATATATATATATATATATGTATATATATATATATATATATATATATATATATATATATATATATATTATATATATATACATTATATATACATATATATTATTAGTTATTAAATTCCTAATAGTAGTTATTGGTGAATATATTTCAGTGTCAATATGATAAGACAAATAAGAACTGTTATAGGGTTTCTTCTTTTCCCTTAAGAAAACTTTTTAACGTGGGAAACTGCTCCCTTTAGTTTGTTCATCAAATTAATTGCAAGACAAAGTAAGCAAAAGCGCCGAGGAAATTGAGAACATATCGGGAGTAAACGTTTTTAATGGAAAGTTACTTTTGTTAGAAAAGCTTGATTACGTTCTGATAAATTTGTCTTATTGTTGTCTGTTGTACTTCGAAAAAGCTATCTGAGAAATAAGAGTATATTGTAGTTGGTAATGGAAAGATGTTTTACACTCGATAACTTTCTAAGTGCTATGGGTAAACTCTAAATTAATTGTCTAAAGGGAATTGTATTTAATTATGTTTTATTTAAAGGAGAACCAGATTAAAGTAGCTATACTTATTTTATATATTGTTTCTTGCTATCGTTTTTCCTCTTCTCAATATCTGCCGTTTTAAGATCTGAATAACTTGTTTCGAAAATTCGCTATTTCTTTTATGATTAGCTGCAATGAAACTTTGTCTCAAAATTGAAGCCATCTTCCTACCCTTTTCCTGTGACATCATCTTCATGCTTCTTTGCTTATTGCTCGAAATCAGGATTTATCATTCCTAAGCCTATCGACCCAATATATTATTATAACTTCCTTATTTTTTTTCTCACATTATGTGTAACTATTTTTTGTTTGCATTTTCCCGTGATTCATGATTGACACCTATATATAATTGATTTGTTAAGAAGCTTTTTGCAATAGCTTTCATTGCTTGCACTATATATATTTGCTGAAGGTCTTTTATGATAGTGTTGCCTAGATAGCGGCATTCTTCAACTGGTTGTCTTCATACCATTCTCACTCGAGTGCTGTGTTCATGTTTCTTGTACTGCTTGTTTTCATGTATTTTAGGATTCTATGTCTCTTTCTTTGGCATTCCGCTCATCAGCTATACAGGCACTCACTTCCTCTTTGGTTTTTTCTTCTTCTATCTTACGCGAGGCTTAAGGTCTTCTATTTTTCGAACATTTTCGAGTCAAACCTTGTTTTTGCGACATCCTGGTATTTGTACCGAACTTCCAAATATCAATCAATAATATGTGTCCGTAGTTACGGTTATCACCACAAAATATTGGCTAGGTCTGGTGTTTTTTTTATCTCTTTTCTTTTATTATTTTCAATTCTATTTTTATGGGTTGTAAAAAATTATCGTGATTTTATTGTATTCTCTTATATATGAGAACTTTCTGTTCAGATGAATTTAAACCTGTATAAAAGAATAGTTACTTTTTTGTCGTATTTTCGAAACGCCTTGAGGGAAAATTGAAGCATTCGATATTTTTCAGAAGAATCTTGTTTTCGAGCCACATGTTTTCATTTGTGTTATGACATTATTTTATTTCTTACAGGAGCTGCATATATTTTTTAAAGTTCTAAAATGAGTAGAATCAAAAAAAAGTCAAAATCCGAAACGACAAAAAACAGAATTATATAATTCTATAAAACACTTTTAAATCAAATTGGGGTGGGTTTTTTATATCAGTATACGGTGACTATATATATATATATATATATATATATATATATATATATATATATATATATATATATATATATATATATTATATATATATATATATATATATATATATTTATATATATATATATATATATATATATATATATATATATATATATATATATATATATATATATATATATATATTTAAATTCCGGGTTTCCATCTTTTCGTCTAACAATGAATTTGCACGAGGTTTCACCAAAATCTTATTTGGCATTTTCAAGTGGTCTCGCTGCTACGGCCACTCGATATTGTGAACTTGCTGCTACTGCCGCTCGAAGCGAAAGGAGAGACCGAAGTGCGGTCGCCATCTTTTATAGGTCGACGTTTACGCAGATTGTAGGTGGGGGGTCGGGAGTATTTGTCCGGGCATCGATATATGCCGGCTGGGTGCCCGTATCAGTGGCAATTACTAGATCCGGCGTTGTGCTGACTGCCATCTCGATATTTTGGCTATTCGTTGGTTTAGCTAGTAGACCCTTCCATGTAGTGGAGATATTCAGTGCATCATCCCGCTTATTTAGTTGTCCATTCTTATCGATTTCCAAGGCCTCTTTGACTATGCGTGTTTTATAATGTGAAATCAAGGCTATTTGTTTAGATCTCTCAAAATTGATGTTGTGATCAGTATCATGATGGTGCTGAAAAAGAGTGGAAGTTGTTTGTTTATTTTTGATACTTATTTTATGTTCTTGGTTCCGGGACATTCTTCTGGTTGTTTGCCCTATGTACAATTTGTGGCAGTCTCTGCATGATCACAGAATGTTTCTGGGTGACAAGCTAATAATGGCCATTCATTTTAACTCTACTTTTCACTATTCATGTGAGTCATTTTCTTTTAATTTATATTACATCTTATATTTCATTTTACTTTTACATTAGTTTATTAAAAATAATAATAATAGTATTAATTCGAATAATTTAATTTTTCTGCCCAAGCTTTCTCAGTTAGTAGACTGATTTTCCTTTTCAGTTCTTGCCCTGAAGAAGGTCCCAACCTAGGACCGAAATATTGGCTGAATGAACATTGTGTGAACTTTTATCACGCCCTTTGCCGAGCTCCCCAACAAATTTTATATATATATATATATATATATATAAATAAATATATATATATATATATATATATATA
Source organism: Pachyrhynchus sulphureomaculatus (assembly GCA_019049505.1). NCBI lineage: Eukaryota > Metazoa > Arthropoda > Insecta > Coleoptera > Curculionidae > Pachyrhynchus > Pachyrhynchus sulphureomaculatus. The sequence continues at coordinate 65,383,329 of CM032454.1, forward strand.
TATATATATATATATATATATATATATATATATATATATATATATAGGGTGACCGCAAAAAATCGATGTCGGAATTTTGTTCGTCTGGACCCTACAAAACGATTCCCCTTTCCAGATATTGAGATAGCCGAAATTTGAGCTCGATTAAACGACGTTAACCCGTGCCGCTCGTCGCTCAAAGTTTGAAAAAATCCAAATTTTTGGCCAAAAAGCTGACATATGGAGCCATAACTCCAGAACGGTAAATAATAGAAACACGCTTAATATCTCAAAAGAAAGCTAAGGTTATTCTTCAAAATTTATATTCTATCCATAATTGTTGTTATTTTAAGTCAAACCGAGTTACAACAGCCTTTAGCCCCAAAAACGTGACCTGGTACCAGTAGGAGCCAGTTTGGGAGTATTCTAAGAATTTTACTGGTTTTTACATAATGTGTCTCGGAATTAACATTTTTTTGTTAAAAAGTATTTTGGAACTCAATTTTCAAACATAAAGAGCCTTTTGTTCAAATTTAATCTTTTATTATATGGGGATTACCTGACTAGTTTACCAAAGAAAGACCCGTTTGACAGGTAAAAAGGAGGGTGAATCTAATTTCTATTTTAGGGATGGTGATTTTACTTCAGCGTACAACCGACCTTTTATTTATTCAGTTTAGTTTCTAAAGTGCCTTTGAGCTGGTTAGATCGAACAATTATCTAGTGAAGATATTTTAACGTTTTTTTTTTTTTAATTTTCCAAGTGTGTGTGTTATTGTTTTTATAACTATTATAGTATTATTTTAAAAGACATTTGAAAACATTTTATTGAAATTAAAGTTTGCAATATATTTTGTTTCATTTTCCAAGTTAACTGTTATTTACCTATTGGCCTCTGAAATGGCATCCACATCAGGTGTACAAAGCCGAACCAAGGATAAAATATTTCTTGTGGGCTATCCCATTCACCAGATCACCGGTCGTAAACTACCCTCAAATCGTCAAGTTTTGTGTGCTTTATTTTATAATTTACGTACTGTGAAATTAACTGTAAGAGAATCAGCAAAACTTACAATACGAGAAATGTTCATTTTTTTTGGGAGAAAGCTCGAATCCCGACTAAACATGAGCAAGATGCAATTACTAAGCCGGAAAAACTTAACGCCGAGTGGAGAACTCTTCAAAAAGACCGGAAGAAAACATCGAAAACGGCCAAGAACAAATTTAAACAGTTTGTTGAAAAGTTGGATGATCTCTTTTGATATTGCTCAACAAGATGCCTTGGCTCTGATGAAATCGGAAGAAGATAAGGCGTTTCTCGTGAAACAGAGGCAGAAGGACCGCCCAGGTTCCATGACTGGAGTGGATCTCAAGTTGTCTCGAGCTGAAGAAATCAAGGTGCAAAAGGAACTTGCAAAAATGAACCCACAAATCCAAGAAGCAACTTTTGATATTGGTGAGTTTTTTTTTATTATTAGTATTCTAAAAAATAGATAAACAAATAAGTAAATAGTTTCATTATAATTGAAAGAACATTGTACATGAGAGCATGATTTGGCATCTTTATGATTGAGTTTATATTTTTTAAATAATACCTTTTGATAATTAAAAGTAGGTAATTTAGTACCTATGTATTATTACTATTCTGCTAAAACGACAAGTTTTTATAGTCTTTTTTTTTCCTCTTTCTTTTGTTGCTTCTTAGAGACGGATGATGAAGACAAGTTCGAAGAAGGAAAAGAAGACACTGAAGAGGACAGCATCTACCAGGAACTTGAGAGCTTGGAGGAAATGGACATCCCTGAAGAAGCTGCAGAAGATCCAGGACCATCTGAGAGCAAGAGGATGAAAGTTTCATTTGCAAGGGGCGTTAAAGAGATTTTAAACATGAAATTGTCCATTTTATTAGATCGATGTAAGGTATCCGACAGAAATGCCACGAGAATTTTAATAGCTACTCTAGAAGCACTAAACCTTGACCCTCTCGAGTACAAAGTCTCGAAAACTTTATTACATGATAGAAGGCAAATGTTCAGAGAACAATATAATAGAAATATTTTTGATAAAGTAAACATTCCTGAAAAAGAGCCCGTGGTTGTCCATTGAGACGGTAAACTTTTACCGGGGTGTTTTAAAAAATGAACAATGTGAGCGAATAGCTATAGCTATTTCATATGGCGAAAAGGAACGGCTGCTGGGAGTTCCTGTAACAGCAAACAGCTCTGGAGAGGAGCAAGCCGTAGCCGTATATGAATGCCTACATGAATGGGGCCTTCTCAACACCGTCAAGGCGATGTGCTTCGACACTACAGCATCCAACACGGGAAGACTCAAAGGAGCATGCGTCATATTGGAGCAAATGTTAGGAAGAGAATTATTATACCTAGCTTGCCGTCACCATATCTTGGAAATTCTGTTAAGAGGCGTATTCGACACAAAAATGGGATCAACCACTGGACCTCATCCAGACATTTTCCAGAGATTCCTCACTGCGTGGCCCAAGATAGACAAAGGAAAATACGACACAGGTATCAGTGACAATCTAATACAAAAGCAGCTAACTCCAGAAGTAATTGCAAATGTTACTGCTGAATTCGAGACCAAATTAACTGAGAGCCACCCCAGAGATGACTACAAGGAGCTATTGCAGTTGGTTCTCGTATTTGTTGGATCACTAGACGGCAATGTTGTGGGTTTTAGAACTCCAGGAGCCATTCATCACGCTAGGTGGATGGCAAAGGCTATTTACTGCTTAAAAATGTTCATTTTTCGTCGTCAATTTAAGATGTCTAAGGAAGAAGAAAGTTCTGTGCGTGCCATTTCTGTTTTCCTAGTTAAAATTTATTGTAAAGCTTGGTTCAATGCTCCAAAAGCTCATCTTGCACCAAAGCAAGATTTAGGTATTTTGCATAGTCTGTTAGACTATAAAGAATGTGACAACGACATTGCAGAAATAGCCCTGACCAAATTGTCGAACCATTTGTGGTATTTGAATGCAAAGTTGGTGGGATTATCGTTTTTTGATCCCACCATTACAGACGATGAAAAGTTGTTAATGGCTAATAAATTGCTCAGTAGCACAGATGAACCATCACAGCACGCTAGGGTTGTAAATCCGAAAGTTAGGAAAGAAAACTTAAAAGAGGTAGTTGATGGAGGATTGGTAAATTTACTTACCAAAGAAACGTTTACATTCTTTGACCAATTTAATATAAAAACAGATTTTCTAAGACAACATCCAAACACCTGGCCTCAAAATAATGACTTCCAAGAAGGATTGAAAATTGTCAAAACATTAAAAGTAGTTAATGATATGGCTGAGCTTGATGTTAAATTAATAACCGACTTTAACGACCTTCTGACAAAAGATGAAGACCAAAAGCAATATGTCCTGCAAGTTGTAAGTAAATGCCGAGCATTATATCCTGACGTTTCAAAAACTACTTTAACAAAAGCTCTAGAATAGATTAGATAACTATGTAAAATTATCAACTCATGTAGGTACTACGTCTGTATCTTTTCTGTGTCTGTTTTGTATGTATTATATACCTAATTTTTATATTTTAAAATAAAAAAATGTCATTAGACTTATCAGTATTACTTGTTTTTTTATTATATTTCTACTTTAAACTCAAAAATATACCAAAAAAAAGCAAAATTTATCACTTAATAACAAAATATACGAAGTATGCTCCTAGTGGTACTAGGTCACATTTTTGAGGCTAAAGGCTGTTGTAACTCGGTTTGACTTAAAATAACAACAATTATAGAATATAAATTTTGAAGAACAACATTAGCTTTCTTTTGAGATATTAAGCGTGTTTCTATTGTTTACCGTTCTGGAGTTATGGCTCCATATGTCAGCTTTTTGGCCAAAAATTTGGATTTTTTCAAACTTTGAGCGACGAGCGGCACCGGTTAACGTCATTTAATCGAGCTCAAATTTCGGCTATCTCAATATCTGGAAAGGGGAATCGTTTTGTAGGGTCCAGACGAACAAGATTCCGACATTTTTTTTCCCCCTCTATGAGATCCGGTCACTCTAATATATATATATATATATATATATATATATATATATATATATATATATATATATATATGTATATATATATATATATATATATATATATATATATATATATATATATATATATATATATATATACATACATACATATATATGAAAAACCCATTACTCTCTTTTCATTAATATTTTTGAACGAATTTCTTTTTATTGTAAAACTTGAATGAGCGTTTTCATCCAAAGCTCCATAAATCTTTTTAAGTAAAACAAATAAAAAAGTACATCTGACCCTATTCATTTAATGGATAAATTCTCCATGAGCTTTTCTTTAATGGATATGTAATACCTCTTTGAGAAGATTTTTAATTCATGTGTGTCGGATAAAATATTATGCTGGTTCAAACATTTAAAAATTTGGTTTGATGGAAAATAGGTGTCTATTTTTTTAATTATTTGTTATTTGGTATACGTACATGTGAAACTCGACAAGACGATAGCATGAGTAAAACACTTTTTAATTTAATAATGGACAAAATAATAAATAATGTCAATGGGAGGTCAAAAAATCTATATCAATCAGGCAAATAAAGCATCGAGAACATCTGGTTGTTTGAGGGACTTAATATGGAAAAATGCCTACATGTCTATAGAAAGCAAATTGCGTATATATAGAACCGTGGTTCTAACGTATGTAGCAGAAAGAAGAGCAGAAACATTTCAAACAAAAACCTTCATGAGAGCTACAGAAATGAAAACACTGCGCTCTATCGAAGGAATAACCCTGAAAGACTAGCTGTGCTCGCGGCTCCTTTCGCATGGACTACAGAATTATTGTTTAGGTTTCTTTGCAAGAGAGCACTCTGGCGGCAAACTTTTTTCTGACGTGATTCACTATTATCGTCACTGCTTATTTTTTATGTTACCTAACGTAACAAAATATATACTAAAACCTGATCAGAGAACATAAGTATGAGTTAAAAAAAAAACGTAAATCGGATAAGTGGTTCTCGAGTGATAAGCGCACTAACAGACAGACAGACAGAGACACGTTGCATTTTATAATGTATAGAGAAGAAGAATTAGGGGGACTGATCTAGAATTTTGTACTCAAATTTTTAAAATTTATGTTTTATCACTGTCCTTTGTACATTATATCATTACATTACATGAATATTCCATATAAACAAACAAGGATAGATACATAAACAAGAACGAATATCTTTGTAATAGTTATTTTTATTTCATGTCCTCTAAAGTCATATAGCCCTCTATCAACACGTAATAAAAATGCTAATTTTGATAAATTGTTGACCATATCCATTTTTTTCATTACAAATAACGCAGAAAAAAAATAAAGTGGATCATGGGATGAAGACCGTATGTAAGTATTGCCTTTGCATTAATGATACAAGAGGTCGAAGAAGATGGACAAGCTCGACCTGCCGACTATCAACACCAAACCAGTATATGACACTGTTCGCGCATCAGTTAGCTTTTCACTTTAAAGACCATATTTCAAAAGATATTAGAAATCAATAGACCGCAGTGCTACTTGACGAGAACCACCGAAACTTAAATCATAAGCAGAGCCTAAATAAAACTACAATAACATTTTTTATATTCAAGTCTTACAATACGCGACTAAAAATTGAATTTTTTCTTGTTTGAAAGTTAATTTATTTCAAAACTATATTTTTTGTGAAAAAATATTATTATACTTTGTTACTTATAGTTTCCTGATCTTTAATTGTCCTTGTTTTCATATTATTTTACACTCTGTATATTTTTTCGGAAATAATATTGTTATATTCCAAGTCAAGATCAAATTTTAGTGACGTATTCCTAGCCTGTCAATATAGCTAAAAATTCGATATTGGTCCATATTAAAATTTAGCTTTGTCAATAACTGTCAGTAGGTCAAAACTAATATTGTATCAAAAATAGCTTTAAAACGCCTCAAATTCAAACTATTTGAAAGATATTGTCAAAATAAGTGGATTATATCGTACATCTAATTCAAAATCATGCCATGAAGGTAGAGTTTTGGGAAGGTAGAAACTATTTAAAACAAAAAGTTATTGTTAACATGAACTAAAAAATTTCTGTAAACAAAAACTCTACACCTTTTCGAGGCTTTAGTTAATGTTTTTTGCTTATTTTTTTTTATATTTAAATACATTTTACATAATAACCGGTCAAGTGCAAGTTGGACTTGCGCAATTAGTGTTCCGTACGTTGATTCCTTTTAAAATAAAAATTTTTGTTATGGAGGTATAAAATGATCAATTACTTCACAAAAGACACCCCAAATGAGTTTTCACAAAGTTTTTTTCCTATCTTTACTGAAAACTGATGACCCTGTTTTTTTTTATATACCTGATAAATTATTAAAGGTAATCCACTCGTGATAATTTTCACACCTTGGGGAAAATATTTCAGAATTTTTTCAAAATTTTTTAATGATTACTTTTTGAAATAAGGGGGGGACAGCGATTTTTCGCGATTTTTTAAAAATAATACCAAGTGTGCGCAAGTATTACATTGTATATATTTTTGAACTCGTGTTTTTACAAGCTTTGATTTGATACCCCACTCGATGACCTGGTAAAATTTTTTTTTATTCACTTTCGATTTCACCCCCCAAAACTAACCCCTTAAGTCAAAATTTGACTTTCAAAACTACATGGCTCTGATGAGGCCATCAATTTCTATATTAGTAAGACGGACAGACAGATGTCGAAGTGATCTTATAAGTGTTCCGCACGGAACACTAAAAATGTATATTCTAGTCCGACTGATGAGGCGTGATACTTCTAAACGCATCTCGGGATGGATGGACAAATAAGAGAACAGTGGGTAGACCTCTGAAATATAGTCTTTACCTGTTTTCAGTTGTTTTACAATAAACCATAAAAATATATTGTCACCATGGAGAAAATTTGGCAAGAAATATTCTTTTTAACTGAAGAAAGTTATAGGGTTGGCTTTTAATGAAAAGTAAGATATTGAAAAACTTTAAATTATTTATTGCAATGTTTTTTGATCACCGAGAAAATCTGTACGCGTTAGTTGTTCATTTTTATGACTACACTAATCATTCTAAATACAAATCAGAAATAATGTACTGCATTATAAGCCAAAATATTTCACGCTGATTAAGAGTTTTTCGCGCTCATGATGTCAAATTCCGAAGCACGTTGATAAAACCTTTGCTGGGGGAAAATCACGTCGCGAAGCGGTTCGCTTGGGCCCACGATAAGATACTAGAGCGCCCTCACAGGCGCCGGAAGCTAACTCTATTGAAAACGTTTGGACTCTTGTAAAGAGAAAGCTCAGAGGAAAGACTCTGAGGACATGGACTCAGTTATCTCGCGAGATTCGAAAAATATGCAGAATATGCAGAAAATCTCGTCCACAGTATGCCTCGAAGATGCAGAGGGTAATTTTACAACTTACTAAGGTAATTGCGCCGTTGTTAGCACACCAAGGAATCCGTTGATGGCAAAAAATGTTCTCGAAATACATTTTTTCAAGAATACGAGAGGTCACTTTCTTACTTGACAGACTGTACCATGCTAAGGTAGCTATTGAACGCTCTTAAAAAATATATAGTTGGGGATTCTGCTGAACACTGAAAAAAAATATATATAGTACAACAAATAATTACGCAAACATCATTACTCGCTTAAAGAAAACTGAAAAATCCAAATATTTTCAGTTAGAAAATAGTATATTATACTTTTCAGAAGAATATTTTTCAATAGTTTATTAACAAATATTTTTCAGTTCTTAAAAGTACTTACGTTGTCACATTGGCTGTCACATAAAAACAAATATACCAACTTTTTCTTGCATGTCTCACATCAACATAAATTATCATTATGAATTAATTGTCATAGTCTGAGAAAAACTAGTTAAGGCATCAACTTAATAGTAAAAAAACAGGTGAAGTCATTACTCAGCAAATTTAAGTAGTAAAATAAACACGGATTTATCTTTCTCGCGCCAAAAAAATAATCGTTACCACCCAATATTTAAAAGAAGCAAATGGTAGACACCCCAAATGAGTTTTCAACAAAGTTTTTTTTCGATCTTTACTGAAAACTGATAACCCTGTTTTTTTATATACCAGATAAATTATTAAAGATAATCCACTCGTGATAATTTTCATTTAATCTACACCCTGTGGAGAATATTCCAGAATTTTTTGAAAATTTTTTAATTAGTACTTTTTGAAATAAGTGGGAGACAGCGATTTTTCGTGCTTTTTTAAAAATAATACCAAGTGTACGCAAGTATTACATTGTATATATTTTTGGACTCGTGTTTTTACAAGCTTTGATTTGATACCCCATTCGATGACCTGCTAAAATTTTTTTTATCACTTTCGATTTTACCCCCCAAAACTAACCCCTTAAGTCAAAATTTGACTTTCAAAACTACACGGCTCTGTTATGAGGCCAGCAATTCCTATATTAGTAAGATGGACAGACAGACATCGAAGTGATTTTATAAGTGTTCCGTACGGAACACTATAAATGTATATGGTCTGTAGTTGATCCCTTGCAAACCGCGCTGCCTGCCTTTAGTGTTGGCTGTGCCAATCACTATGTCGGCTTGTGGCTGCTGTGTCAGTCTCCGATTGAGTACTAGGTATGCGAATTTGGTAAAATTCGTTGTATCTTACCATTGTGTTCCGTAAGTACCGGAATAAGTGTTAGAAATTATGTTCTCTTGTTTGTCGATTCTAGTCCGACTGATGAACTGTGATACCGCAAAACGCATCTCAGGATGGACGGACAAATAAGAGAACAATGGGTAGACCTCTGAAATATAGTCTTTACCTGTTTTTAGTTGTTTTACAATAAACCACAAAAATATATTACCACCATGTCGAAAATTTGGCAATAAATATTCTTTTTAACTGAAGAAAGTTTTAGGGTTGGCTTTTAATGAAAAGTAAGACATTGAAAAACTTTAAATTATTTATTGCAATGTTTTTTGACCACCGAGAAAATCTGTACGCGTTAGTTGTTCATTTTTATGACTACACTAATCATTCTTAATACAAATCAGAAATAATGTACTGCATTATAAGCCAAAATATTTCACGCTGATTAAGAGTTTTTATTAAACTAGGATATCATAATCTTATAAAGAGTAGTTTACCCGCTTAAAAATGAAAAACGAAATATCATAAAATATTGAACCCTAAGAAGAGCATAAGTTACTTGATGAAAAGCTAAACCCTGAATAATTTTCAGTTAATAAAAAGAAGAAAGCTGTTCCTAAATTCGTTAAATGAACCCTTTTATCTTAAGCTCCATAATACGTTCGGGAACGATCAGTTTTGAATTTGACTTTCTCACATTAAAGGACTTAATCCAAGCATTCAGATATTAATCACACGAAAAAGTTGAGCAGAAGGAGGGATCAAGGGTGATTTACAACTAACAACTGACATTTCCCTCTTCATGCTGTTTTCGGTAAATTGGAAATAAAATAACGTAATTTCCAGATTGTTCGAGTGACGATAATGACGTATAGCACTATATATATGAAGCAACTCACTCTAACTTCTCCCTTACCCAATATATTGGATTACAAATGGTCATGTTTAAATTTGTTGATTATCTTAACCAAAAAAATAACCGACCAAGTGCAACTCGGACGTGCGCAATAAGTGTGTACGTTGATTGCTTTTGATATAAAAATTTTTGTTACGTAGGTATAAAATGATCAATGACTTCACAAAACTAAGTGAGTGTTCATCTAAGTTTTTTTATGATTTTACTGAAAACTGATGACTTTGAAATTCTTGTTTTTTTATATCTCAGATAGGTTATTAAAGGTAATAATTACTCGTGATAATATTCGTTCAATCTACACCCTGTCAAAAATATTCCAGAATTTTTTCAAAATTTTTTGACCAGTACTTCTCGAGATAAAGGGAGAGGACAGCGATTTTTTGCGATTTTTAAAAAATAATACAAAGAAAAGTGTGCGCAAGTGTTACTTTATATATACCAGGTTTACAAGTATGAAATGCGGATTTCAGACAACAGATGGTGCATCAATGCAGTTCGTACTATAAAGATTTGACACTACGCCAGTTTGTTGTGTCATCAACAAGTGTTAGACACGCACGAGTGATAAACTGGAAAAGTGTGTGCATAGTGTTGTGTCGTTGTGTTCAAATGTCGTAATTTATACCGAACCAAGAGCATTCGCGGACAGCATTAATTTTTTGTTTTCATTTGAAGAAAACTGCTGTTGAATCATACCGATTACTTCGAGAAGCTTATGGTGAATATGCTCCATCGTAAGATACGTGTGAACGATGGTTTCGGCGTTTCAAAAGTGGTGACTTCGATGTTGCAGACAAGGAACGTGGAAAACCGCCAAAAAAAATACGAACATGTGGAATTGCAAGCACTGTTGGACGAAGATGATTCTCAAACACAAAAACAACTCCCCGAGCAATTGGGTGTTAGTCAACAAGCTGTTTCTAATCAGCTACGAGAGATGGGAAATATTCAGAAGACCGGTAGATGGGTACCACATGAGTTGAACGACAGGCAAATGGAAAAGTGCAAAAACACGTGTGACATTTTGCTCGCTCGGTACAAAAGGAAGTCGTTTTTGCATCATATAGTTACAGAAGATGAAAAGTGGATTTATTTTGAGAATCCCAAGGGCAAAAAATCATGGGTAGACCCAGGCGCACCAGCCACATCGACCGCAAGACCAAATCGCTTTGGCAGAAAGACGATGCTCTGTGTTTGGTGGGACCAGAGGGGCGTGGTCTATTATGAGCCGTTAAAAACCTGGGGAAACGGTTAATACTAAACGTTACCAACAACAATTGACCGATTTCAACCGTTCGCTGGTTGAAAAAAGGCCAGAATACCGAAAGAGGCAACACAAAGTCATTTTTCTTCATGACAGTGCTCCATCACATACGGCAAAACCAGTTCGCGACACGTTGGAAGCACTCAGCTAGGAAGTTCTACCCCATGCGGCTTATTCACCAGACTTGGCTCCTTCCGATTACCACTTGTTTGCATCGATGGGTCACGCATTTGCTGAGCAGCGCTTTGGTTCGTACGAAGATGTGAAAAAATGGCTCGATGAATGGTTCGCAGCAAAAGGGGAAGATTCTTACTGGCGTGGTATTCACAAATTGCCCGGAAGATGGGAAAAATGTATAACAAGCGATGGCGTATACTTTGAATAAAGCACTTTTTATCATTCTTCCGAATTTAGCATGTTTTTTTAGAAAAAAAATCCACATTTCATACTTGTACACCTGGTATTTTTAAACTCGTGTTTTTACAAGCTTTCATTTGACACCCCACTCGATGGCCTGGTAAAAATTTCTTTTACTTCTGATTCCACTCCCCTAAACTAACTCCTTAGGTCAAAACTTAGCTTTCAAAACTACGCGGCTCTGATGAGGTCATTAATTTCTATATTAATGCCAAATTAATACTTTCTAAGTAAAATAGTTTCGGAGAAAATCGAGTGTGACAGATGGAGAGACAGACAGACAGACGGGCAGACACCTAAGTGATCTTATAAGTGTTCCATATGGAATACTAGCAAACTCAAAAAATCTCTTATTGAAAATTTAGCCCTTTGATCCTCTTCTCCTGATGCCATATTGGTCAAGAAACTATAGTTCCCTTTGCTAATTTTGGGTATTATATGGGAACCAAACGTAAGATCAATATATCATATCGTTCGAGAGTTATTGTCTCAGATAGACCGTCGGAAGTTGGAACATATTGGAGAGTACTTTTTTCCCGAGTACAATACTTTCTTTTGCGAGGAAAGTAAAAAAAGCCGCTTCACCTAAGTTACCTAGTGCTATCATGTGTCTTTTATATGCTATTATGTTGTGGTTGAAAAAAGTTTACAAACCTTCATTATTTATTTTTAAGACAAAAATAATCGTTCTACACACGTATCAAATTGACATAATGCTTGACAGGGAGGGACAGAAAAGTTTTACGTTGATTTTTATGCCCTTCATTAAAATAAAAAAATTATCTATTATTATTTTGTCAATAGTTGTGTCTATATTCTCTAGGTAATCTACAATTATATCATGGAGTTCTCTATTATTTCAATTTTGGTCATGTTGTGAGTTAAATTAAATGAAAGGTCCTGTCAGTTCATAAAAATGGCATGGTGGTTGACCTGTAAGTAAATCAATAGACCTATTTTCCTGCGATCCTTTTAGATCAACGTAAATTACAGTCTGCCAAGTAAGAACGTGTCCGCGATAATTTATTTTTGGCAGATGTGATTCTGGCGATTCAGTAAAAAAACGGTAGCGGAAATCTTTGTCTACGACGCATTTTAGTAAAAGTATCAGTCGATTCCGAACTTTCGTCGAAATCACGTAAAATCCAAAATAGTTACTTATTTGCGCGCCGGTTCGAGGCAGTCTTTTTTTGTTCCCATCCAAAGGAGCCTAAAATGAAACATTCCGGCCCCCAAATATATTAAAAAGTCGGTATCGTTTATGAAGAAGTGAGTAAATCATTTTAACGAGCCGAAAAATATGGATTGGTAGGCAAACTCACTCCGAAAGTCGAAAAACGAATCGTGTCTTTGTTTTCACGGAACCCGAAATTGACGCTGTGTCAAGGAGCATCAAAATTTAAAAAATCGGGTTTGAGTGTGTCCTATGAGACCATTCGACAACATTTTCGTGTTCATGATGTCAAATTCCGAAGCCCGTTGAAAAAATCTTTGCTGGGAGAAAATCACGTAGCAAAGCGGTTCGCTTGGGCCCACGATAAGATACTAGAGCCCTCACAGGTGCCGGACGCTAACCCTATTGAAAACGGTTGTCTTGTAAAGTGAAAGCTCAGAAGAAAGACTTTGAGGACTTTGACTCAGTTATCTCGCGAGATTCGAAAAATTTGCAGAATATGCAGAAAATCTCGTCCACAGCATGCCTCGAAGATGTCAAGTGATTATTGATGCAGGGGGCAATTTTACAACTTACTAAGATACTGGTACGACTGAATCTGTCATTGAAACTGGACAATAAATGCATTAACCTTCTTAGTGTCTATGCGCCAGATACAAACAAAACCCGAGAAGAACGACAAACACTCTACGAACTCTTGCAGAACGAAATAGATACAACACCAACTTACCATCCATTTATAATCATGAGAGACCTGAACGCAATAATCGGTAATGACGTTGTCCCCGGAATAAAATAAAAATTTAACGAAGCCCATAGAAATGATAACGGGGATCTGCTAGTGGACTTCTGCACCCGACACACATGCAGAATAAATAACACTTTGTTTGATCACAAATGGCAACACAAATACACATGGAGTAATACGAGAGGGCAGCAATCAGTCATAGACTACGCAATTACAAGTAGACACTTTACTCCAGAACAATAATAGATATAAGAACTTTAAATTCAGCCAGCACTGGAAGCGATCATGATCTACTCTTATGTTATGTAAAATAATATTACAACACCCTAAAAAAAAGGAAAAATAATCTAAATATGTTGAAAAACTAAACATACGATCACTAGAAAATGACTCTACTATAAAACTTTATCAAGTTAGACTAAACCAAAAAATCAAAGAAAGCGAATTGTTAGAAAGCGAAAATGTAGAGGAATCATGGCAAAAAATAAAACAAGGCATTCTGAACGCAGCAAGTGAGTCAGTGGGAAAACACAAGGGACACACAACACCAAAACCCAACTACAAACCATGGTTCACTCAAGAAGTCAGAGAAATAGCAGCAAAAAAGAAAGAAGCTTATTTGAAATATAAATCAACCAACACGTTAGAAAATAGGAACGATCATGTGGCAGAGAGAAATCGGGCAAATAAAAGAATAAGACAATTAAAAGAGAAATACTGGGAGCATTTTACAAAAGCCATGGAATCAGATCTGTAGGGCGCGCAGAAGAAAATATGGAAGGTGTTAGGAAACAGACCGGCCGGACCGATTGGCGCAGTGGGCTAAGGAGCCTGCTGTTGATCAGGAGGTCAGCGCACAGTGTCTCGATTAGTACAAGCTAGCGGGACAATATTATTTCTTCACTTATTTCAATTGTTTATGTATATTCCAGGTATCTTAAGCTATTTTAAGAAAAAAAAAAGTTGAAAAATGTGTACTGTATGTGTATTAATCGAAATATGTAGCTGCAAGACGGAAATGGTTTACTAATGTGTCTCATTTGTTCACTATTGTCGCTAATTGTTCTTTAATTAGCCACATACGTCTACCTACTCATTATGTGTGAAAAGCACAATTATGTTTGTTTACAAAGAAATTTCTAGGAAAAAAATAAAAATCATAATGATAGTACCCACATTTATTAATTTACAAAATATTATTTCATTTAAAATAAATTAGTACAATAACAGTATCTATATATCAATTATTTACAATGACAAGGTGTATAAGTAAAAGAAATATAATATTAAATAACTTATATACTAAGGCATGAATTATAAGCAACTACAACACACAATAAAATAAGAATAATAATTACAATAAAAAAATACTTAAACCTACTAATCACCATCAGATGAGTCGTTATCACCGCTCTCCCATTCAGTAGATATTCAGAGAGTAAATAATCCTCCTCATTTAATTCGTGATGATGACTTACTGATGGTGTTTCGGATGGCAATGAAGGTGGGATAATCAACTGCAGAACCTCCGATGGCAAAGAAGTAAATTTTCTTCGCGGTAATTTTCTATACGAGTTGATAACAGGATCAGACGTAATTAAAAGCATTCTTAAAAGATCTGTATTTGTGACAATACGTGACCGCTTCCTGGTGTGCCGTTCACGGAATCTACGACAGTCTTTATTTCTTGCCTCCTGAGCTTCTTCGGAGAGTTGTCCAATGGGAAGAAGAAAAGACTTTATAACTTCTGCGCTGTGTACAAGAATTTTATGCACAGTAACGGGCATGGAATACCACGAATACAGATCAAGGTATAATTTTCTAGTATCAACACAAAACTTTTCGAATTCTATATAATTTATGTCATATCCCGATGACAAAGTTCTTAAAATTACATGAAATCTACGAATAAAGTTTAAGTCTAATCCTGTAATTCCGCTGCTCAATTCAGCTTTGGAAAAAAATCTACGTGCTGTGTTTCCATCGTTTGTGTTACCATACCCAGGTTTTGGTTTATCTACAATGAGACCCATACGATCTTTAAACACTTTTTGTATCTCTTGTGAGCGTTGCTTCACAATAGCTTTGTCGTTATCTCCCCTGACTTGCCACTTTTTTATTTCTAAACGATAGCTGATGTGAAGCAAACATTCAAACGTGCGGATCCATGCATGTAAAGTAGATAAACCAAATGCAAGGCGTTCTTCGTTGCTGGGATATTTCTTTGACTCCTCGTTCATAGTAGACGGGGTGGCACCGCAAATATAACACTTTTGTGTTGAACTTGTGTCTGTTAAGGCATTGCACACTTTGCCATCAGTCATTGTCAACAACAAATCGTGTTTAACAGAGATTTGAGATCCAGCAACGTTACATAATGTTGGAAGAAGCTGACTTACTTCATCTAAAATTTTAGAAGTTTCTTCTTTCGAAAACTCTTTTGTCTCCTTGGCAAAAATAAACTTAATAGGACGGCAATATAAAGTAGAGGAAGGTCTTGGATTTTGCCAGATCACAGTTTCACCATCAAGCAGTCTCAAAGGGACAAATGAGTATACGAACAAAAATTCGTCTGTAGCGTTAGTGTTCTCAAATTTCTGCTTATACGTGCTATGCCCCGAACTCCCATCACAGCCCCATTTGCTTACCAACGTATAATATGAACGAGGTAACACACTTCTAATGACTTTCGTCTGAGCTTTAACTAATCGTTCAGCCGTTTTATCCAAAAACGCCTGAAGTTTAATTTCAGCTCGAGATTCAGTCACAGAAATATATTCGTCAGAAGGACAACAAGAAGCTTTGGACTTACCTAAACTATAAAACGATGGATACACTTGATGTCCCGCTTTCATTGACCATTTTCTTGTTTGTTTATATGAGTGAGAAGTCGATTTCGAGTCCACATAATAAGCTAAATCTTCGTCTGGTGTTAACTGCCGACTTTGTTCAGAACACTTATTCTTTTCTCTAGTTTCACTGACCGCGACGTTATGGATCTGTTTAGCAACACTTCGATGCCCTTCTTTTCGAGTAGCTAACTCAGCTACTGTAATAAGCTCACTTGCACTTCGCGATTCCAAAAGATCTTCTACTCTCCGTCTCTTCGTTTTCGTTGATGAGTCTTCAAATGATTTTCTGGGTCGCCCTACGGAAAGAGCCGCTGATGATGTTGAAGTGCACGGCTGGTTAACACACATTTTTATTTCGATTTCGGATCCCTCTAACCAAACTTTATGTTTGATTAGAAACATTTCTTTGTTACACTTTAAAGAAGTCCACTTTTGATTGGATTTTGCTGAAAGGCTTGATATTTTCATTTTGAGTCGTTTTAGAGAATCGTCAGAAACATCAGACATATTGAATTTTTCACTTATATAATAAAAAATGCCACTGTTTCGTTCAGTTTTGTCATGTTTTAGCCATTCTTCAAAAAACTCCATTTTCGTCATAGTCACGACTCGTTCTGAAAAAAATAAAATAATTTTACTTTCGGGCCTTTTCGGGGTCTATAATATATATATGAATCTGTGCCTGAATGTTGTAGGTATTACATATAGAAAAATCTAGGTGGATATATGTGGATAAAAAAAGTTGCTACTTTTAAAGTTTACAATTAATGTAAAATTTGCTGGATTTATCTATACATTTACAAATTGATATTACACCAAAAGTATACATATTTTTTTTATAAAAAATATAAGTCATAATAGACTACATACCTTCAACAGAATATTCCATCACAAATAACTCGTTTCATTTTGCTACGTATTTTAAAATATGTTATCACAAGTGTGCATAAAATGCAACTGATTTGCAAATGAAAATGACCTCTCTTATAAGGGTCACTTTGACCCCCTGATAAGATACCTTTATGAGGTGATAAACAAATTAATTCTTCGAATTCGTTAAATTGGGGGGGGGTTGTTTACAAGTCGTTATCAGTGGTTCCTGGAAATTACGTCATGAATATTGTCCCGCTAGCATGTTCTTGCCGAATCACTGTGCAGCGGTTCAATTCCGTGTGTCGGTTGGGTGTTGTGAGTGTTCATAGGTAGTAGTTGTTTGCAGAAATGCAAAAATAACGTCCGGGGCAGCCCTACCGCGTTGTCTAAAAGGTGCCGTGAAATACAAAAAGGTATGTTTCAGCACTTGGACGACGTTGACGGATATTACGACATCCTTGCCGATATGGAAAAGGGTAAAACTCCTACTGAGGCGGGGAGGTGAGAGATAAAAAAAAGAAGGAAACCAGCGATATGATCACTGTAACAAAAATAACCAAAAATCAATGGCGAGAATACTTCACAAGTCTTTACAAACTGACAACACGCCAGATAAAGAGATAGGTTTACAAGATAACTACAAAGGACAACCATTACTAAGGAAAAAATAGAAAGTACTATAAAGACTTTAAAAAATGGAGAATCGCCAGCGGAAGACGGAATTACAAATGAAAATACGGCAAACAAGAATTGGTAGATGAATTGCGAAAATTATTTCAAAAAATTCTAAATTGTGGAATTGTATCAACAGAATGGAAAATGAACATAACAATTCCATTGTTCAAAAAAAGTAAAAAACATGACCCGAAAAACTATAGAGGTATCACTATTTTAAATACGGTATCCAAAATAGCTCTTAAAATAGGACCCATGTTAAACATAAGTGAGGAACAGCAGGGATTTTGGAAAAACCGCTCAACAACAGATGCAATATATAGGGTGGGCCATTTAAAAGTTTAAATTTAAAAATGCAATAAAACAAAAACGGTTTGAAATTTTGCCAAATTTATTTTTTTGTTGTGAAGTACAATTGTTCCGGTTAGAGATGGAATATTATTTCATTCATATGGCTGCCGCAGCTGGTCTCACAGTACCCCATTCGATCGGACCAATTTTCGAGCACTTTTTCGAGTGTATGGGGTCGTATCTTGGCAATGGCATCACGAATGTTGGCCTTCCAACGGTGTCAAATCGCAGCTTTTTGGCGGCCAATTGACATCACCATTTCGGCTAATTAAACGGCCATCAAACGTTTGACGCAATAAATCGATTGTGGCATGAGATGTGTGGCAAGTTGCACCATCCCGTTGAAACCAAACATCGTTCACATCAATACCATGAAGAGCGGGCACAAAAAAATCGGTTATCATGGTGCGATAGGTGTCTCCATTGACCGTAATGGTTTGCGCTGTCCACAGCTTCGATATTTTCGGGTGTACGCATTGTACGAGCACGCTCACGTCTTGGCGCATCAACAATGAAACCAGTTTCACGAACTTTAGCAATAAACTTGCGTATACCGGGCACTGTTGGTCCTTCTCTGCGACCAAATTTTGTACGACATTTTCGTGCAATTTCCGACCAATTGTCTTTGTTTTGGAAATCAATTTCCAATAAATCCCAACGTTGCTCAAGCGTAAATCGATTCATTTCATTCAGTGGAGATAATATACTGAATTTTGTGACAGAATAGAATGACATAAGTATTGCCAGATTCGAAATAACCGGTGGTTCAAATTTAAACCGATAGATGGCCCACTCTTTATATAGTTCGTCAAGTTGTGGAAAAACCGATCGAATATGCAAAACCAGCTTACCTTTGTTTTATAGACTTAACAAAGGCCTTCGATCGGGCAAAACTACACAACATATTCTACACGAAAAGAACGTAAATGAAGACATACAAACTTTGATCAAAGATTGAACACGGATATTAAAACAAAGATACGTGTAGAAGGCGAACTTTTAGAGCCAGCGCCAATGGGTTTCGGCATTAGGCAAGGGGATTCCTTAAGCCCACTATTGTTCGGTACATTGATGGGTAAAATGATCGAACCTGTAAAACAACTGCCAGGGTATAGATTGGGAAACCATCATATAAAAGTATTATGCTACGCAGACGATGTCGTACTATTAGCAGAGTCTGAGGACGACTTACAAAAAATGTTATATAAGTTCGCCATAGAGGCAAAGAAATACAACATGACGATAGCCACCGAAAAATCAAAATACCTTATAATTTCAAGAGAGCCACTGCGATACAAATTAGAGATAGAAGGGAAAATAATCGAATAAATGATGACATTTAAATACCTGGGAGTTAACATTACAAATGCCAGAAATCTTAACGCCGAAGTAAAAGAACTAATCATAAAGGGAACAAGAATATCAGGTTATCTGAGAGATATAACTTGGAAAAATAAATATTTAACAGTTAACTCCAAAACAAGAATCTATAAAACAATGGAGCGGCCCATTATGATATATGGAGCAGAATCTCGAACCGAGACCGCCCAAAAATTAAACAAATGATGCGAACAGCCGAAATGAATATCTTACGTTCCGTTATAGGCAAAACAAGAATGGATAGAATACCAAACAAAGAAGTGAGGCAACAATGTAACATAACAAACATAGCGAAATTTGCCAAAACTAGAAGAAAGGAATGGAACGACTACTTAAGTAGTGCGAGTGGAGAACGGCTAATCAAAATATGCAGAGATAAGAAACCCACAACGACCAGACCACCAGGACGACCAGCAAAACGGTGGATTGAAAGTTGGGTAACAACGACTGAGGACACACCATAAACTGTGGATGAAAAACAAACTAACGCCTAATAAAAGAAGAAGAAGAAGGTAATTGCGTTGTTAGCACACCAAAGAATACATTGATGGCAAAAAATGTTCTCGAAATACATGTTTTCAGGAATACGAGCGGTCACGTTCTTACTTGACAGACTGTTCCATGCTAAGGTAATTATTGACCGCTCTTAAAAAATATATATAATTGGGGATTTTGTTGAACACTGAAAAAAATATATATGGTACAACAAATAATTACGCAAACAACATTACTTGCTTAAAGAAAACTGAAAAATCCAAATATTTTTAATTAGAAAATAGCATATTACTCTTTGCAGAAGAATATTTTTCAACAGTGTATTACCAAATATTTTTCAGTTCATAAAAATACTTACGTTGTCACATTGACTGTCATATAAAAACAAATATACCAACTTTTTCTTGCATGCCTCGTATCAACATAAATTATCGTTATGAATTAATTGTCATAGTCTTAGAAAAACTAGTTAAGGCATCAACTTAATAGTAAAATAACCGGTCAAGTGCAAGTTGAACTTGCGCAATTAGTGTTCCGTACGTTGATTGCTTTTAAACTAAAAAATTTTGTTACGGAGGTATAAAATGATCAGGGACTTCACAAAACACAACCCAAATGAGTTTTCGACAAAGTTTGTTTCCAATCTTTACTGAAACTGATGACCTTGAAAATTTTGTTTTCTTATATATCAGATAAATTATGATATATAAGAATATATAATAATTTTCGTTCAATCTACATCCCGTGAAGAATATTCCAGGATTTTTTCAAAATTTTTTGAAGTACTTTTCGAGATAAGGCGGGGGTGACAGCGATTACTATATATATATATATATATATATATATATATATATATATATATATATATATATATATACAGTCACTGGCCAAATTATTAGACGCACTGTATTTTTTTTAGTAATTTTATGTTTCTTAAGAGTTTTTATGCAATAATGGTATATTTAAACTACAATATTATTGATTTTTATTTAAAAGAATTGTTGTAGACTACATATTTGTATTTATTTTTTAACATATGGCAACACTGTGTTGACAAAGTGATACATGAACGTAAATAAGTACAAACCTGTATCAGTCGCGATCGGAATCGAATCAGGTACGGACGTGTTTCTGTGGCTTTATGGACTGTGATTGTTTAACAGTTTTATACTACTCAGTTATTAGTTTATTTTGTATGCAGTGTTATAAAAAAGTAATTGGACTATTTTCATTATGGGTAGAAAAGGTGATCTTTCACCACGTAAAAAAGCTGAAGTGAAGGCCCTTGTGATTGCGAAAACATTTACAAACCGAGAAATATCACGAAGATTGGAGGTTTCTGAAGCTAGTGTACGATGCATAAAAAAGAAAATTGAGTCAGGGAAGGAATTAAGCCCGGAAAGAAAGAAAAGATGCGGTAGAAAACCAATTTTCACACCACGGTCAGAGAGATGTTTGAAGAAAATTTGTGTAGAAAACAGATTTGCTACCACAAAGGTAATAAAATCACAACTCCAGTATGCTAGCGTAAATGCTTCTGAGCGCGCTGTTCGAAGAAAATTGAAAGAATTAGATTTTAAGGCCTGTCGCCCCGCCAGGAAGCCCAAGTTAACAGCTGCAATGAAAGCAAAGCGCCTGAAGTGGGCCAAACGATGGCAAGACAAAGATGTGGACTTCTGGAGATCGGTAAGATACAGCAATTTAATCAATAATTGATACATTATTATCATTTTCAGTTAAATAAAGCAAATAAACATGGAAGTTTATATATTTTTCCTATTTTTGACAGGTCTGCTTCAGTGACGAAAGCACATTCGAAATTTGGCAGAATAAAGCTCAGTATGTGCGTCGTCGTCATGGAGAAAAGTTTCATCCTGATTGTGTCGTCCCGACGGTTAAACATCCCACCAAAGTGATGATTTGGTCAGTCATCAGCGGCAAGGGCACTGGACGTCTGTACGTCGTCAAAGGAATAATGAGGCAAGATCAGTACAAAGAAGTATTACAAAATCGGTTAATTCCGCAGCTCAGAGAATGGTTTCCAAATGGGGAACCATTCACTTTCATGCAACATGGAGCTCCCTGTCACACTGCTCGGTCTGTTAAAGCTTTTTTTGGCAGAAAAAAATATCCCTCTGTTGGATTGGCCCTGATATGGACCCCATTGAAAATGTGTGGGAGCTGATGAAAAGAGAAGTGGCTAAAGATGTGATTACCAACAAAACCCAGCTCCTAGAAAAGATTATTCATGTGTGGAATCATCATCCTCAAATGCAGGAGACAGTACAATCTTGCATTGATAGCATGCCGCGCAGAATTAAAGCTTTGATAGCGGCTAAAGGTGGCTCAACTAAATATTGACTTTTACTAACATTAATTTCACTTTTCTTTAAAACTTAATAAACTTATGCTTTTCTAAATTAATGCTGTTTTATTTATGTCAAATAAATAGGTAATTGATTGGATAATATAAAAATAAAAAACAAATCAATTTAAAATAATAAAACGGTACAATATCACTCGGTAATTAATATTTTACATGAAATCTTGCAGTGCGTCTAATAATTTGGCCAGGGATTGTGTGTGTGTATATATATATATATATATATATATATATATATATATATATATATATATATATATATATATATATATGTTATATATATTTTACTCGTATTTTCACAAGCTTTCATTTGACACCACACTCGATAACCTAAAGCCCCAAAACTAACCCCTTAAGTCAAAATTTAAGTTTCAAAACTACATGACTCTGATAAGGCCATCAGTTCCTATATTACCACCAAATTTCAACTTTCTACGACAAATAGTTTCGGAGAAAATCGGGTGTGACAGACGGACAGACAGACGCACAGGCAGACATACAGACGGACAGACAGACAGACATCCAAGTCATCTTATAAGTGTTCCGTACGGAACACTAAAAACTGGTGAAGTCATTACTCAGCAAATGTAAGTAGTAAAATAAACACGGATTTGTCTTTCTCGCGCGAAAAAACTAATAGTTACCACCCAGTATATAAAAAAAGGCAATGGTGAGATATTAATTGGAAAATATTGGAATCTACTCCCACGTTATAAACTCTTTATACATGAGCGTATCTTTACATATAAAATTAGCTGTTTCTTCTATCCAAAAGGAAGTAGATGAATAATGCTAATCACTCTTTGAGGTTACTTGTTATCATACCTTAATCTTCTCTACATACCCTTTCGGTTAGAACTGAAATCATAATACAATTTTCAGATTCTGCGTCTTGGAAAACCCAGAAAACGATGTGTAATACCATATCGACCCCTAAATGAAAGAACATCGCTTACGATGACACTTTCACGTGAATTCATGTTTTTATCGTAAAAGAAATATTTTAACGTCACTCATATTATATGTAAAAACCAAAAGGGTCTGAAAACTATTTCGAAAGGTATTAGCAATTTTGAACTTTATCCTAACTGCATAGAATTCAAGAAAATATCGTAAACGCCAAAGGAAATTTAACCGTAACCGCCAAAAATGATAAACGGTTTGATTTACAGAAAGTGCTAAACACACCCCACGGTGACAGCGTAAATTTATATTAGCAATTATGCATTTTACAATGAAACTATTTACGAAAGTGGTGGACGATCTGGGTTCTGTCGCTTGTGGGGATCAGATGGAAAACGGAGATGTAATGAATTATCCTCAATAATGTGTCAGTATTTGCATTGTGTAGACAATAGAAAACAACACCTATAGTGCAACTGTACAGTGACAGCTGTGCAGGTCAAAATCGTAACAGAGGTATGTGGGCAATGCTATCGTTTTTTTTTAAATAATTTTACCCATATTACTGAAGCACTAACTGAATTTCGACTTTCAGGACATACGATAATGCCCGTAGATTGGCAGCGGTTATTGCCAATAATAGAACAGATCCCAAGAATTAGAAAAAGGATTGTTTTATTCCATTAGGATTTCCGGGACTGGAAATCCTTTTCATAAGTTTACCTGCCAGTAAAACGCAAAATTCTGTTTAATGTACATATATGTATATATATATATATATATATATATATATATATATATATATATATATATATATATATATATATATATAGAATAAAGAAAGAAAGCAAAAAAATTGCCGTATCTACCAAAATTATTAAAAATACAATCTTAGTTGGGGAACTCGGCAAGAAGACGGCGTGTGATAAGAGATCACACAATTTTCATTAAGCCAATATTTCGGTCCTGGATTGGAACCTTCTTCAGGGCAGAACTGAAAAGAAGAACAGAGCGTATTCACTGATCGTGTCTGGGACAACTTTAAATTAATGATGTTATCATTAGGTTGTTATAATAAATAAAATTAGTGTAGAACAAGAATAAGATATTAGTCATAATAAGTTAAAAAACTCACATGAGAAGTGCAAAGATTTCGTTAGCCTGAATGGCCGTAGGTTATACATACAAAGTTGTTACATATAAAAGTTGGTTAATCCATAAAATATATAAAATACACATATATATATATATATATATATATATATATATATATATATATATATATATATATATATATATATATATATATACACATATATATATATATATATATATATATATATATATATATATATATATATATATATACATATATGTACATTAAACAGAATTTTGCGTTTTACTGGCAGGTAAACTTATAAAAAGGATTTCTAGTCCCGGAAATCCTAATGGAATAAAACAATCCTTTTTCTAATTCTTGGGATCTGTTCTATTATTGGCAATAACCGCTGCCAATCTACGGGCATTATCGTATGTCCTGAAAGTCGAAATTCAGTTGGTGCTTCAGTAATATGGGTAAAATTATTTAAAAAAAACGATAGCATTGCCCACATACCTCATATATATATATATATATATATATATATATATATATATATATATATATATATATATATATATATATATATATACTAAGATATGAAAATAGTTGGGGAACTCGGCAAAAAGGGCACCAACGGATATTCACACAATATTCATTTAGCCAATGTTTCGGTCCTAGGTTGGGACCTTCATCAGGGCACAAACTGAAAGAGAGATAACGAAGCAACCAATAAGGAAAGTCGGGCTTAGAAAATTATTATTGTTAAGTTTAATTTTTTAATTTATAATTATTAATCAATTCTTATTGTTGTTATAAAGAAATATACATTATTATTATTATTATAGAGAAATAACAAAGTAAAAGTTGCAAGTGACTCACATGCAGTGTGCGAATTAATCTAATAAGAATGAGCATAAATACTAATTGTCACAACAAAGACCGACACTGAAACAAAACAGCCACTATTCACTAATATATTAATTTAAAAAATATGGCATTTACAGCAAGGATGCCATTAGAAACCTTGAATGCTGAAAAATCAAATACTCATTTATAATTAATTAACCACCTGTGATCTGAAAAGGAAAGACAAGTATGACAAGGCGCTGACAAAGGACAACTATTTGATAGAAGTAAGGGATCACTCAAAACAAAAGGGCAGAAAGGTTAAACAACCAGGAAAGAACCGGTTGAATACAAATTAGGTACTACGTCATTAGATTGGAATGTTGGTATACAGGAAAAGTACCCATTGGGAGTTCCGAGTTCCCCAACTATTTTCATATCTTAGGATTTTGTTAGATACGGCAACTTTTGCTTTCTCTCTCTTTATTTTATATATATATATATATATATATATATATATATATATATATATAGAGAGAGAGAGAGAGAGAGAGAGAGAGAGAGAAAGAGAGAGAGAGGGGACAGTAAAACTAACCCTATAAACTTCTCGCAAATTACCGCCAGTATTACACAATGTCAAACTTAAAATTCCGAAGGGAAAAATTTAATAATTTCAACAGCCTTTGCGAAAGAAGTATAATCTCAATAATATTTCATAGGAAATATCTCGACTTACTATACAGTGGTGCAGTGAATGATACATTGCCTGAGACCATTAATGAAGATATCACAAGTAATCCTGATTAATTTAATAATAATTGTTTCTGTTAAAAGAAAAAAATCAAATTAAAGTTAGAAAATTCCTAATCTTATGAAGCAATATTTACTGTATTACTGTACTTATGTTTTGCCGAATTTTAATCTTTGAAGACTGTTATCATTGATTAACGTTTCATCTTGTGTTGAATTATAAGATACTGATTTTTATTATTTTTCCTTGTTGTTAATTATAGTTGAGAACAAAAGTTTTATTTTCAGTTCATTTCTAACAAATGTTAGTAGTTATATTTTAACTGTTTCTGTAAGTTTTGTTGATGTGAAAGAAGAGAAACTTGTTTTTGGTTTATCTTACGCTAGAAAAGCTACAAAAACCT
This sequence comes from Pachyrhynchus sulphureomaculatus, assembly GCA_019049505.1. NCBI lineage: Eukaryota > Metazoa > Arthropoda > Insecta > Coleoptera > Curculionidae > Pachyrhynchus > Pachyrhynchus sulphureomaculatus. The sequence goes on from CM032454.1 coordinate 65,409,540, forward strand.
CCTATTACTCTAACAACTAAGAGACTGTTTTCTTGATCGTTTTTCAAACTTTAAAATAAAAAAATTAGTAGTTAATAAACTGTTTTATTTATTTATTAAGTCCTCGCAGTTCCCTCACCCATTTATTTTTAAATTTTACTGCCTTTTAAGACATTTTACGATACATTTCAAAAATATAGCTTAGTCATGTCGTAAATACCATTTTTCAAAATTAAACTCTTGAGTATCTTAAGCGCCGCTATTAACTGAAATAACCGGTCAAGTGTAAGTTGAACTTGCACAATTAGTGTCCGGTATGTTGATTGCTTTTTAAAATAAAAAATGTTGTTACGGTGGTATAAAATGATCTTCACAAAACACACCCCAAATGACTTTTCAACAACGTTTATTTCCAATCTTTACTGAAAATTGATGACCTTGAATTTTTTGTTTTATTCATATACCAGATAAATTGTTAAAGGTAATGCACTCGTGATAATTTTCGTTCAATCTACACCCCCTGGAGAATATTCCAGAATTTTTTCAAAATTTTTTGATCAGTACTTTTCGAGATAAGGTGGGGGGACAGCGATTTCTCCCGATTTTTTAAAAATAATACGAAGAAAAGTGTGCGCAAGTATTACATTATATATATATTTTTTACTCGTGTTTTCACAAGCTTTCATTTGACACCACACTCGATGACCTACTAAAAAATTTTTTTCTCACTTCCGATTTTACCCCCCAAAACTAACTCCTTATGTCAAAATTTGTCTTTCAAAACACGGTTTTTACACATCAATTCCTATATTATTACTAAATTTCAACTTTCTATGATAAATAGTTTCGGAGAAAACCGGGTGTGACAAACAGACAGACAGACAGACAGACGGACAAACAGACAGACACCGAAATTGTCTTATAAGTGTTCCGTACGGAACACTAAAAAGAGAACCTGTCTCTAATAGCTCAAGTTCTAACTCGTTTAGTATTCAAGCTAAATGGAAAAAGACCACCTCCTGCAAAATTTGTTTTTTTTTGCTTACAATGTTCTTCCATTTATAGGTCGATCTACATGGAGCGACCTTTCTAACTCCCTTCCTCATCCCTTTGATATTTGACTCTAAATAATTGAAAACTATGAAGAAATAAAACATTCTTCAGATTTCTCGACTCCAAGAATTCCGAAAAGAACGCACATCTTTAACTACAAAAACCAGGAAAAATTCTGAAAATAACAATGTAGAAACTATCTAATATTTGTCGATCCCTACCCCTTTCACTTCCTTTCCCTGAAGCTATGTTTTTGAAAATCTATAGGTTCAATTCCCCTTTCAAGTCTTATATGTGTACAAATAATGAAATCGATAAATAATTTCTTTCGAGAATTATCGTGCCAACAGACAGGCAGACCGACAGAAATGAGTGAATATGGTTTTTATGATCTAGTAGTGTATTTTATTACTAACACATACCCTTAGCAAGGGAAGTGGGTATCATAAAATATTATAGTTTAAAGAAAAACAATATCAGCTTAATAAAAAACCGAATGCCGAATTACTTTTAGTTAGGAAAAAATATGTTTTCCTTTTCAGAAGAAAATTCTTCCTAAATTCGTTAAATAAATATTTTTATCTTAAACTCCATAAATCTTTCGGAAATAAAACAAATAAAAAAGAAACACCTGACCTAATTCATCTAATGGATAAATTCTCCATGGGCTCCAATTTAACGGACGTATAATACCTCTGAGAACTTTGGAAAGAGGATTTCTATTCCCTATCTGGCTTCGTGCTTCTTGCTTGACTTATGTACTCGATTTAAACGTTTTGTTCTTTATTCTCCGATATAGTGCCAGCTTAAAATGATTTTTTTTTTTCATTTTGTTGAGGATAAAAGGGAATATTTTAATAATGTTTATTTTAAAATGAGTAAAGTAGATAGAGTTAACTTCTCGTTTTGATTGGATTATTTAAAATATTATTTTATTTGCCAGTCTAATATATAGAATAATATCTCGTTCAGATTTAGTGTTGCAATAGTTATAAACATATACACATATATATCTATATATACAGTAGAATCTCGATTATCCGAAATAATATGGACCAAAGTGATTTCAGATAATCGAAATTTCGGTTTAATCCGATTTTTTTGTAAAATAGAAGTTTAGAATGAATACAACATTGCAGATTGACTTAAAAGCATTTATACGATATGCTATTACGTACATAGGTATTTATTAAAACAAGGAATAGAACAATTAGTTTATTTGTTTTATGTATATGTACGGAAAATCGAAAATAAAACAGTTTCATTCTTAACTTTAATGTCTTAAAAATGAGGTAATTTTTAACTGCACTCGTTTTGCGTTAGTTCTGTTTTTGGCTGCAATGTCTCTCCAAGGTTTGATAAGCAAAACGTCCGCGGCGGTTGCATTTTCTTGTTGTTCTACATAAGTTAACGCTTTTTCTAGGCACTCTGGTCCTTCTGAATGTGACATTTTTTCTGGATTATTGTCAGTGGCTTCTACTTCGTTATCATCATCGTCATCACTGTCTATTTTATTAGCATTTTTGCATACACTTTTAATTAATTCTTGGTCAGTCATTTCATCTTCCACACTATCACTATTTAACCATTCACAAACATTGGATCGAGAGTCTTGGTAAAGCTTTGACTCGCGGCTCTATATATAAAATCACCGTAGGTCAATTTGGAAAGAACGAGGGAGTTATATATTTATAGTATCCAATCCAAAATCAATCCCTCCGACTCTCTACGGGAGCTTTTCGCACTACCCCTATCCCTACTTCACAATGCCTTACATCCACCCCTCCCTTACATCTCGTGAGACAGCTGTCTCTCCTAAAATTTTACTCATCGTCCATAAATAAACCTCATTCCAAAATCACATTGAACCTATCTAATATACACAAACCCAACTAACTACTTCCACAAAACTCGATCCCTCAGAGAATCTCGGCCTTACTGTCACTCCACAATCTCCCCCCTAAATACGACTACCCTTTGCAAACCACCTTTCCCCCATAGCTCTCTCCTATACCACATATTGATCTTTCCATGCGACAATATAATAAAGTGGACTCTCCAAACTCTTTCCTCAATAAATCCTTTTTACAAATCGTCGCCACAAAATACCCCAAACATATCCTCTTTTATACGGACCGTTCCAAATCAGACAAGGGAGTCGGTTCTGCCTTCACATCGCCCACCACCTCCAGAAAGTTCAAACTTCCTCATTATGTTTCCATATTTACAGCTGAACTCCTAGCGATCAAAGAGGCAACTAGATTCGCTCTAACCACAAGTTCCAAACTTATGCTAATTATCTCCGATTCTCTCAGTGCCTTATCATCCATCAAGACCAGAAAACCTATCCTACAACTACATCCGACAAATCCTAGATCTCTTCTGCTCCGCAAAACTCAAACAACGTTCCATCTCCTATTTCTGGCTTCCCAGCCACATAGGCAACCAGGGAAATGACAGAGCGGATAGACTAGCTAAACAAGCTATAGATAACGGTATTTCCAATCACGGTTAAGAATTACTACTCAGACTTTAACTCTCACCTTAACTCTATCCATAATTCCTTATTTCAGTTACAATGGGATCTAGAAAATCCAAACAATAAATTGTGGCCACTGAAATCCTCGGTATTTCCCCCCCCCCCCACGTAATAACAATCTCAATAGAAAAAAGAACGTCATTCTGCGAAGACAGGCTACTGGACACACTTTCTCAACTCACCGCCATCTCTTGGAAGGAGCACAAGACCCCAAATGTCCAAGTTGCGGATCGAACCTAACAGTCTCACATATACTCACAGCAAATCACCTTAAAGACATTCGACTAAAGTACAACCTACCCTCTACCATAAACAACATAATCACCATTTTTGCCGCAAACAAAAAAACATGTAATTATCTCAGAGAAATTCATTTTAAAGTTTAAACCAAATTAATAATCACTTTATGGGCACTAAATAACCTCGCAGTTGATGCGCCCTTGCACCAAAACATCATCATCATCATCACAAACATCGGTTTCCGTAATACTTTCACATCTTGATATTCTTGTAATAATTTGATGTAAACTTTCATTATCTTCTGTTTCTGCCTCTGAGTAATGTCTCTCCTCTTGTGGGGAATCAAGTTTGACCAAGATTTTTCCAGAGTACTACTCTTTTCTTGATTCCAGGCTGAAAACTATTCAATATATAACATTTTTAAAATTTATCTTTTTTAGAAAATCAGTAAGATTGCCTCCTTCATCTACTTCTTCTAAAATATGCTACAATAACAAACTCCTGTAATTGCGTTTTAAATTTTCCAGTACACCCTGATCCATAGGCTGAATAAGAGAAGTTACAGCAGGAGGTAAAAAAACATTGCTTCTATTTCCCACTTTCAAGTTGCTCCGCACTTGGGTGAGTGGGGGCGTTATCTAGTAACAGAATATATTTTCTAGGATATCCATGTTCTTTTAAAAAAAGTTCCACTTTGGGAACAAAATCTCCAAAAAAACACTCTTTAAATAGAGTCACGTTTATCCAGGCATTGTTTTGATTTTTATACAAAACAGGAAAAGCATTGCGACGAATATTCTTAAAGGTTCGTGGATTTGCTGACTTACCAATACATAATAATGGGAGTTTGTATCTTCCAGAAGCATTACTGTATGCGAGAACAGTAATACGTTCTTTGCTACGTTTGTAACCAGGTGCTCTAGCTTCCGTTTTTGAAGCTAAGGTATTTTACGGCAACATTTTGTAGTTCAAGCCTGTTTCATCACAATTATAGATTTGGTCTAGTTGTAAACCATGTTCTTTCATAAGCTGCTCAAAATTCTCTGCAAATTTTTTTGAAGCAGATACATCAGCCGACAATCTTTCTCCACAAACTTTCAGTTGACGTACACCATGTCTTTTTTTTCACCTGTCTAGCCGTCCATCACTTGCAGAAAAATTTACAGGCGCTTCAATAATCGGCAACTCTTCGCTTAAACTCACTGCCTTATGTTTTAAAATTGTTCCTGAAATTGGTATTCCACGCTCTCGATTCTGTGTAAACCATAAAAATAAAGAATCATCCACTTTTTGGTATTCACCGCTTTTCATACTTTTTTGTGCCTATGTGGGCGATGACAAAACACTACACCATTTTTTCAAGTTTTTCGCGATTTTTTTTTCACTCTGAAACAGTACTCGCGGCTACACCTAAATCCTTCGCTATATTTTTAAGAAGTTCACCATTATCTAAACGTTGAATTGCTTCAAGTTTCTCTGTTAAGGTAATAACAACACGCTTACGCTTATTATTATGACGCCCCCTTTTGTAAAATATCTATTAAAACGAAACTATTACCTCTGCTATAATAATAGACGTAATGAGTAACTTATAACACTCGTCGACTAGCCAAAACACAGACAGCGGTGAAATTCTAGATGTCGGGGAGTCCCCGACGCGTTAAGGAAACCACTCATCGACTATTTCGAATAATGGGGATTTTTTTTCGTTTAATGGGAATACAATTTGCTTTTTAACAGTTTGTTTCGGATAAGCCGGATTTCAGATATTCACAATTCGGATAATCGTGTGTATATATATATATATATATATATATATATATATATATATATATATATATATATATATATATATATACACATACAGGACAATCCCGATTATCCGAATTGTGAATATCTGAAATCCTGCTTATCCGAAACAAACTGTTAAAAAGCAAATTATATTCCCATTAAACGAAAAAATCCCCATTATTCGAAATAGTCGATGAGTAGATAACGCCCCCACTCACCCAAGTGCGGAGCAACTTGAAAGTGGGGAAATAGAAGCAATGTTTTTGCCTCCTGCTGTAACTTCTCTCATTCAGCCTATGGATCAGGGTGTACTGGAAAATTTAAAACGCAATTACAGGAGTTTGTTATTGTAGCATATTTTAGAAGAAGTAGATGAAGGTGGCAATCTTACTGATTTTCTAAAATTCGGATAATCGGGATTGTACTGTATGTGTATATATATATATATATATATATATATATATATATATATATATATATATATATATATATATATATATATATATATAATATATATATATATATATATATATATATATATATATATATATATATATATATATATATATATATATAGGGGATAGACAAAATAATAGAACAGCTGCAATTCTTCGCGGAATAGATTCGTAGCATGTCTGAATAGTTTCCAACGGAATGTCCCATTCTTGTACCAAAACATCCGCCAACTGCTTCAGTGATGTTGGAGATGGGAATCTGCTCCTCACTCTCTGCTCTAAAACTCCCCATGACGGTTCAATTATGTTGAAGTCTCGCAATTGTGCTAGCCAGGGAAGATGTTTGATGATATTCTAATGTTCCTCAAACCAAGACTGAACCTTTTTGGCTGTGTGTATGGGCGCATTATCGTCTTGGAATATGGCAGTGTTTGGCAGCAATATGCTAGTCACAGTTAGAACTTTATCATTAAAGATGTCGAGAATTCATTCGCAGTAATCCGGCCAGTGATGTGAATGAGAGGACCAGCTGAATACCACGATATAGCCGCTCAAATCATAACGGAACCTCCCCCATGCTTGACTGTAGGAAGCAGGCAGTCCGGATCGTAGGCCTGTTTTGAGGTTCTTCATACATAAACCCGGCCGTTTGTAGGAAACAATGTGAACGATGATTCATCGGACCAACCACATTCTTCCAATCATCAAGTGTCCAAGTTTTATCATCATGGCACCACTTTTTTCGCAGCTTAGCGTTGGCTTCCGTTATAAAGGGTTTCGCAATTGCAACCCTTCCATGAATGTTAGCTTTGTGGAGCTCCCGCCCTACTGTTTCTGTCGAAACAGTATTACTCAAGTGAGTGTTGAGTTCTGCTGTCACTTTTGCCGCGGTAGTTTTATGTTGTCTGGCCACAATCCTTTTTAATGTTCGTCGGTATCTGTCAGTTCGCTTTGGTTTTCGCCCACTATCCCTCTTCGCCGATGATGTTTTACCATGTTTTGTGTTTGCTGTCATTACCGTGTATACTGTCGCTCGTGAAACGTTAAACAGTTCAGGTGTTTTCGTCACAGATGCTGCCGCTAACTGCGCACCAACGATTTGCCCTCTTTCGAAGTGTGAGAGATCACATATTTCACCGATCGCTTGTTTTAACCGTCGCAGAAAACAAAGCGTATAATACACTGAAACATAACCTACAAGACTTGGCACGTAAACTGCGCAATACATACGCGTCGCATTATTTACACGAAAGCAGTGTTGCCAACATGCAATAAGATTTTACGCTATTGCATGGTGTTCATATTATTTTGTCTATTCCCTGTATATATATATATGATATATATATATATTATATATATATATATATATATATATATATATAACCTTATATATATATATATATATATATATATATAGATTAAATGAAGTTCAGTCCTATATAAAGCAGACATTTTTCGCAACACACCATATTTAGCTTTTATTACATTCTCATTGATCCCACAGTGATATCCTCCCGGTGGAAAAAGTAATAACATATTTTAAATATTTGTTAATGCTGATTATTTTCAACATTAATTTTTATTTAATAAGTTTCTTTCTGAAATAACCGTGTAACTAGAGCCACTGCTTTCCATGCGGCATTTGGGACCACATAAGTGGCCAGTTATATAAGTTTTGAGGTGAGACGCAGTTTCATTATCTTGGATACTTATGAATAAACATTTAACTTTGTGATATATGCTTCATGTGGATAGTGCTCTTATTTTCGTTTTTGCGAAGTTTGGACCGTATCTGTGTTCTGCCGAGTATTTCTCAAAGCTTGTTTACTCGGTTTTAACAGTTAGTAATAAAAAAATATATCCTTGATCTTTTAACAAAGTATCATTGTATTGTTAAACGAGAATCTATTAAAAGTCAAACATGGTGTGTTTCGAAAAATTTTAGCTTTAGATGGATTGGACTTCAAATGTAATTTGATTCTGCAGCATCAGATGCGTTTTTAATTGGAAAAAAGGTAAGATTTTGTAATCTGTTTAAACATGAACAAGTTTTTGATTTTAAACGTTGCAATAGTTAACAGTCCAGGATATTGTCAAAATTCAAGTTTTTTTCAGTTTTATTTAAATATTTTAATCTGTAACATAACCAAGCGGAGTTGAGGGGAGCATTGATGTAGAAAATACACTGGAAACCAAACTTTTTTTTTATTGAGGTTCTCTTGTAAAAAATGTTTACTCCCCGGTCATTGATTTTTAAAATAAGTGTAAATTTTTAGAGTTCCACTGTAACTTTTTGGGAAAAATCTCTCCCCACGGTCATCGATTTTTAGTTTACTATGTTGGGAGGGGCCTAAAATGTTACAGTTCTAATGTAAGAAAATCTTTTTTTCATCAATGTGTCCCCTTCCTGATTATCGTTTGACGTGCCACTGTCTCTCGATTGATCGCCCTTTTCCCTCTATAAGTAGCTCCAACTTTAGTCTTACCTTTTTTGCCATAAAAAATGCCCCTTTTCATCCATATACCCGCTGCCCTTTAAATCTGACTATGCCTCTGGTTTTTATTAGTTTGTAATATCGTCCCCCAAAAACGTAATCCATATTTTAATAATTTCACAAAAGAGCCAAAAAATATATTTACCTTATTTGGGTACTTATCTCATTCTACTGCAGTTTCATTATAAAATGGGACAATACGTTACTTAGAATTAAAAAGAAATGACAAATTATCTCTAAAACTTTATTTTTTATTTTGCTTGCTAAAATCGCACTTTGAAATGTTTGCATTTTTCTGCGTTTTAATTTTTTTTAGGCCACGTAAAATATAGTTTTCATATTTGTCGTATGTTGATCTATGTGTCTGGTGGCCCGACAACTTTCGAATGAAACGAGATATCCATTTTACATTTGGCACCCATATAATACTTCAGGTAGGGATGTCACCTGTAATTTTTCAACACATGCACTACTCCAGAAGTACTAGGTGTACAAGTATGAAATGCGGATTTTTTTTAAAAAAAATCATGTTAAATTCGGAAAAATGATAAAAAGTGCTTTATTCAAAGTATGCTCCATCGCTTGTTATACATTTTTTCCCATCTTTCGGACAATTTGTGAATACCATGCCAGTAAAAATCTTCCCCTTTTGCTGCGAACCATTCATCGAGCCATTTTTTTACATCTTCGTACGAACCAAAGCGCTACTCAGCAAGTGCGTGACACATCGATGCAAACAAGTGGCAATCGGAAGGAGCCAAGTTTGGTGAGTAAGCCGCATGGGGTAGAACTTCCCAGCTGAGTGCTTCCAACGTGTCGCGAACTGGTTTTGCCGTATGTGATGGAGCATTGCCATGAAGAAAAATGACTTTGTGTTGCCTCTTTCGGTATTCTGGCCTTTTTTTCAAGCAGCGAACGGTTCAAATCGGTTGTTGGTAACTTTTAGTATTAACCGTTTCCACAGGTTTTAACAGCTCATAATAGACCATGCCACTCTGGTCCCACCAAACACAGAGCATCGTCTTTCTGCGGTCGATGTGGATGATGCGCTTGTGTCTACCTATGATTTTTTGCGCTTGGGATTCTCAAAATAAATCCACTTTTCATCCCCTGTAACTATACGATGCAAAAAAAAACGACTTCCTTTTGTACCGAGCGAGCAAAATGTCACACGTGTTTTTGCGCTTTTCCATTTGCCTGTCGTTCAACTTATGTGGTACCACTCTACCGGTCTTCTGAATCTTTCCCATCTCTCGTAGCCGATTGGAAACAGCTTGTTGAGTAACGCCCAATTGCTCGGCGAGTTGTTTTGTGTTTGCGAATTATCCTCGTATTTTTTTGGCGGTTTTCCACGTTCCTTCTCTGCAACATCAAAGTCACCACTTCTGAAACGCCGAAACCATCGTTCACACGTATCTTGCGATGGAGCATGTTCACCATAAGCTTCTCGAAGTAATCGGTATGATTCAACAGCAGTTTTCTTCAAATGAAAACAAAAAATTAATGCTGTCCGCGAATGCTCTTTGTTTGGTATAAATTTCGACATATTGAACACAACACTATGCCCACACTTTTCCAATTTATCACTCGTGCGCGTCTGACACTTATTGATGACACAATAAAATGGCGCAGTGTCAAATTTTTATAGCACAAACTACATTGGTGCACCATCTGTTGTCTGAAATTCGCATTTCATACTTGTGTATAAATGATGTAGTTTAATAATAACATTTTTGACAACCCAAGAAGACTATTATAACGTTTGTTATCAGAAAATGTTCAGCCACGTTGTTAAATATATTACCTTCCTAACAGGTATAAAAAAGATTTAATGGCTGAAAAATTCGCACATAGTATATAATGATAACAACCGGGTATAAATATTCATGCAAACCAACTATATTTACATAAATTAATTAACACCTTTACCTATTATAACATGCTAAAAATTACTTCATTCGAACATAAAATTAAATTAAAATTTAGTGCTCACTTCCGCTAAATAACATGTAGGAAACCCTTAGCGATCGTAATAAATTTATTAAGGGTCGTTTTCCTGCAGAAAATTTAGATTTTTTTCTCTCACTCGTGTTATCAGAAAATAATTTCGTTCGCAATAAGTTAGTTGAACCATATAAGCTCTTTCTTCAATGTAATGGAAATTCGGTGAAAAAGCTTTTGTTATTTATCTTTTTTTAAAATCCTATAGGAAAATTTATAAAGGCATCCCATAAAAAAGCTAATTTTAAAACTCTTATAGTAAAAAAAATAAGCTAATAAATGAAAATAACCTGTTTTGTATATTAAACTACAGCCTGTGTACAACTGAACATTCCGGGCTCCATATCCTCTATGCAAATGATATTGAGCTGTATGATTTGCTTCGCGATTGCTCCTGAATTTGTTGTGTAAAACAAAGGTACGCTCTCCACACTAGTGAAATGTTCCATAGCATGGACCGTGGTTCCGCTCAACATCCCCATCTTATCCCTGCCACCCGTTGCTTTCGTACAATAAGCCAAACAAATTTCAACTCATTTATATACGCGGTATGTAACAGAGGAATGATTATTACAAAACCAATAATCGAAATGGAGTCTCTTTTTTTAATTTCTTCTGGCACTTATTAGCTGTCAAAAGTTGTAAGCCGAAAATGTACTGAAACAGAAATTAAAGAAGGTTATTACCGATTGGTAACATACACTCAGAAGTTAGATTAGCCGAAGAGTAAGAAGAGCTGGAAATCTGTAAAAAAACAAATGAGAGTCATTTTTATTTTGACACTTGTCAAAATTGTAGTGATGAATTTCCGTCTGTAGATCCAATTTGGTTATATATATATATATATATATATATATATATATATATATATATATATATATATATATTTATATATATATATATATATATATATATATATATATATATATATATATATATATATATATATATATATATATATATATATATATATATATATATATATATATATATATATATATATATATATATATATATATATATATATATATATATATATATATATATATATATATATATATATATATATATATATATTATATATTTATATATATATAGTGCAATGTCTGTCTGTCCGTTATTGCGCTTATCACTCGAGAACCACCTATCCGATTAACGTGCTTTTTTTTTTTTTAAACATATATTTTATTACAGTCGGAAAAAAGTTTGCCGCCAGCGTGTTCTCTTCGAATTCACTGCCTAAAACAATAATAATAAGGAATAATATCATAATAATAATATAATATGTATAAAATGCAACGTCTCTCTGTCTGTCTGTCTGTTCGTTAGTGCGCTTATGACTTGAGAATCACTTATTCGATTTCATGATTTTTTTTTTTAATTTATACATTTGTTCTCTGGCCAGGTTATTTATAATCTTTTATAATATATATAAAATGCAACGTCCCTCTGTCTGTCTATCTGTTTGTCCGTTAGTGCGCTTATTACTCGAGAGCCACTTATCCGATTTAATGTTTTTTTTTTTTTTTTTTAATTTATACATTTGTTCTCTGGCCAGGTTATCTATAATCTTCTATAATATATATAAAATGGAACGTCTCTATGTCTGTTTGTATGTCTGTCCGTCAGTGCGCTTATCACTCGAGAACCACTTATCCAATTTAGGTGCTTTTTTTTTTTTAAACATACGTATGTTCCCTGGCCGGGTTATAGGATATATTTTACTACGTTAGATAACAGAGGATATATTTCATCACGTTAGGTAACATAATAAGCAGTGACGATAATGGTGAATCAAGTCGGAAAAAATTTGCCGCTAGCGCGTTCTCTTGCAATACAGTGCCTAAACCATTAAATATGGAACAATATTATGCAGCGAGGAATATAATATATATAAAATGCAACGTCTCCCTGTTTGTCTGTCTGTCTGTTCGTTAGTACGCTTATGACTTGAGAATCACTTATCCGATTTCATATTTATTTTAATTTATACATTTGTTCTCTGGCCAGGATATCTATAATCTTCTATAATATATAGAATGCAACGTCCCTCTTTCTGTCTATCTGTTTGTCCGTTAGTGCGCTTATCACTCGAGAGCCGCTTATCCGATTTAAGTGTTTTTTTTTTTTTAATTTATACATTTGATCTCTGGCCAGGTTATCTATAATCTTCTATAATATATATAAAATGCAACGTCTCTCTGTCTGTCTGTTTATCTGTTAGTGCGCTTATGACTCGAGAACCACTTATCCGATTTACGTGCTTTTTTTTTAAACATACATATATTCTCTGGCCAGGTGATAGGCTATATTTTATTACGTTAGGTAACATAAGAAATAAGCAGTGACGATAATAGCGAATCAAGTCGGAAAAAATTTGCCGCTAGCGCGTGCTCTTGCAATACGCTCCCTAAAACCATTAAATATGGAACAATAGCATGCAGCGAAGAATATAATATATATAAAATGTAACGTCTCTCTGTCTGTCTATTCCTTAGTGCGCTTATCACTCGAAAATTACTTATCCGATCTATGTGTTTCTTTTTTATTCATACATATGTTCTCTTTCCAGGTTAATTAACAATAATAATTTA
>CM032454.1:65427686-65482686 GCA_019049505.1 Pachyrhynchus sulphureomaculatus
ATAGGTACTAAATTACCTACTTCTAATTATCAAAAGGTATTATTTAAAAAATATAAACTCAGTCATAAAGATGCCAAATCATGCTCTCATGTACAATTTTCTTTCAATTATAATGAAACTATTTACTTATTTGTTTATCTATTTTTTAGAATACTAATAATAAAAAAAAACTCACCAATATCAAAAGTTGCTTCTTGGATTTGTCGGTTCATTTTTGCAAGTTCCTTTTGCACCTTGATTTCTTCAGCTCGAGACAACTTGAGATCCACTCCAGTCATGGAACCTGGGCGGCCCTTCTGCCTCTGTTTCACGAGAAACGCCTTATCTTCTTCCGATTTCATCAGAGCCAAGGCATCTTATTGAGCAATATCAAAGAAATCATCCAACTTTTTAACAAACTGTTTAAATTTGTTCTTGGCCGTTTTCGATGTTTTCTTCCGGACTTTTTGAAGAGTTCTCCACTCGGCGTGCAGTTTTTCCTGCTTAGTAATTGCATCTTGCTCATGTTTAGTCGGGATTCGAGCTTTCTCCCAAAAAATGAACACTTCTCGTATTGTAAGTTTTGCTGATTCTCTTACAGTTAATTTCACAGTACGTAAATTATAAAATAAAGCACACAAAACTTGACGATTTGGGGGTAGTTTACAACCGGTGATCTGGTGAATGGGATAGCCTACAAGAAATATTTTATCCTTGGTCCGGCTTTGTACACCTGATGTGGATGCCATTTCAGAGGCCAATAGGTAAATAACAGTTAACTTGGAAAATGAAACAAAATATATTGCAAACTTTAATTTCAATAAAATGTTTTCAAATGTCTTTTAAAATAATACTATAATAGTTATAAAAAACAATAACACACACACTTGGAAAATTAAAAAAAAAAAACGTTAAAATATCTTCACTAGATAATTGTTCGATCTAACCAGCTAAAAGGCACTTTAGAAACTAAACTGAATAAATAAAAGGTCGGTTGTACGCTAAAGTAAAATCACCATCCCTAAAATAGAAATTAGATTCACCCTCCTTTTTACCTGTCAAACGGGTCTTTCTTTGGTAAACTAGTCAGGTAATCCCCATATAATAAAAGATTAAATTTGAACAAAAAGGCTCTTTATGTTTGAAAATTGAGTTCCAAAAAACTTTTTAACAAAAAAATGTTAATTCCGAGATACTTTATGTAAAAACCCGTAAAATTCTTAGAATACTCCCAAACTGGCTCCTACTGGTACCAGGTCACGTTTTTGGGGCTAAAGGCTGTAGTAACTCGGTTTGACTTAAAATAACAACAATTATGTATAGAATATAAACTTTAAAGAACAACATTAGCTTTCTTTTGAGATATTAAGCGTGTTTCTATTATTTACCGTTCTGGAGTTATGGCTCCATATGTCAGCTTTTTGGCCAAAAATTTGGATTTTTTCAAACTTTGAGCGACGAGCACGGGTTAACGTCGTCTAATCGAGCTCAAATTTCGGCTATCTCAATATCTGGAAAGGGGAATCGTTTTGTGGGGTCCAGACGAACAAAATTCCGACATCGATTTTTTGCGGTGACCCTAATATATATATATATATATATATATATATATATATATATATATATATATATATATATATATATATAGGAAATAACAATATTATACTAGCGATTTTACATTTATGGTTCAAATTTGGTCAAAATTGATACAAAAATAAAGGATATTTGCATATTAGCTTTTAACGCTATGAATCACAAAATGGAACGAAACGTTATCAAAAGCCACCATCCGACAGATTTTGAGGAATCTAAGCCCTACTTTTTTTAAGGTTTTTTGATGAGATAATCTCTCAAAATCTCTTGGCTATCCTCAATTATATTGGTAAGAGAGCTGAAAAGTTGAATTCAAATTATTTGTAAAACTCTTATTAACATATCAGATATTAAGATAGCCAATCAGTATCACTGATGATATCCAGGGGTTTCCTTTAATTGTCCGTCTTGGGCCTTCTATGATTTAGTATACATATTTCTCAATGTAAAGAGAGTCTGAAGCATTGCGATAATCATTTTTACCCAGACTTTTTTAAAAGTGTCGGTTACAAGAAGTTCCATGATTGTTTTAAAGAATGATGATTAGTCCATCAATTCCTTATCAGTTACGTATTATGTTTCACTTAAATCAAAAAAAATTGGATCTAATGCTTCAGTATGAGAAGTAATTTTTACTGGGTGTACTCGCACTAAGGTTCTAAGTACTAATTCTCGATGCCCATTTAAGATTAACTGAGACCGTAAGCATTTTTTTAAGCCTAAGTCTTTTATGTAGTAGCTGATTTTTAACTAACAGATTCAAAATTATTTTTAGCAAATCGTTTGTTTTGTTCATTAAGATTATGGCTGTTGCCTGCCACAACCATACAGAGAATTCACAATGTCTAAATTAGAATTATTTTCAATTTATTAAATATAAGACTTGAATTGCATAATTGCAAGTTACACTTCAAATATTGTTAAATAGTATGCCATGATACCTGCACTATAAAATGATATTTCACACAGATATGTGGACCAAGCTGTTAACCATTTTTCAGCATTGTCAAGCTAGCTTTTTAAAAATGCCTTCTCAAACATGAAACGAAAATGTTTAAACTCCATTTACTAAGAAGCTTTACTTTAAACTATTCCATGAACTTCCTAAAACATAAGAATAGTGTTCCTGTTGACCTTTCTGTACAAATAATGATCAAGGTTCTAATTTGGTTCTTGTATATTTGATAGACAACGTTTTAACATTTAATCCGAATGATTAAATCAAATATCACATAAAACAACAACATTTTTCTAAAGATAATCTCGTCATATTTTTATCACAAACATATATATTTTTTTTCAAAATATAATTATTAAGGGTCTTCAAAATATCACGTTTCTAGGTTTTTTGACCCGTTTTGTTCGAATGTTTTTAAATCAATAGCGGTGTTTTTTCTAAGAACTTTTCCCAATAATTGCTGAGAAAAAGAGCATAAAATGGAACAAAAGTGTTGTAGTAATAAAGAATAAGGTTTTTGAAAATCATTTTCATTACTGGATGGTCTGTTGAAGATAACTGTCAGAAAATACAGGTAATATTACAAATATTATTCGTGTGGGCGTGCGAAAGCAATGATTGTGTGTTAAAAAGATCTATATATCATCATAATATATATATATATATATATATATATATATATATATATATATATATATATATATGTCTATATATATATATATATATTTATATATATATATATATATATATATATATATATATATATATATATGTATATATATATATATATATATATATATATATATATATATATATATATATTATATATATATATATATATATATATATATATATATATATATATATATATATATATATATATATATATATATTATATATATATATATATATATATATATACATATATATATATATATATATATATATATATATATATATATATATATATATATATATATATATATATATATATATATATATATATATATATATATATATATATATATATATATATATATATTATATATATATATATATATATATATATATATATATATATATATATATATATATATATATATATATATATATATATATATATAAATATATATATATTTATATATATATATATATATATATATATATATATATATATATATATATATATATATATATATATATATATATATATAGATAGATCTTTTTAACACACATACATAAAAAAAATCCACAAATTTTTTTTATGTTGGTTTTGGATGACCGTAAAGTGAAATTGCGTAAGATAGCTGCCACCCCCAAAAGAACGTGTTGGTGATATTTTGCATGAACATTTGGGTATGAGAAAGCTCTGTTCGAAATGGGTACCGCGTTTGCTCACATTGGACCAAAAACAACAAGGTATTGATGATTCTGAGCGCTATTTGAACCTGTTTAAGCGCAATACAAAGGATTTTTTCATGCGATATGTTACAGTAGATGAATCATGGATCCACCAGTACACACCGGAATCAAATCGGCAGTCAGCTGAGTGGACAGCAGCCGGTGAAAGCCGCCCGAAGTTACTAAAGGCTGGGAAGGTTTTTTCCTCTGTATTTTGAGATGCGCATGGAATAATTTTCATCGATTATGCTGCGAAGGGAAAAACCATCAATAGCGAATATTATATAAAGTTATTGGTGCGTGTGAAGGCAGAAAGCGCAAAGCAACGGCCCCAAATAAACAAGAAAAAAATGCTCACAAGTCAATGGTTACGATCGCAAAATTGCATGAATTGAAGTTCGAATTGCTTTCTCATCCACTGTCTTCTCCAGGTTTGGCCCCCCCCAACGACTATTATTTATTCCCAGACCTTAAAAAAATGGTCCCGGGAAAGAGATTTGGCTCCAATGAAGAAGTTGTCGCCGAAACTGAGGCCTATTTGAAAGGCAAAGACCAATCCTTTTACAAGAAAGGTATAGAAATGTTAGAGAAGCGTTGGATTGATTGTATCACTCTTGAAGGAGACTATATTGATGAATAACGTCGAATTTTGCCAAAAAAAAAAATGTGTTTAAAGTAGCTAGTCCAAAAACTTTTCAACCCACCTATATATATATATATATATATATATATATATATATATATATATATATATATATATATATATATATATATATATATATATATATATATATATATATTAGTGTGCAAGGATTCATCGATGGAGAAATATGTTCCCTTTTTTTACTTGCTAGTCGCAGACGTTTTGCCGTCGCCCTTGGCATTATCGTTGGTTACTCTTCGGTGGTTGATTGTAAACTAACAGTTAACAGACTATATGTCGTAAGATAAGGACAAAAAAATTAGGGTTATAAAATAATTGAAAATATGTTCAACTAACCTTAACTTGATAAATAAATTGGGAAATATTTTCTTCGAGGAACGGTCCTATTATTTTTTTGGCATGCATAACTACATAAACCCCAGCTACTATTTTAAATCAAATAATAATTGGCCAGAAATGAAAATTTTACATTCTTAGGGTCTAAATATGTGTGTATGTCAGTGTAAATGTTTTGAGAATTTACGATCAAGTAACTGCTGGCAGCCCGAGCAAGACTGAACAGGTAAATTCCTTCGGCGACTTCAAAAAACTGTTTTAGGCGACATGGCAACACGGCAAGATGGTACCATACAGGGGGGACTACAAAGTAGAATGCGTTTACGTAGATTATTGACTAATTTATACATAAATTCCCTAGAAAATTAAAATAATTTTTTTCATAATTTTCTGTATAGTCTTATATATATGAAAATTGCAGTATTGTATCATTTTTCCTACCATGGACTTTGCTTTTGAATTAAAATTTTGAAAGATTAGCATCAAATAGAACTTTTTCTTGGCTACTAATATCTTTTAATATATGGTTTTTAAATCTTTGCTGCTGTCGTGATTATGTTGCGAGATGCCGAACAATATCATCTTTATCTAGGCCAGGTGAGAATCTCTGAAATAGAGTGAAGCATGTCATGTCATAATTTGATGATTATTAGATGGCCTGATTGTTCTTGGACCTTCTGAATTATTAATGATAAGCTACTATATATTTTTCTGCATATTTGAAATACTTTAAGCTACCATCTCCATTATTTATATCTGCAATGTGTTTGTTATCACAACCCAAAACATTAAATAATTTGTGTGGGACTAAGGAAATGATTGAAGACAATGACCCCAAGTCTTTTAGCTTCCAATATTGCTCAATAACTATAGGCTCCTTTCTCACTTCAAGTACTCAAAGTGTAGCAAATTCGAAACCTATACTTCATTTCGATCGAGAGTTAACGCTGTTAAAGAGCAGATACTATTTAATTCATCATCTAAAGACCATGATACGTCAAAGTTTCTAAAAATCTTCTGGTGTGATTTTTTTATTGGTTCCATACGTTCTTTAGTTAGGGCAGCAAAAAAATGGAGACATTCTTTTCCTATACTCTTTATTCGAAAAACAATATTTCATCATAGTTCCTCCATTTTTTAAATATTAATTTTAAATTAATTATTAGCTTTGGATAAAAAAATTATATTGTCTTCCGCTTCACTTTCCTATATCTTTATGATAAATATTTATATAAATTAATTAACTCCGACGCTTTTTACCTCGCGCTAAAAACTGCATCATTTCAGCTCAAAATTAAATTAAAATTTACTGCTCACTTCCGCTAAATAATATTATGCAATAAACCGTTAAAAACCAAGCGGGTTATAAATTTATTAAGTGAAGGTTTCTTGTAGAACATTTAGAATTTTAGTTCTTTTTTTTACTACTCTTATTTCAAGGGTTATTATAGTTAGTCACGTAATTTACCTATTAACACTATCCGTATAAAATATTCTATAAATTTGAATTTTTAAACTTTTTTTCCGTATCTTTGTAACATAAGCTTTCAGGCACTAGACACAAAAAATACAACCAGAATAATAATTAATTTAAATGAATATCCTTGACACTTTGAATCTTCGGCACAACAGAAAATATATATCAGTATTACATCAAATACTTTATTTTGCACTCGACGCACGTTGGCTAACCAAGGTGCATCATTAGAAGATATGATTGACTAAACCTGAAATTTAAAACGGACTATTTATACCAACGACGTGAATTATTCTAGCAGAACTGACGAATCATTAATTCATTTAACATTCAGTTAATTCTTTACAAAGCTCAAATTCGACCAACTATGGAATACTGCTCCCACCTTTGGGGCTCCGCTCCCAAACATACACTGTTCAGAGAAGAGCGATCCGTCTGATTTGGGACCCGGAATTGACCGGCGGCCTTGATTCGCTGGAATATCGAAGAACGGTTGGCGACTTGAGTCTGTTCTACAAGTATTTTCATGGAAAGTGTTCGAAGGATGTAGCCCGCTTAATTCCTCCCAAAGCGGTGCATGTTAGAAATACACGTTGCGCTGGTGCTTCACATGAGGTTCAGCTTGTTACTCCGCGTACAACGCTTTTCAAGCAGTCTTTTATATGAAGAACGTCATCCCTTTGGAATAATTTGCCCAGCGCTGTGTTTCCCACCGAGTACAATTTACAGCGATTCAAAAACAACGTGAATCGTTTTTTCCGCACACATGCCGCTCCTGGAACGCTTTAGGCACTTCCCTGCAGTACGTGTGCTAGACCCATAAAAAAATCACAAACGGCAGTTCCTTTCTTGCAAATATTTTATAAAATCATTTGCCTGAAATACAAAACTCACCATCTTAATTTTGCCGTAACATCTTCTAGAGTTAATTTATCAAAATAGTAGGTATTATTAACTACTACTAGTACTTTATTGGTACACTTTCAAAAACTAGTAAATCATTTGTTAGATCAGCATGCCAAATATGAAAAAACATAATCGTCAATCAATAAGATAGAAATTCAAACGTATAAAAATCAACAAATAACACAGGCCAACGATGAAAAAACTTTCTTATTAATTTTACCTGATTCCTATGTTTTTTTGTGTGCTGAATCCGAAAATGATAATAAAAAAGTCGTATCACCCACCAATTTTTTACATTTTAGTATTCAAAATGTGAAAAGTTTATTTGTTATCATTCGAATGTTATTAGGTTGGCAATAAAATCAGAATGTTATAAGGTTAGCAGTAAAATCAAATGTTATTAGGTTGGCAGTTCCGATAAATGTCACAGCTGTTTGTTTTCTTCCAGTTAATATAACCTGGCATTGCAGTGTTTAACCCATGTGCTTTAATTTACACTCAAAGTATGGCTAATCGTTGTTGTAAAATTTTCCCAACACTTTTTGTTATATATGTGGTGAGTTTGGTTAAAAAACAACAAAGAAACATTACTGACTGTGTAAAAAACGTACTTTGCATATTTTGGTGTAGAAATCGGTAATCAAGAAAAATGTTGGGCTCCTCACAAAATATGTTATGTTTGTGTCGAGGATATTAGGAAATGGTATAAGAAAGAAAAAAAAGGTTTCAGATTTGCAGTACCCATGGTATGGAGAGAGTAAGAAAATCATTCAAATGATTGTTATTTTTGCAGCGTTGATGTTTCTGGATATAACTCCAAAAATAAGAAAGTAATTGTCTATCCTAATTTTTCTTCAGCTAACCGGCCGGTAGGACATGGACCGGGACTTCCTGTCCCGAACGAACGAAAGTCGACCGGATGATGATGAGTTTCAATGTTCTCTAGAAAATTTGAAACCACAGTAGTTTACACAAGCTGAGTTAAATGATTTAGTGAGAGATTTGGGTTTGACTAAGGAAAAAAGCGGTACTGCTGGTTCTAGGCTGAAAGAAAAACATTTATTGGAATCTGGAACATTTATTTACCATTATAGAACAAGAGATCAACAGTTTGCTCAGTTTTTTCAAGCAGGAAGAGGATTTGGTTTACTGTCATGATATTGGTAGTCTAATGAACGAATTTGGCATTGAGTACAAGAAGGAAGATTGGAGGCTTTTTATAGACTCATCAAAAACTAGTTTAAAATGTGTTCTGTTACACAACAGAAATACTTACGCTTCACTGCTCGTTGCTCATTCAGTCCATATCTTAGCATGATTTTTTCCCTATTTTGAAATTTTATCGATGTCATATTGTGGGTGATACAAAAAATTGATACCAGATATGGTTTCAGCATACATAACACTTGTATGTATTTGTTTAAAAAGTGTTTACAAATATTTTTTTTGTTGGCCTGTGTAATTAAAGGATCGAGAACGAATGATGTTTTCTATTTACCAGTGGATAAAACTAATAAGGTTGCAATATTGGATATATAAAAATACTTAAAACTTGTGACCTTATTAAAATGGATTGTTATGAAAATATAATAAAAAATTCATTACTACATTGGCAACAAAAATGAATAACTGTTTGAAAAGTGCACTCGCTAAAATTTAAATTAAATATAAGTAATGCGACCACATCCATGTTGTATTGTTTGCCTAAAATTCACAAACCTAGAACAGCAATATGACTTATTGTATTAACTATAGGATCACCCATATTTCTAATTTCTAAATGGTTGTAAATAAATTTGATAATGTGAATTGCTTTTCACAGAAAAACTGTTTAGAATGCGGAAGGCGAAATTTCAAGTTCTTTTGAAGTGAATTCTTTATGCTCTATGAATGAATGACCTCAAGGAAGAAATTCTTCATGAATAATTAATTTTTGCCAAACTTTTCATGGAGTAAAATTATTTTAAATGTAACAATCACTTTTGTGTTTAAAAAGAAGGCACACGTATGGCTAATTGCTTATTAGCCTTCATGAGTAATTTTTAATGAGTGAGTCTGAAACCGAGACCAGTCAAGAATTTGAGTATTTTACGAGGGTGTGGTATAGGCATATGTATTATATATTGGTGATTTGCGATAGAAAAGAATCAAATATAGAAAATTTTCTGTTTAAATTAAATAGTCAATAAGGCCCCACTAGAGGTATTTTGAAATTCAGAACAACGAACAATTACCATTTCTTGATATTTTAGTTAACGTAATATATATATATATATATATATATATATATATATATATATATATATATATATATATATATATATATATATATATATAAATATATAGTATTAGCACCTATTTTGTCATATACGAGGCTGGTTTGAAAAGTCCGTGCAAAAATAAAAACTACTTATGTGTTTGGGGTAAACCTTTTTTATTTTTCGACATAGTCTCCTTTTAGGCCTATACACTTCGTCCAACGATGTTCTAGTTTGTTGATCCCTTCCGAATAATAGGATTTGTCCAAGTCTGCAAAATATCCATTAGTGTCTGCAATCACCTCCTCGTTTGAATAAAATCTTTGTCCCGCCAGCCATTTCTTCAAATTGGGGAACAAATAGTAGTCCGAGGGAGCCAAGTCTGGAGAATAGGGGGGATGTGAAACGAGTTGGAATCCTACTTCCATTAATTTTGCGACCACAACTGCTGAGGTGTGTGTGCTGGTGCGTTGTCGTGATGGAAAAGGACTTTCTTGTGGGCCAATCGCGGGCGTTTTTCTTGCAGCTCGGTTTTCAAACGGCCCAATAACGATGAATAATATTCACCTGTAATAGTTTTTTACCCTTTTCCAGATAGTCGATGAGGATTATCCCTTGCGAATCCCAAAAGACAGTCGCCATAACCTTTCCGGCCGAAGGAACGGTCTTCGACTTTTTTGGTGCAGATTCCCCCTTGGTAACCCATTGTGTAGATTGTTGTTTGGTCTCAGGAGTATAGTAATGTATCCATGTTTCATCCACAGTGACGAAACGACGCTTAAAGTCCTCCGGATTCTTCTGGAACAGCTGCAAACCATCCTTGCAACACTTCACACGATTCCGTTTTTGGTCAAGCGTGAGCAATCGCGGCACCAATCTTGCAGATAGCTTTCTCATGTCCAAATGTTTATGCAAAATATTATGTACCCATTCAGTCGAGATGCCCACAGCACTAGCAATCTCACACACCTTAACTCTTCTGTCATCCATCACCATATCATGGATTTGATCAATGATTTCTGGAGTCGTAACCTCCACAGGCCGTCCAGAACATTCAGCGTCACTTGTGCCCATACGGCCAGTCCGAAAATTTTGAAACCACTTATAAACTGTTCTAATCGAAGGTGCAGAGTCACCATAATGTTTATCAAGCTTCTCTTTAGTCTCCTGAGGCGTTTTGCCTTTCATAAAGTAATGTTTAATCACCACACGAAATTCTTTTTCGTCCATTTCTTGAAAATCACTCGACTTCCTTGATTCACACGAATGCCAAACACAAAGAAATAGACCAATATGGCTGAAACTTGGTGTGCGTTCATTCAAGAGATGCTACTAACTAAACATGACCTCGATACGCGCCGGTGGTGCCATCTCTCGGACTTTGCACGGGCTTTTCAAACCAGCCTCGTATATATATATATATATATATATATATATATTCCTAATTATTCATTTCATTGTAAACATCAACTTGCCATATTACACTTTTGCTTTTAAGAATATAGCTGTCACTTTCCCTTTTAAGAATATAGCTGGAATCAGTGGTTATGACTAAAACTTAATAAACAAGTTAATAAGTAACCATAAATTTAGGTTAAATATTCATAATTTTACCTTATCCACATGTCAACATTTATCAGCACTACACCTAAAAGTTCATTTTTGCACTCAAGTTGCGTTTTCGCTAACCATTAGCATCATGAGGAGTTGTGATTGACTGATTGATCAGTCAATCATTGCTCCTGACGATGCTCACATTGTAAGCGAAACGCGCGCCGACTACGGAAATAAAATGTTTGGTGTAGTGGTGATTACGGTGTGTCTAGTGCCATTGTACCAAAGATTCCAAATTCGCAATGTAGTTTTTTACACATGAGCCAAATGAGATAAAATATGTATCAATATCTTATAATCAAAAATATAGCAGCGAACTTAATAAGGTAGGCCTCACGTTAGTCTATAAGGCATCAGAAAACTTAAAATTATCTTAGGATGTCCGAAGGATAAAATGTATTTAAAAGAAGTGGAATATATAAGATAAGTTGTAATAATTGTAACAAGAAGTATGTTGAGTAGAAAGGTTCACTGCCGAATAAGCTAACTCACGTCGTTATTATTTTCCAAAACTCTTATTGATATTTAGGGATATACTCCGAAACAACTAAACTAGTGAATGATTTATAAGAAAAGGGATAATGTGCAAACCAAATAGCCGTGTCACTTGCAATATTTGTAAGAAAACTTGGTCGTAATATACAAAATGAGAGTCTTTAAATAATTTCTATCCCCGGCAGGTCGGTATACTTATTTGTATATTTGGATGCGCAGCGTATGTCGGCAAACTCTTCAAGCTGACATTACTGTGAAGGTTTGCTCTTAGTGCTATGTCGTTGAGAATAGCAAATATTAACAATGAATACAGCAAGCCAACTATAACCATAATCATAGTCGCTACAACTCTCAGGCTGGTATAAATATCCGGCAGTAACGTAATATCTTAGTAAGCCACTGAACTCTGTAGAGTCAGTATTAAAAATTCCAAGGGAGACCTTGGCGAAACGACTGCAAAATTCTACATATTTCTCCATCTGTAAATCACAACGACTTAACATTTAACTTTCCAAGTCATTAAAATTTACGAAAAACTGCAAACGGGGAGATACATCCTACTCACACTCTCCTAATAATCTGCCGCAATCTGAAATTGCAACCGACCTTTCCTACCTTTGGACCTAGATATCAAGAAGAAATTTATTCCTAGAGAAAAATCAAGTAGAGGTGCAAAATTCTGTGGACTTACTAAAATCTACATAGCCTATGTTCATTAACGGCGAATAGTGAGCGCTTCGCACTCTTCATCAAAGAAACTGAAAACATATCTAACTTGGTAGGTATTTATTATTATTTATATTACAACACTTCACGCAGATTTTATGCTCCCTTACCATACCGTAAGCCCAAACAGCATCATTACTAGCTTCGACGTCAAGTGATTGTATCCTAGCATACATCAACTGATGAAACTCAACAATAAATAGCACACAATGAAAACCTTCCAGCACATGTAATAAATTTATCAAGGCATTGTCTCCAAAACGCCTTCTTCATGTTTTATGGGATCATTTCTATCACCAGTAGGCACCAATCTCGTTACGAACTACTTCGAGAAGAAACTAATGGAGATGGATTAAACCGAAACTATGCATTCGACACGTCGATGAAGTATGCGTTGTATGGCCCTTCGGAGGAGACTAGATCCCCAACTTGCTAGAACATCTAACTTCATTCATCCATTCCTAGAAGTGCATTTCACCGACACTAAGATGGACATTAAAAATAAACGGTACAGAGGAAACCAACACTCACAAATAGATACCTTAGTGGTAAATTCCACCACCAACCCTCACAATTGTAAGCTGTAGCGGCCACATTAGTTTCCAGGTCAATCCCCCGAACTACAACCAAAGTTAGAAAAGATCATCACAGCCCTAAAACAGAATGGATGCAGACAACACATAATAAACAGGAACTTAAATCAACAACAAAGTCCATTAAGAAAATCAAAAGACGATCCGAATAGCGAATATAAAGCCATTCTACTATACATTAAAGGGACCAGTGGCAGGATTGGATGCCTTCTGTGGAGACACAACATATACAAAACTCTACAAACAATAAGATTTTTTATGAAAGTACCAGAGACAAAATCCAACCGGAAAACCAGGGTGTATATGGCGTATCATATGGAACTTGCAGCAAACCATACAAACAATCAAAAGACTATCTTCCAGAACAGAAGAGCATAAATTAGCTTTTAAAATAAACATGGTATATTTATATATCGTTCTTCTCATCCAGTCCTGCCCAATTAACCGTTTTATGTCTTCTGACTACCTAGTTTGTGGCCTTCCCCTGCTTCTTTTATTTGCTCGAGTTCCTCATTCCATAATTTTTCGTGTCTACTGATTCTCCAATCATTCTTCCAATATGTACTGCCTAATTCCACTTTAATATACATACCCTTTCTATTACTTTTATTACCATGGATCTTCGTCTTATTTCTGTGTTTGGTATGCGAACATTAAGTTTCATGTTTAGAATTCTTCTTTCCATGGCTCGTCACTTGTAGTTTACGAATTATATTTTTATTTAGTGCCCTTGTTTCTGTTCCATAGGTAAGGACTGAGAGAACACACTGGCCGAAAACCTGTGCTTTAAGCGTATTAGACACATCGGATTTAAATATTCCTTGGAATCATCGACCAGGACATCTTTTATCTCTTCTTTGTAGATCTGCTGTTAAGTTGTTTTTTGACAATTGAAATTTTGGGCCCATATACATAACATATATGTCACTATCAACTTTCTCTATTTGTATATCTTCTAATATTATTATATCTTAGCTTTGTTCTATATTGTTAGTTGAGTATTCGGTTTTGTTGCTGTTTGTTTTCAGACTTATCGCTTTTGAGTTTTTCTTCAATTCTTTTTAGTTTTTGTATATCTCTAGCTATGAAGGTCACATCATTGGCAAGTCTCAGATGTGTTAGCTTTTCACCATCTATAGTTATTTCTCTATTGTTCTAGTCGAGCGTTTTAAACATGTCTTCCGAGGCCAACGTGAATAGTTTAGAAGAGATTGATTCTCTCCGTCTTACTCCACTCTGAGTTTTTATTTCGTGCGTTTTTTTTCTGGTGTTGTTACTTGTGACGTTGTATTCATATATATATATATATATATATATATATATATATATATATATATATATATATATATATAATATGTATATATATATATATATATATATATATATATATATATATATATATATATATATATATATATATATATATATGTATATATATATCTATGTTATATATATATATATATATATATATATATATATATATATATATATATATATACTTAATGATGTTTCCATAATTGGTCGAATTTGAGCTTTGTAAAGAATTAACATGTTGTGGAGTGTAAAGCTTTCTGGTTCGAAATAATATTCCCAATTTTTGAGAAGCTCTCTTTGTTATGCCTGCAACATGTTCATGGCAGGACATACATATTTGCTCCCAAAATAACGCCCAACAAATTGAGTGACGATGTTAGAGGAACGGAGTGTCCCGACATAACTATGCCGGGTTCAGCAACGTTAACTTTTTTAGAAAAAAATGCCGCCTGGGTTTTTGTAGCGTTAAATTCCACTTGGTTACTGTCACACCAAGATAGAATTTCTTAGAGGTCTTTGTTAAGTTGAACGACCTCCTGCTGTCTGCGGATATTCGCCTGAGTAGCTGATGTCCGAGCATTCAAAGTGAATGAAGAGATAAGCGTACTGTCATCTACAAAGCTGAAGATTGGATTCCCGGTCTTTTCCAGCAGATCGTTAATGTAAATGAGAAAGAGGGAAGGAGACAGTATGGAGCCCTGGGGCACACCGGCGTTGATAGTGAAGGTGTTAGAAAGAAATCCGTCGATCGCCGCTCTCTGAGGAAACATGACAGCCACAAACAGAACTTTTCAGATATACCAGAAGGGCTTAGCTTAGCCAACAGTCCATCGTGCCAAACACGGTCGAATGCCTTGGATATGTCAAGAGCAATCGCTAGAAATTCTCTAAAGTATTCAATTGCGTTGTTCCAAACATGTGTTACATATGTATATATATATATATATATATATATATATATATATATATATATATATATATATATATATATATATATATATACATATATATATATATATATATATATATATATATATATATATATATATATATATATATATATATATATATATATATATATGTTTGTATGCTTGGTTGAATGAAAAAATCGATCCCATAAATTTATAGCTTTTCAGGATGTCCGTCCAATGGTTGTAGTCAATTGATACATCAAAAACAATCGACGCCCATTTTGGTGATAACCTGGATTGTTGTAATATTTTAACGCCTAAAATAAACAGTTTATTTTATTTTATCTTAAATTTAAAAAAAAATATATATAATATAAAAAATAATTGATGCAGAAGAATCAAGCTAATTCTGAAGTTCAGTGTGTTAAAAGAGTTTATTCATAACATTTATCTGTTATCTCAAGCTAGAATTTTTCTCACCCAGTAATAATTACTAAAAACATTTTCTAAATTTTATTGCTGTTTCAAAACGATGCAGTGTAGAACGATACAAAATAAAATTTCCATAATTGCAATACCAAATATCCGTCTAAATAAATAAAATGTTCTTCTGTTGCTTTGACATGCTATTCTTGCCATTTGCGTGCTTATACTGTCAGAACCGTTGTTAATCAGATGTTGCGCTAATAGTTTACAGCGAAACATTATTAATATCGTCATGTCTGGCATTGACTTCATCTATTGCGTGTTTTAGCTTCTCAGTATAATTAGGTTTTGACTATTTGTATCAGTAGTATATCGTGTATTTCTTTCATAAAGAAAAATCTCATATTATCTGATGAGTCTTTAATAATCTCTCTTCCGCTATCTTAAACGCTTCGTAGAATGTCGAGTTTGTTGATTTTTGAGTTTGCTCTGTCCATCTTGTAGGGGATCCACTTTTCATTCTTTTGCCTGGTACATCAGCCATGATCAACCACTCCAAACTGTCGGCCCCCTTACTCTTGCAATATGGCCAAAGTATTGGAGTACTTACTGGAGGTAGATTGATGACAATCAAAGATTTACTTTGATTAGGACAGATGCGTTGGTTCTGCGGGCTGTCCAAGAGATATGCAACATTCATCTCCAAAACTATTATTCGAAGGAATCTATATATATATATATATATATATATATATATATATATATATATATATATATATACATATATATATATATATATATATATATATATATATATATACATATATATATATATATATATATATATATATATATATATATATATATATATATATATATATATATATATAGATTCCTTCGAACAATATATATATTTATATATATATATATATATATATATATATATATATATATATATATATATATATATATATATATATATATATATATATTAGCCTCTCTTTTGCGGAGCTATTTTCTAACGCCTCGAGTTTCTTTATTTTTAATGAATATTTTATTTATTAAATAGAAGCCGTTATTTGCCCCTTATGTATATCTTAATTTTGAGAATGGATTGAATGGATATCAATACTAATAGAGGACAGAATTAGGATACCAGCTAGCTCGTTTTTTTTTTACTGGTAGAGTACATGGAGATCGAGGTAATTTTTGTACGCCTTTTGAAAATAGTCTCTATAGTTGTTTAAAACTTGGTTGGGCACCATTCATTTTAGAATAAAAAGATTCTAAGTTCAGCTCTAAAAATGAAAAAAATACTGAAGAGTTATTTAATCGTTAAAAATTGTTAAAAGAAAGAGCAGGAGTTTAGTGAAACGCTCTACTTAAATAAGAAAGAAATTCTTCCTCTTGTTACACTCTTAAAATTACATAGACCTCTTAGGCTATGAGAGTATACACATTTAAACTAGGGTTCTAGGAATTACTGATCCTAAGTCTAAAAAAAAAAAAAACAAAAGGCTTTAAAAAAACACGATCTAAAAATTTGTAAAATTAACTTCGCGGATTACACATGTTAAGTAGTCGTTGGAAATACACGTTGTAGACAGGGAGAGAGATATTTTAATTGTTGTACTACTGACTTATTGATTGGTTTCACCTCGTGGGGTTTCCATAAGCTGCTTGGCCTCTCCTGGTGAGATTCTCATCAAAAATATTGTCTCAGCCACTACTCTCCTATTCTTTTTTTGGTAGCTAATCACTTTTGTCCCGAAATGCCTTAGGATGAGCAGAATATTTAAAGGGCGGAAAAAGGCCTTAACCTTGAGAGCTAGAAACGACTCCACTTGGTCATAAAAAATCGTTACTCTACTACTGCATCACTGAGAAAAAAAACCACTACGGCGTGCGGGAGGAAAAAGCCCTTTAAAATTCCAAATGGCCGTTTGTATATCTTCTTCCTACTTCTTGGGTCAATTCCGGAACGCAAATTTTTAACAAATCAGACGCATTCAATGCAAATGAAATACGTTAAGTCAGCAACACGTTATACACGGTTGAGTTACACTGTTCAAAAATTTAAATCACTGTTTTAAGTTACACCGCTCAAAAATTGAAATCACTGCCTAATCAAACATAAAAATGTAATAAAATATAAACTATAGAAAGAAAAACAGTGTTGTAACATGATCTTAAAAACTAGGAAAAAAATGAATGTTACAAATATATATATATATATATATATATATATATATATATATATATATATATATATAAAGGGTGATTCATTTAGAGGTACTTTTTTTTTAAATAAAAAAAAATGAATAAAAACAATTTTATTTTATAATCTTTATTATCATATAAAAGAACCATTCTTTACAATTATTTCTCAAAGATAATTTCTTTCAAATGTTGTCCGCGACTACGGTTAACAACGTCCATTCTGAAGTTCCAATTTTCAATGACGCGTGTGAGTATTTCGAGTGGTATTTGGCCAATGACTCGAGTAATATTGGCCTCCAATGCCTCAATTGTAGCTGGCTTATCCATGTAGACTTTGGACTTTACATAGCCCCAAAGGAAAAAAGTCAAGAGGTGTGATGTCACATGATCTAGCCGGCCAATTCACTGGTCCAAAGCGTGAAATGATCTGTTCGCTGAATTGCTCTCGTAGTAAAGCCATGGTTTCACGGGCTGTATGGCAAGTGGCGCCATCTTGTTGGAACCAAATTTCGTCGAGACCACGGGCTTCAATTTCTGGCATCAAATAGTCTGTTATCATGGCGCGATAACGGTCACCATTCACAGTAACATTCCGGCCGGCCTCTGTTTTGAAGAAATATGGACCGATTATTCCACCGGCCCATAAACCACACCAAAACAGTTGTTTTCTGGATTTAATGGCAGCTCTTGAACCTCTTCAGGTTGTTCATCACCCCAAATACGGGCATTTTGTTTATTCACGAACCCATTAAGCCAAAAATGGGCCTCATCGGTGAACAAAATTTTTCTCGAAAACAGTGGATCTTCTTTTCCAAGCTTGTCAAGAGCCCAACGACTAAAACGGAAACGATTCGGAAGGTCGGTCGGCTTCAGTTGTTGCACTAGTTGAATTTTGTATGCTTTTAAAGAAAGATCCTTACGTAAAATACGCCAAGTTGTTGAATATGACAGGCCAAGCTGTTGAGAACGGCGACGAATCGACACTTCACGGTCTTCGTGTACACTCTCCGCTACCGCCCCTATATTTTCTTCACTACGTGCTGGATGTGGTCTATTCGGTCGAGCATTATCCAATAATGAAAATTGAGTCTCAAACTTATTGATGGTAGGGCGAATTGTGCGTTCGGTAGGCCGATTATGTGGACCATAAGTTGCTCTACGCGCCCGATACACATTCCTCGTAGAACGCCCATTTTCGTAATAAAGTTGAACAATTTGTAGACGCTGTGCCGGGCTAAGTCTTTCCATTATAAATTGTCAAACACTACTGAACAGGAATGCCACTTCAGTTGACACGACGCATGCGCAATCTGCAATTAAATCCCCATCACAAAAAGTACCTCTAAATGAATCACCCTTTATATATATATATATATATATATATATATATATATATATATATATATATATATATATATATATATGGTAAGATACGCATACCTCGTACTTAGCATTGTTGGCGGTCAGTACTGGCTTAAGTACCGCAAAAATTCTGTTCTCTTGTTTGTCGATCCTAATCCGACTGATGCGAAACGTGTCTTGGATAAGTATTTGACGAATAAGAGGACAGTAGATAGACTGCTGAAATATTGGTCTTCATCCGTTTTCAGTTGTTTTACATTAAACTATATATGTATATATATATATATATATATATATATATATATATATATATATATATATATATATATATATATATATATATATATATATATATATATATATATATATATATATATATATATATATATACATATATATATATATATATATATATATATATATATATATATAAATAAATATATATATATATATATATATATATATATATATATATATATATATATATATGTATATATATAAACTCTTTTACGAAATGTATGTATTTTCTGTTGTCATTCTCTATTATCTTTAGTAAAATATTCATGAAAATTGACGCTTCACCTTTCGCTTTCGAAAGAAACTATCTCATTTCCTGGTTTTCTAGTCTATATATATATATACATATATATATATATATATATATATATATATATATATATATATATATATATATATATAAATATATATATATATATATATATATATATATATATATATATATATATATATATATATATATATATATATATATATATATATAAATATATATATATATATATATATATATATATATATATATATATGTATATATATATATATATATATATATATATATATATATATATATATATATATATATTATATATATATATATACATATATATATATATATATATATATATATATATATATATATATATATATATATATATATATATATATGTATATATATATATATATATATATATATATATATATATATATATATATATATATATATATATATGTATATATATAAACTCTTTTAAGAAATGTATGTATTTTCTGTTGCCATTCTCTATTATCTTTAGTAAAATATTCATGAAAATTGACTCTTCACCTTTCGCTTTCGAAAGAAACTATCTCATTTCCTGGTTTTCTAGTCAGAAATAATTACTGAAAACCGTGAGAAATATTACATGTTTTAAATTAAAAACAACCGAACAGAGTGACGGGGAAAATCTACTTTAAAGTTTTTAAAACGAATATTTCTTTTAGAAAACTAAAAAAATTTTTAAATAAGATACGCATACCTCGTACTTAGCATTCTTGGCCGTCAGTACTGGCTTAAGTACCGAAAAATTCTGTTCTCTTGTTTGTCGATCCTAATCCGACTGAGCGAAACGTGTCTTGATACGTATTTGACGAATAAGAGGACAGTAGATAGACTGCTGAAATATTGGTCTTCATCCGTTTTCAGTTGTTTTACATTAAACCATATATGTATATATATATATATATATATATATATATATATATATATATATATATATATATATATATATATACATATATATATATATATATATATATATATATATATATATATATATATATATATATATATATATATATATATATATATATATATATATATATATATATATATATATATATATATATATATATATATATATATATATATATATATATATATATATATGTATATATATAAACTCTTTTACGAAATGTATGTATTTTCTGTTGCCATTCTCTATTATCTTTAGTAAAATATTCATGAAAATTGACGCTTCACCTTTCGCTTTCGAAAGAAACTATCTCATTTCCTGGTTTTCTAGTCAGAAATAATTACTGAAAACCGTGAGAAATAATACATGTTTTAAATTAAAAACAACCGACAGAGTGACGGGGAAAATCTACCTAAAAGTTTTTAAAACGAATATTTCTTTTAGAAAACTAAAAAAATTTTTTAAATCTATCCTCGATTTTTAATTACCTTCTGCTTAAATGAAGTAATTGTATCTGCGCCCTATTATAGTTAAATCAAAGTATTTTACATATTTATTTTTAAAAACTAATAGTGTAACCAATTTTATTAAGGTTTTCAAATTTTAGACTTAATGAAGATATTTGCACATTATATAGGACTTACGGTGGTTTTCTTTTTACCTGCCTGCCTAATACAATACCTGGAGGTATTGTATTAGTGAAAATTCATACTGTAAGATTTTTGCAAGTCTTCGCGTTTTACGAAAATAGTAGGAACTGGACACTATAGATTTTTAGCGATGTGGTTTTAGAAGAAGGTTAAAGAGGTGGGGATCAATAATATCGTCTTAGAAACGAAGAATCTTCTAATTTTTACCATTTACAGTATGTAGGAGGAAAAATGGGTGGTCAGCTGTAAATATATTTAAAGCTCTCCCTCGACTCAGCTTATTATTAATATCTGAATTACCTGTTACTAAAAATATTGAGTTATAATACATAGTCTAGTCACCAATTCTGTCAATCGTGCTCTACGAGTGGGAATTTTAGATAGAAATTGGTGGTGCCACTGCAGAAACGTGCACAATTTGACTTATTAGTGTTTCGTACGGAACACTTATAAGATCACTTTGGTGTCTATTTGTCCGTCTGTCACATCCGATTTAATAAGGATAAAAAGGGTAAAAATGGCATCAGCATTAACATTGGTAGAAAAAATTAAGTAATTAAAAA
This sequence comes from Pachyrhynchus sulphureomaculatus, assembly GCA_019049505.1. Lineage (NCBI taxonomy): Eukaryota > Metazoa > Arthropoda > Insecta > Coleoptera > Curculionidae > Pachyrhynchus > Pachyrhynchus sulphureomaculatus. The sequence goes on from CM032454.1 coordinate 65,449,662, forward strand.
AAACCATTTACATGAACAAATATCTTCACATACATGAAAAATATTTCTGCTTAGGTTTGTGCACCTACAACATCTAAAGGCATGTAGTTATTTCACTCATTGTCACGTTAAAAATATTGCTTTTATTTTAAAGATACAAATTTCTAATTTTTTTAAGAAACCTTGAGAAGCGAGCTGGAGTTCGTTTTTTTATATTCTAAGTTTTAGAAGTTAAATTTTGACTTAAAGGGTTAGTTTGGTAGGTGAAATCGGAAGTGAAAAAGAATTTTTTTACCAGGGCATCGAGGGGTGTCAAATGAAAGCTTGTAGAAACACGAGTCGAAAATATATGTAATGTTATACTTGCGCGCACTTTTCTTGGTACGATTTTTTAAAAAATTGCGAAAAACGCTGTCTCCCCCTTATCTCGAAAAGTACTGATCAAAAAATTTTGAAACATTTCTGGAATATTCTTCACAGGGTATAGATTGAAGAAAATTATCACGAGTACATTAGCTTTAATAATTTATCTAACATATAAAAAAAGCAAAAAATTCAGGTTAACAGTTTTCAGTAAAGATCGCAAAAAAATTTTGTTGAAAACTCCTTTGGGGTATGTTTTGTGAAGTCATTGATCATTTTATACCTCCGTAACATTTTTTTGTTTATTTTAAAAGCAATCAACGTACGGAACATTATATGCGCAAGTCCGACTTGCCGGTTTTATTTATTTTTGAGTCAAAGTGTTGTAGAGTAGGAAAACCTTACGGTTTTGGCGTTATCAAAGTAGAGAAAAAAATTTGGGAGATTCTGTGTTTTTAAAGTGTTGGCTGAATACTGAAAATAGGTTCTAACTATTTATTCATTGACTTCAAAACAAAAATTGGTCATTTCAAGATGTGTGACATTGTTCAAACATCGTAATACTAATGTATGTTAATCTAAATACGCTTCTGCACCCACATAACGAATTTCTCGAATGTGTGTATGTTTCTTCTTAAACGTTTCCAAAACTACTAAATCGATTGCTTAAAAAACCTGCTTACCCACCTACTTGCCCACCCGTGGTAGGTAGGAGGGTAAGTAGATAGGCCGGAGAGTATACAGGCGGTTGGCATCCTGTATATCAAGCCTCTCTGTGCCACTTTTGTAGTCACTCCTTGTTATAGACTCGCCAAAAAAAAAAAAATTGAACCAACTTCAATAAGTTAAAATAATATTCTCATCCCTTAATCTTAGAAAATTAGTATCTGCCTGTAATTATCATGGAAATTTGTACGATCATCATTATAAACTAGAAATGTAAAAAATTGAAGTCATATGCAAATCTTAAATTAATACACCAGATATAATACGGAAACACAAGAAATAAAGTAAAATTGTCAAGTTGACGTAGGTTTTGCACCTAAAAAGAAAGTTTTTAATCAAAAAACCATATTAGCCAAATTCAAAAAACCAAGAATAAAATGGCAATTGCCGCTTAAGTAAAATTTCTTGCTACAGAAGCACACTGAGGAAGGACCCCGCGTGTAATACTGCTAGAGTGTGATCTGATTTTTACCTCTCGATTTACGAATGCTTCGACTTCAAAATTTTGTTTAATTTTATTTGTTAACGTATTAGATTTTATGTATTAAGTATTAACGACATATTGCTTTCATGAGTTAAACAGTGAAGGTTTCTTTGATAATTATATTTTCTTTTATGAGGAGGTAGGTAGAGTACTTACTTTTTAAGATTAATGGCAGATGTTACTCTGTACATTTTATCACTTTTTTAAAGCCGGTTTAATTTTTGCTTATATTTTAGTTTTATTAGCGAAAAGATTAAACAAAATAAAAAAGGCTAAGGCAAGACAAAACAACTCTGGTTAAAAAGCAAGGGTTCATCTTTTATGAACCCTGAAGACTTGCGCTAAGTTCTTAAATAAATATTCTTTAACTTTGAGTCTTAACTTCAATAATTGCGTTAGAAAGACTAACTGAATTTATTACAAGACAGTGTACTTTGATTAAGTTATTCTTTAGTGTGAAAAGTCACTTATATTATTTATTTTTAAACTGCAAAAACCTACACATGTATTTTAGTTAAGCAAATCACTTGAACCTTCCCTTGAAGACGTTAAAAATTTTTTTCAGAATTTTATTAGAAGTTTTTTATTAGTTTGACTTAAAATATTATATATTCTCTGATATTTGGCTCATTTTATACTGTATCCAATAAAATGATACATACCTATAGTTATTCTTTTCTTTGCTTTTATATATTGTCGAGTTTTAACATAATACCTTTCTGCCCGCAGAATAATTCATGTACGTCCATTTTTCATACAAATTTCATACCACCTGCTTGTTAACGGCCAGTTTTAAGCTATTATTCCATTTGTATTTTAGACCGGCGCCATTTCTATTATTATTTATTACCCTCGTGTTCCTTTTAACTCCAATTTTCCGGCCATTGTCAGGGTATTAGCGAGTTTTCACCAGAAAATTTTCAGTTTATTTTATTGTGTGGGATATAAAACTTAAACCCGACGGTTTTAGTTTTTTATTTATTTATTTATTTATTTTTTTGTTTTATTGTAACCAAACTTTCGAGGCATTATTTGCCCATAAATTAATAATGTAATTAAGTTTTAACTTTTTGATTTAATAAGATAAAATTAAAAATACTTGTTTAATATACCTATGTATGTTATCAACAAGACATTTGGGTCTATATTTAAATATATATATTAATATATATATATATATATATATATATATATATATATATATATATATATATATATATATATATAATTTTACCCTCCTTTCTGTACAGGGAAAGTCAACGGTAGAGTAAAGTTCATTATCTCATTTGTTTCGGGAATGACGAAACAATGTTAAATACAATAATTTTAGGGCATATTAAGGTGCATAGTTTAAAATTATTTTTTTACAAAGTACTTCAAACAAAGTGTAGCCGATACAACATATGTTTTTTTTTAAATGGAACATCCTATTTTCTAATTTATTTTTAAATTTTGCTTAAAATTTTATAACTTTTCTTATTAATAATGTTATATACCTAAACCTAGTAGTTTTTCTAATATTTCAATTTTTTTTTTTAAAAATACTAGTTTTCAGTTTTGTAAAAAATTGCCAGTAGCGCCATTGTTTCTGAAGGTGGAATACTATAGTTGGTACCAGCATTCTATAGAGATATGTAAATAAATTTGAGTTAGATGCTACAGGGTGTTCAAAATAAATTTATGCATTTCGACTATTTTAAATTGAAAAATCTCAAATTTTTTAAGAGGCACACCCTGCATATTATTATTTTTTCTGATAGATTTTACAAGACCCTTCAACTTTTATTAAGTATGTCATATACCTATTTGTAATAGTTTTCGATTTATTTTGAAATTTTCAATTTTTACCCTTGTTTTTAATACATTTACGCTATTGTGAAAACGTAAACAAATAGTTAATAATAAATTTAATATAGTTTAATTTATCTAATGATTAATTATTATGACGTAATAAATGTTCAAAAATATGCCCGTCTACTTGAATACACATGTTTAGTCGTTTTACTATATTTTCCTTCACTTTCCTTAGCATAAAGGGCGGTATTGTCCTGCACGCATTCCGTATCCTATTTTCCTTATCTACTGGTGTTATAGAGGGATTCACATAAACACAATTTTTAATGTAGCCCCACAAAAAGAAGTCTAAAGGTGTTAAATCACATGATCGAGGGTGCCACTGAATGAATCCATCCCTACCGATCCATTTTTGTGGGTAACGATCGTTTCAGAAATTCCCGAACTTCCCGGTGGTAATGAGCAGGAGCTCCGTCTTGTTGAATCCACATTTGTTCCCTTTCAAAGGTATCAACTTCTTCAAGAAGCTGGGGTAATTCGTTTTACAAAAAATTTAGATATCTAGGCCCGTTAAGCGGTTCGCGGAAAAAATATGGAGTAATAATTCGAAACTTTAATATTCCACACCATACATTAAGCGACCAGTGGTTTTGGTTTTGAACTTCCCGGACCCAAAATGGATTAACTGTTGAATAATAATGCATGTTATGGCTATTAACTGCTCCATTACTGCGAAAAGTAGCTTCATCAGAAAACATTATTTTGGATAAAAAATTTGGATCGGCCTCTATTGCTTCATTCATGGTGGTACAAAAGTTTACTCGTCGTTCAAAATCACGGTCTTGAAGGTCTTGGTGTAGTTCCATATGAAAGGGATGATACTTGTATTTTCTCATGGTGCGATTAGCCGTAGAATGGGATGTGTCAGATAAGTCACCCAGTTGATGGTTGCTGACCTGGGGATTATCTTCAACATGAAGTAAAATCTCCATTTCTATTTCCTCATTGGTAGCATTCTGGTTTACTAGTTTTCGTTTCGTATACTCAATGCTACCACTACTTTCAAACCGTTCCATTAAGCACTGAAAAGATTTTCTAGATGGTATACGTCTAGGCATACGGGTACTTCGCTCTGTAAAGCCTTACTGCCAAAAGACAATTTTTTCCCGCCTCGCCCAGTATATAAGACATAGCAATTGATTCATTTATAGGAAAATCCATAATTATTACCTTTATACGTCACTTACTACAACAAATTAAACTATTTTTACTTGCTTAATATACATGTCAAAATTTGAGAATGCCTATATTTTTATTTTGTCTTGGCAACTATAATGTTATAGTGCAAGTGTATTAAAAACAAGGGTAAAAATTGAAAAATTCAAACCAAATCGAAAACTATTAGAAATAGGTATATAAAATACTTAATAATAGTTGGAGGGTTTGGTAAAATCTATCAGAAAAAATAATAATATACCGGGTGTGCCTTTTAAAAAATTTGAGATTTTTCAATTTAAAATAGTCGAAATGCAGAAATTTATTTTGAACGCCCTGTAGCATCTAACTCAAATTTCTTTACAAATATCTTTTTTTCATCTCTATAGGACGTTCGTACCAATTATGAGTATTCCACCTTCAGAAACAATGGCGCTACTGGCAATTTTTTACAAAACTGAAAACTAGTATTTTTTTTTTAAATTGAAATAATTAGAAAAACTACTAGGTTTAGGTATATAACATTATTAATAAAAAAAAATTAGAAAATAGGATGTTCCATTTAAATTTTTTTTTTTTTATTGGTCTAGCACACGTGCTGCAGGGAAGTCCCTAAAGCGCTCCAGGACGGCACGAGTGCGGAAAAAGCGATTCACGTTGTTCTTGAATCGCTGTAAATTGTACTCGGTAGGAAACACAGCACTGGGCAAATTATTCCAAAGGGATGACGTTCTCCATATAAAAGATTGCTTGAAAAGCGTCGTACCCGGAGTAACAAGCTGAACCTCATACGGATGCGAAGCACCAGCGCGACGTGTATTTCTAACATGCACCGCTTTGGGAGGAATTAAGCGGGCTACATCCTTCGAACACTTTCCATGAAAATACTTGTAGAACAGACTCAAGTCGCCAATCGTTCTTCGATGTTCCAGCGAATCAAGGCCGCCGGTCAATTCCGGGTCCCCAATCAGACGGACCGCTCTTCTCTGAACAGAATCCAACAAATGCAGTGTATGTTTGGGAGCGGAGCCCCAAACGTGGGAGCAGTATTCCATAGTTGGTCGAATTTGGGCTTTGTAAAGAATTAACAGTTGCTGTGGGGTGTAAAGCTTTCTGGTTCTAAATAATATTCCCAACTTTTGAGAAGCTCTCCTTGCTATGCCTGCAACATGTTCATGCCAAGACATATTTACTCCCAAACTAACGCGCAACAAATTGAGCGACGATGCTAGGGGAATGGAGTGCCCGACATAACTACGTCGGGTTCAGCAACGTTAACTTTTTTAGATAAAACTGCCGCTTGGGTTTTTGTAGCGTTAAATTCCACTTGGTTACTGTCACCCCAAGATAGAATTTCTTCCAGGTCTTTGTTAAGTTGAACGACCTCCTGCTGTCTGCCGATATTCGCCTGAGCAGCCGATGTCCGAGCGTTCAAGGTGAATGAAGAGACAAGCGTACTGTCATCTGCAAAGCTATAGATTGGATTCCCGGTCTTTTCCAGCAGATCGTTAATGTAAATGAGAAAGAGAGTAGGAGACAGTATGGAGCCCTGGGGCACACCGGCGTTGATAGTGAGGGTGTTAGAAAGAAATCCGTCGACCGCCACTCGTAAAGAACGCTCTCTGAGGAAACATGAGAGCCACAAACAGTACCTTTCAGACATACCATAAGAGCGCAACTTAACCAACAGTCCATCGTACCAAACACGGTCGAATGCCTTCGATATGTCAAGAGCAACCGCTCGAGATTCTCCAAAGTGTTCAATTGCGTTGTTCCAAACATGTGTTACATAAGTCAGAAGATCTCCTGTTGATCTATGTTTACGAAAACCATATTGGTGATCGCTAATAATATTGAATCGTTCAAGATATTTTAGAAGATGCTCATTGATAACCTTTTCCATGACTTTCGACATTATTGAAAGCAGTGCAACTGGTCGGTAGTTATTTGGCAAGGTCTTCTTACCTTTTTTAGGTATCGGCTGAACCGTAGCACATTTCCAGCAGGACGGAAATATTCCCTTTCTGTAGGTTAGGTTAAAAAGTCTACAGAAAACTGGTGTTAGTTCCCTTGCACAGTTTTTGAGAACTATGGCAGGTATTCCGTCAGCGCCAGAAGCCTTCTTGGTGTCTAGCTTCATTAAAATACGCTTTATGATGCGCTGTCTGAAGACAACATCGGGCATTCTTGACTGCAATATGGGAATAGTAGGTGGTGTTTTTCCTTGGAAATCGACAGTAGAATGTGAAGCAAAGAGTTCAGCCAACAAGTTCGCTCTCTCAACAGGTGTGGTTGCAATGGAATTATCTGGCCGTGTGAGTGGTGGTATGGTGGATTTGGTAAAATTTTGACTAACTGCCTTAGCGACTGCCCAAAAGGACCTGGAATTATTGGGACAAGCGAGAAGTTTGTTTCTAATTCGTTGATTGTGTGCCTCCTTGGTTTCGTCGATAATTCCCTTGCATCTGTTCCGGGCATTAACAAAGATGTTTCGATTTAAGGTGTTAGGATTTTCACGCCATTGTCGGTAGGCAATATGTTTAGAAGCAACAGCTTCTTTGCATTTTCGGTCGAACCAAGGCTTGCCGTTGGAGGAGCATTTCTTTGAAAAAGGGATGTAAGCTTCCATACCAGCCAAAATAACATCGGAGACCTCCCCGGCGCAGTCAGATGGGTTATCGGATCGAAAACAAACGTCCATCCAAGGGAAAGTTCGAAAGTATTCCATGAGATCTTCCCATTTAGCAGATTTGTAGTGCCAAATCTTGCGCGGCCTAGGCGCCTCTCTGTCACTGATTGGCAGGATACTCGATGTCGAAAGCAGTTTATGGTCGGAAGAACCTAACGACGGATTTACGGTGACCGTGTAAATCTCCGGATTGGTGGTTAAAAACAGATCAAGATAATATACAAATATACATATGTTACATATCGTACACGTATACAAAATACATATGTTATATCGGCCACACTTTTTTGAAGTACCCTGTATACTCAAAAATAATTTTAAACTGTGCACCTTAACATTCCCTAAAACTATTGTATTTAAAATTTTTTCGTCATTCCCGAAACAAATGACTTATTGAACTTTACTTTATCGTTGACTCACCCTGTACTGGTCGAGACGAGTATTTTTTTAAAAAGTAGCAGTATCCGATGATTTTTACCTCAAAATCGTATTCTGGCCGGACTATAACATCTGAATATTAGATATTGCATTTTGATTTTCTTGGATATTATTATTGAATGTCTGTTCGCCTACCTGTGATTTCTAAATGGTCTAGTTAAAGGTTCGAATTACGGAAGTGGTAACTGAAATTTGTTTTTTTAATAGGTTTTCAATTTGGCGTACACACACAGTTCCTTTTTCTATACAGTCAATAAAATACTGCTCATCCGAGGCGTCTAAATTACCCGTTATAGAGTTCCAGATAGTTCCTGCTCCGTTAAGTAAACCACGTTTCGATCGAAAATCAAATCGTTTAGTGTCATATATGAATCCGTGATTTGTCTCAGGATGCTTAAGTGCGTCTGGGCTCAGGTTTTCAGGGCTGACATTTTTTTATTTCTATTCTTTTTAAATAGGCAGGATAGGATTTTGTCATTTTCGAGATGGCTTCTTTAAAGGGTGGAAGTTCTTTGTATATTAGGTTCATTTATTATTTAGTTAGATAGCACTTTCCTTATGGAAGAAGAGCCCTATGGTGCTATTTATTGGTGTTATGGTGAATTGAAACGTTGTGGCTGACAATAACCCGAAGAATCCGAAAAGAAGGATTTCGAATTATTCTGTGTAGGGCTTCAGTCTGCCCCAGTTTATTAAATTTGTTTTGTTTCTAAGTTTATTACTTTTGCTGAGTTCCCAAATATTTCTTGCATTTGAAAAGGGCCATTAAATTTATTTTGTGCCTTATCGTTATTTGTGATTCCTTTATGTTTACTTTGTCTTCAGCTTTATATTCGGAAATTTATCCGGAAACTGTTTTATCGAACTTAACCTTCGTTGTAATGAAAGACTGATATTGTCAAATTTCCACTTTATTTAGATTCACTGAAACTGTATGACGCGTTTCGCTATACTATAGCTTCTTCTGATACAAAAGTGTTTTGTATCAGAAGAAGTTATAGTATAGCGAAACGCGTCATACAGTTTCAGTGAAACTAAATAAAGTGGAAATTTGACAATATCAGTCTTTCATTACATTCGTTATGAATTTACATCAAGTAACAGCCACAACAATTCAAAGTCTAACCTTCGTTTTTTATTTTTGCATTGCAGATTTTATAGTAGTATTTCATGCGATTGTCTAGGCCTTTAACATATTTGGTTATTAGTTCTTTTTGGTTATACAGGACTTTTGGTGGACTTAGGACTGAAAATTAATTCATGGGAAGTGCGGCCGTGAGTTTTATTTTTTGTGTTGTTGTAACAAATAAGCGCGTAACGGGTGTTCATGAGTATTCTCAGCAGTATGGACTTTGAGCATTTCCATAAGGTTTGCATGACATTTTTTCAGAGGGTCATTGGATTGTGGGAGACGGCTGCTAGAAAATATCAATTTTATATCGTAAAGTTTGCATAGATTCCGCATTAGGGCGTTATTGATTTCATGGCCATGGCCACAATGGATTCTTAGTGGCTTACCATTGTACTGGAAAAGCACTAATAGGGTATTCACTATTGATGAAGATTTTTATTTGCCATGGGGTAAGCCTCCCTAAATTTAGTTTATTCATCTCGAATAGTCAATGCGTAATTTCGGGTCGGATACTCAAATGTATCGACATTAATTCTTTCAAAAGGAGTTTTAGGGATTAAGATTTTCCTGCAAATTTTTTGATTTTTGAGAAATTTCCCAACTTTTTATAAGTTTTTCTACATCTTTTGGAAGTCCTGGCCAATAATTATAACATTGGTCTAAATAATTCGTATTTGATCTTCGTCTGGAGTCATAACAATATTATTACAAGTTTTTAATTTTATTTCTTTTTCCGTAAAAATAAAAGAAAGAATTTCTAATATAGGTAATTTTAAATTGTTTTCTATGCAATACGTATCTGCCATACTAAATTCATTTTATTTATAAAGGATAAAAACAGATTTGTTACCCTGTTTTCTGGATCGAAACTATTTTCAGTCTCTGATCATTTTGCTAGACAAAAAATTTATTTGGTTTTGTGAAAAATTACGTAATTTTTCAACACTTCGATAATTTTGTAATGTGGACCTTCCATCTTGTTTACCAAAAGGAAGTGACTACATTTTTATGAGTTTGGTCTAACGATTGAGCATATGAAGTTTCAAATTTAGAATACTCATTAATTGATTTAGCCTTATAAAGATTTACAAACGTATTAAATTCATTTTTAAATTTGTCAAGATCAGTCTCGTCTTACTGTTTTCATCAGACTTTTCCTTTTCGTTTTTTAGATTTCGTTTGTTGATGGTCAAATGTCGTTATCTACGTTAGTTGCATGTATTACTATCGTTACTTTGGAAGTTCGTGCATTGTTGGAAGTGGTTTAATTTTATTCGGGATGACGCGCTCGTGTTTTTATTTACCTTTCCGTGTCTGTACTCAATTTTACAATCGTACTGTTCTAGTTTTAAACACTATCTGGCTAGTTTAGTTCCTGGGTTGTGAAAAAAAGCCAGGGGGCGATGGTCCTAATAAGGGTGAATTTTCGACCCTACAGGTAAGATTTAAAATGCTTCACCTCCCAAACAATAGTGAGTAATTCGTGTTCTAGTGTGGACTACTTACTTTCTACGGCACATAGAGATCTCGACGCATCAGCTATTGGTAAATCTTTACCTATTGGTCTTTGGGAAAGAACAACGCCAATAGTAAAAGTGCTGGCGTTAGTTGTTAACAGGTGCTCTTGAAAATTGTGACAAATAGGAAATGGATTAGAGACATGCGCCTTTTTTAGCTCCTCTGAAGATCTCTTACACGCGGAATCAAAACAGAAAAAGGTGTTTTTTTTTTCAATAAATGAATTAACGGTTTCGATGTTTTGACGAAGGGAGGATAAATTGGCGGTAATAGCCTGCTAATCTCAAGAAGGATTGAATATCTTTAGATGTCTTTGGTTGCCGGAAATTTACGATTCATTTAACTTTGGATGGGTTAGGTTTAACGCCTTCTGAGGTGATAAGATAACCGAAGTATGCTACCTGTTTTCTCAATAATTCACACTTGACAGGTTGAATTTTAAGATTTCCCTTTCAAACACCTAAGACATCAGTTACACATGAGATGTGTTTGTGGATGGTTGGAGAATAGACTATGATGTTGCACACGTAGACTAGACAACGTTCGTTTTGAATGTCGAGAAGAATATTGTTCATGGCACACTGGAATGTGGACGGAGCAGTTTTGCGGCCAAAGAGCATTCGGACGAACTCATAATGTCCGTTTTCTACCGATAAAGCAGTTTTCTGAATGTCTTTTGGGTCAGTTTCTATTTTATGAAATCAAGATGGAAGATCAAAGGTCATGAAATATTCGTATCTTTTTAGCTAATCCAGAAGATCGGCGATATTGGGTAATGGAGACCTGTCAACCAGTGTAGACTCTCTTTGGTTACAGTTATGGATTACTGTGTGCCATTTCTGTTTGTTTCTTCTTTATTTAAATGATCTGTTCTTAGTTGACTTTTAGTTATAGAGAATTTGTCAGGCTGACATTTTCTGTATTAAAATTATAAAATGGTTCAGTGGTGCTATCTCTCTGTTCAAAAATCGTATCGGAAAAATCGACAATTTTGGTAATCGCGTTCGCGTTTATGACTGAAGTAAGGAATTCGCCGCGTTCGTCAACTGTACTAATGCATTAGGAATTCTGACGTCGAACAGAGAGCAAGAGAAAATCCTAGCAGTTTTAGTGATCTAAATTTTCGATGATCGTTTGGAGTCTGGTTGTAATCGTCGTATTGGTTTACTGTCAGGTAATCATATTCTAGATCGTCAACGTTCTGATAATTATCATATAGTCAGTGTTTACGTGATAGATCCTTTGTAGATTAGACCGCAAATTGGGATTGCATTGACCATCATTGCTGTGGATGATTTGAAGTCGTAGAATGGGTTGTCTCTGGAAGCTAGAATTTATAGAAGAATTGTAATTTTCTTACTAGAAACGACACTGGAAATATGCCCTTTACGTCGACATTTAAAGCGTTTTATGGGTTGAGAAATTGGTTTTTGATTACTGCTGGTTTTGGAAGCTGCGGTTTAACTATCTTTTGATTTTCAAAGTAGAAGCTCTCTTTTAATTCAGCCTTGATTTTGCAATAATTCGCTGGATTTCCTGTGCGAATGAGTTGTCTTAACCTGAACTAACCCAGTCAGTAATGAATTTAAAGATATATTATCTATTAGAGAAGTTTGTGCTTTTGGTCTTGAGTAAGAGGAAATTTTTGTATGCTCGTGTAATGTTTTGTAGAACTTATGTTCTATTATAAAAAGTAAGCAATAACTCGTTTGGTAAGTAAGATTCCTAGAATCACCGAAATGTAGATTAAGTGAAATAAATTTGGATTTCTTGAACTAATTAGCTGAAAAGATCTGCCTCTAAGCTTATTTTTATGTGAATCATCGATAACATTTTTTGATCTGTGGTTGATATATTATAACCGTGCTAATATATATTTAAGGAGGTTCCCAAAAAGATCACTTCTCAATTCTAGAACGATCGAGAATATTTCCGATAACTTATAAGGTTCAATTTTGGGTCGATATCGTCAACTTGATTATTGGTAGCCATTGCTGGTATTATTTAACTATAAACTTAAAATATGATAAATAAAAACCAAAGGGTAACAACCATATTTAAAAATAAATCAATTATACGAGATGATTCATAAAACTTACAGCAGTAAGCGCATCTGGGTCGTCGTGTTCTTGACTAACCTACTAGGGGCTTCACCAGGTGTTCTTTTCGTAGCTTCGTCAAGCGAGAGCGATTGACGTGGCTTAAGTTCTTCTCTGTTGAGGGTTTAGGAGCCGCTGATGCCAGTTAGAATTTTCGTGTTCTGTACTTTATCAGGACACTTTCCGGCAAAAACCTTGTCCCAGGACCCATTCCGTAAAAATGTGCAACATTTTGCATATTTTCATTAGAAAATCTAGATTTGTTAGCTATACTTTTTTAGCTTTAGTCATTTGATTACATTGACATGCCAATAGTTAACCGTAATGGTCAGTCTGGAATCGGGCTCCAGACTATCATCATCATTAGCTTATTCCATCCACAGTCGGATGTAAGCCTCCCCAAGTTGTCTCCAATGAGCTTTGTTATGTGCTTTTTTGCATCCAATCGTGTCCTGCTAATCTTTTTATCTTGTCTGTGGTCTACCTCTGCATCTTTTGTGTTCTCTAGGCTTCCATTCAACTCACTCACAATATACCTAGAAATCGCATAAAACAATAGGTTTATAACTCAGAAATCCAAACGAAATAACATAAAGCTAGAATAACATTGTATGTGGTAATTTCAATGTGGTGTATGTAGGACAAATCAACAGACAGATATCTGTAAGGTTTAAAGAACACATGTTCAGCATCCATAACCAAGAAAATATATTATCTATCTATCTATCTTAAGATAATAATAATGAAGCAGAATTTACTGCTTTAGTGAATCTGGTTATTACTGAATTCTGAATAAGACCAATTACTTACCTTAGCCATGTTCTATAGTTAAATGCTTTATCTTGATAGAAAATATACTCCGTATTTTTGTCAAAGAATACGAGAATTTTTAAATATTGTTTTCTGTCATGTATGTTTCATGTGTACCAAGGAAGATTACAGAGATTTCGAAAACATTTTTCCCACTAAAAATAAAATGCTGACTACAGGCTACAAAATCAATTTTAACAGTTGTAAACGAATAACCATCGTTGAATACTATAAAACGAGAATCATCCGAGGAACCACCGAAATTGAAAAAATGATACTTTAAACACCTTAAAGCGATGATGCGCTCCATCTTCCAACGTAATAACACAACATACCAACGCATCAACAACTAACAGTTTACTGCACCGACCAATCAGCACTACCTTAAGCTCCGACAGCTCATAAGTAGCATGCATTACTTACAAATTTTCATTTTACCATCACAATATATATATATATATATATATATATATATATATATATATATATATATATATATATATATATATATATATATATATATATATATAATCAATCGGTTTTATAACGTCTTCCGTCTTCCGATGCCTAATTTCCACTCCTCCCGGTTTCTCCATCCCTCCTCCTCCAGATCTCTCTCTAGTACTTCCTTGTTGATTCCTGCTCTCCAGCTTTGGCGTGGTCTTCCTCGCTTTCTTTTTCCATGAGGGTTCCAATTTAAAATCTTTTTAGGCAGTCGGTCTTGAGACATTCTCTGTACATGTCCGTACCATACCAACTGTTGGGTTCTGATTTCGTCCACTATATCGTGCTTTATTTCTAAAGCTCGCCTTATCGTGTCATTTGGTATGCGGTCTTTTCTGGATTTTCTGGCTGCTCGTCTCCAGAAATCCATTTCTGTAGCTTTTAGTATTTTTTCTGTTCTTTCCTTTAATGGCCACACCTGGGAGCTGTAAGTTATTATACTTTTCACTATTGAGTTGTAAATTCTCTTCTTATTTTCAATGGTTATGTTTTTGTCCCATAGTATACTATTAAGCATTGCAATAGCTTTTCTTCCTTGGATATTCCTCTCGAATATTGCTTCTTCCAGTGTTCCGTCCCTAGATATTCTCGTTCCCAAATACTTATAACTGGCACAGTGTTTGATGGTGTGTCCTGTGGCCAGTTTCAAGTCCTGCTGTTGTCCTCCGACGCACATGTACTCGGTCTTTTTAATATTGACTTCTAGGCCCCATTTTTCATATTCATCCATAAGTTTTCGTGTCATGTATTCCATATCATCGATGTCCTGAGCGACTACTACCTGGTCATCTGCGAATGATAGCGTGTACAATGTAGTATCGTCATCCAGTGGTAATCCCATACTGCTGCATTTCCTTTCCAGTTCTTCAGTGCACTCTCCAAATAGATTTTAAATAGCGTTGGGGATATACAGCAGCCCTGTTTGAGACCCTTTGTGACCGGGAACCCTGTTGTTATACCATATTTGGTTTTCACACTACTTGCGTCTTGGTATAAGGATTTTACGGCTTTAATTATTTCGGTGCTTACATTACTCTGTTGTAGTGTTTCCCACAATCTCATTAGGGGCCCGCTGTCGTAGGCCTTTTTTAGATCACCAAACAAGACATGGACTTCCTGATCAAATGCGGTTTTCTTTTCTAGGATTTGTGTCAGTGAGAAGAGATGGTCTATTGTGGATCTTCCTGCTCTAAAGCCTGCCTGTTCTTCAGCTTCTACGTCCGCGTATTCCGTTTCTATTCTATTTTTAAGTATTTTTCCGTAGATCCTGTAACCGTTATTCCCCTATAGTTATCGCAATTATTTTTGTCTCCTTTCTTATGAATTGTTGATATGTATGATATTTTCCATTCCTCGGGTACTTCTAATGTGTTAATGCATCTTTGGAATAAGTTCCTCAAAGCGCTAAATAGCTTTTCAGTTCCGTATTTTACTGGGATGTTTCCTGGTCCTGGAGCTCTACCATTTTTTAGCGTTTTACATACTTCTTTAACTTCTGATGTTGTTATCCTTATTGGGGATCCTCGTATAACTATATTTGGGTTTCCATGTTGGGTACTTTTGAACTCTGGTCTATCTTCTGTTAGCATATTTGTAAAATATTGGTTCCATTTTTCTGGTGTTATTGGTGAGAAGATTTCTCTTTTCCGTTCTGCTCTCATATTTTTAAGAAGTCTCCAGCTTTCTGTGCTTTTTCTTCCTCCTATGTAAGTGTTGAGTCTTGAGCATGTCTTTTCCCATTGGTTGTTCTTTTTGTCACTAATCGTTTTGCGTACTCTAGCTTGGGATTCTTTGTATTTTACTTTGTCGTTTGTGCTCTTTGAACTTAAGTATTTGTGATAGCTTTTCCGTTTTTCTTCAATTTCGTATTTAATTTCTTCATCCCACCAATATGGTTTTTGCTGTTTTTCCCTTTTCTCTTGGTATCCTAATGCTTCCAGTGCGGCTGCGTGTAGGCATTCCTTTATATACTTATATTCTCTTCTATATTAACAAATCCCGTCCGTTGTATCTTTTGGTCCAGTCTACTCTTGTATAGATTTCTGATACTTTCATTTTGTAAGCTGTCTGTATTATATCTTATTGTTGTTTCACTTGTTGTGTGCTGTGTACTTGTATCTTCCAGTTTGCTTTCCCGTGTTGTTCGTAAGATTATCTTTCCTTTCACGAGGTAGTGGTCGCTGCCACATGAAGCCCCTCTTTGGACTCTTACATCTAGGAAGTTTAATCTAGATCTCTGACGTATTATCATATAGTCGATAATACTTTTTAAATCTCTTGTTGTTTGTCTCCACGTATATTTATGAATATCCCTATGCTGGTAGTATCCGTTTAATGTTGTAAGGTTGTTTTGTTCACATATCTCTATAATTCTTGTTCCGTTGTCGTTAGTAACTTCTTAGCCATATTTTCCTACCACTTTATCGTGTTCTTTCCTTCCTATTCTTCCATTTAGATCACCCAAAAGTAATATCTCTCTTGATGTTCCAATTTTGCGTATTTCCTCATTTAGTTGTTCAAAAAATGAATCCTTGTTATTAGCCCGATCGTCTTCGTTGACAGCGTATACCCCCAGTAAGGTTGTGTTATTACCTAGTATTTTGAGATTCATCTTTATGATTCTTTCACTAATCGGTTCCCAGGTGGTTATGAATTTCCTCAGTTTTTCTGTGTATTAGTATGGATACGCCTTGTTTTGCTCTATCTTCTTTGGGCACTCCACTATAAAAGTGATCGTAATGCCCCCAACTTTCGGAGCCTTTTCCTTTCTTCTTTGTTTCCGTCAGTACTGCAATTTCGACTCGAAGATTTTCTAATTCATTTACAACTTCATTTACTTTCCTGGAGAGACCTTGTATGTTCCATGTACCACATATCGTTGTCCTTCTTCTTTGCCGTTTTCGTCTTCGTATATCCGTTCGATTCCGAGGCTTTGGATTAGGTTTTTTAGCAGAGGCTTTTTTTACATAGGGTAGGGAGCTGGCCTACCGCTACAACCCTCCTCCTTTGTCCGGGATTGGGACCGGCAGTGACAACTGTAAGCTACTCAATCCACCTACAGCCGCCACAGGCCCATCACAATAACGACCATTAATTCAAATGGCGAGGCGTCTGCGACTTTTCAGTCAAAAGAACACTAACCACCGTATATTATCCTTGATCTACAAGGAAACACATTTTCCATCTGTGAATCCCTACGGACTGACATATAATTGAAAAGGCGAGTACAACTTGCACCGATCTCAGAATTTTGCTTAATTTTGTATGTTTATCCAATGTATTTTACGTATTGCCTGTTAATTAAGTATTGCTTACATTTCGTTTGGCGAGATTACAGCGAATTATATTTTCTTTTAACAGCCGGTAATTGTACTTTTTATAGTTTTTGTGAAGATGGTTTCTTTTCTTCATGAACCTTGTTATTATTATTCTTCTTTCTCACATTTGGTCAATGTGGTTCCATGTTTGGCTGACGGGCCTAAGCCAAGTCAGCACAAACACTATTACCATTGTGTATCAAGGAATGACCTGACGATGTTACATGTTTTCAAAATCATTGACTTTGAATGTTTCTGTGTATGTTTGTGTCGAGTCCTAATTGCACTAAGTGCGGTGTGAATGTTATTGGTGTAAGGCCTGTGGCTGATATGATGAGGCGGACAATGTTGAGTTTTTCTTTTTTTCCATAGTTTTTTATTTCTCGTGCAAGGTCTGTGTATTTGGAGATTTTTTCTGTGTATTTCGTTTGGATGTTTGTGTCGTTGGGGACAGCTATGTCAATTAGATAGGTGACATTTCCTTTTTTGCACTAAAAAGTAACATCGTGTCTATTGGCGAAGACTGTTTTATCTGTGTGGATACTGATGTCCCAGTAGAGCTTGTAATCTTTATTTTCGAGTATGGATGTTGGTGTGTATTTGTAGTAGGGATCTGTGTTTTCTATGAGTTTGTATGTTGTGGCTAGTACTTGGTGAACTACTTTTGCATCTGAGTCATGTCTGGCTGTGTATTCTGTCCTGGCTAATATTTTACATCCGCTCGTTATGTGTTCGATCGTTTCTTTCTGCTGGTGGCATTTCCTACATCTGTCTTCTGTAATAGTTGGGTCTTTGATGATATGCTTTTGGTAGTTTCTGGTTAATATGACTTTATTCTGGATTGCAAGTAAGAAGCCTTCTGTTTCAGGGAATAGCTGCCCATCCTGTAACCAGATGTATGATTGTTTTTTATTTACGTGGTCTTGTTCTATGTGGTATTTGTGTTTTCCGTGAAGGGTTTTTTCTAACCACGTTTTCATCTTTTCCTGTTGTAAGTGGGTGTGACTATGTGTGTCTGCTGGGTGGTCTACCTGGGATAAGCCGAGAGTTGTGTCGTTTTTGTCTGCTTTCACTGTTGCTGTGTGGAGGCTGGTTTGCCTGCTGTGAAAGAATTTCCTAAGTGCTTGTATTTGTCTTGTGTGTAGTGCTCTGATGTCTATGATTCCTCTTCCTATTGCCCTCCTCTCGATGGTAAGTCTTTTTTTGCATGCATTGGAGTGTAATTTTCTGTATTTGGTGAATTGAGAACGTATAAGGATGTGAATGTTTTCTATGTCACTTTGTGACCATTTGATGATACTAAATGAATATGTGAGTAAAGGTATAGCGAACGTGTTGATAGCTTTAGTGAGATTTTTGGAGTTGAGTTTTGTCTGTAAGAGTCTGTTTTTGAATTCGGTTCTGAGCTCTGTGTTGAAATGAGTGTGGTTGAGTTTGGTGCTTTGTTGGAAGTCTAGATATTTGTATATTTCTTTGTCGAGCATGTTATCGAGTGTTTCGTTGTTGATGGTTTCTGTCTCATGGTGGCCCTTCCATTGACCTTTGTTGATGTGGAGCACTTGCATTTATCAAATTCCATGTTGATATCTAAGGTGAATATTTCTGTGATTTTGAGGAGTTCTTTTAGCTGTGTTTTTGTGGCAGCGTAGAGTTTTCTGTCATCCATATATAGGAGGTGGTTTATTTTATGTTGATTCACTTTTTGGTGTCTGATGCTGAAGCCAGAGCATTTTGTTTAGTGTATTTGAGAGTCTCCCTGAAATTTACGCCGTCTAATGTACAGCTCTTCTGTTTGGATGCGTTCGGTTTGTGTTTCTAGGCGTATTTTGGTTTTCCATGTTTCCATAAGTTGCGAGAGAATTTGAGGTCTTGGTTGTTTTTGTAGATTTCTAGGGCTCTGATTAATCAGCTGTGGGGTATGGAGTCGAAGGTTTTTTGATAGTCTATGTAGCCGATGTGAAGGTTTCTGTGTTCTTTTCTGGCTTGTGCCATAATCACGCTATCTATGATTAGCCGCTCTTTGCATCCTCGGCTATTTTTCCTGCATCCCTTCTGCTCTTCTGTGAGAATATTGTTGTCTATTAGGTGTTGTTCGGTCGGTAGTTTGACGGGTTTGTGGTGTTTGAGCTTTCGGGTTTGACGTATGTTTTTTTTTTTATGGGTCTAGCACACGTGCTGCAGGGAAGTCCCTAAAGCGCTACAGGAGCGGCATGTGTGCGGAAAAAGCGATTCACGCTGTTCTTGAATCGCTGTAAATTGTACTTGGTGGGAAACACAGCGCTGGGCAAATTATTCCAAAGGGATGATGTTATACATATAAAAGATTGCTTGAAAAGCGTTGTACGCGGAGTAACAAGCTGAACCTCATACGGATGCGAAGCACCAGCGCGACGTGCATTTGTAACATGCACCGCTTTGGGAGGAATTAAGCGGGCTACATCCTTCGAACACTTTCCATGAAAATACTTGTAAAACAGACTCAAGTCGCCAACCGTTCTGCGATGTTCTAGCGAATCAAGGCCGTCGGTCAATTTCGGGTCTCCAATCAGACGGACAGCTTTTGTCTGAACAGAATCCAACAAATGCAGTGTATGTTTGGGAGCGGAGCCCCAAACGTGGGACCAGTATTCCCTAGTTGGTCGAATTTGAGCTTTGTAAAGAATCAACAGTTGTTGTGGGGTGTAAAGCTTTCTGGTTCGAAATAACATTCCCAACTTCTGAGAAGCTCTCCTTGCTATGCCTGCAACATGTTCATGCCAGGACATATTTGCCCCCAAACTAACGCCCAACAAATGACGATGCTAGGGGAATTGAGTGCCTCGACATAACTATGTCGGGTTCAGCAACGTTAACTTTTTTTAGAAAAAAACTGCCGCCTGGGTTTTTGTAGCGTTAAATCCCACTTGGTTACTGTCACCCCCCAAGATAGAATTTCTTCCAGGTCTTTGCTAAGTTGAACGACCTCCTGCTGTCTGCGGATATTCGCCTCGGCAGCCGATGTTCGAGCATTCAAGGTGAATGAAGAGACAAGCGTACTGTCATCTGCAAAGCTGTAGATTGGATTCCCGGTCTTTTCCAGCAGATCGTTAATGTAAATGAGAAAGAGAGTAGGAGACAGTATGGAGCCTTGGGCACACCGGCGTTGATAGTGAAGGTGTTAGAAAGAAATCCGTCGACCGCCACTCGTAAAGAACGCTCTCTGAGGAAACATAAGAGCCACAAACAGAACCTTTCAGACATACCATAAGAGCGCAACTTAGCCAACAGTCCATCGTGCCAGACACGGTCGAATGCCTTGGATATGTCAAGAGCAACCGCTCGAGATTCTCCAAAGTGTTCAACTGCGTTGTTCCAAACATGTGTTACATAAGTCAGAAGATCTCCTGTTGATCTATGTTTACGAAAACCATATTGGTGATCGCTAAAGTTATGTTATTCCTAGTGTAAGGAAAGCTGGGAATGTGTGTGGTTGTAGAATGGCTTGTTGATTTGGTGTGTGAGTGCTTCGTGTGTGGTGGTAAACTGTTCGTATCAGAAGTTTTATATATTGTCTATTCCCGGGCATTTCCAGTTGTGTGTGTGTTTGATTGTCTCTGAAATTTTTTGTGTAGTTAATGTGGAATTTTCTTATTCTGTCACATGTTTATGTTTATCTTTTACGGCTTTGATTCAGGGGGTTTTATTATTGTGTAGTTTAGGTTCTGACCAGATACTTTTCCAATAATTTGTGAGTTCTTGTTTGTTTGGTGGTTCAGTCACTGCTGTCTGTTAGTTGTACATAGTTCTTCGGTAGAACTGTTTTCGCTTCTTAGGAAGAGGTTGTTGGCGTCTTTCCTCTCGTTTGATTCTTTGTATCTACGTTATTGCATTTATTAATATGGAAATATTCGAAAAATTATTCCATTTTTTTAATATCGAAATTATTTCAGTAATTAGAAAAACAAATTCAAGAATCCGAAATATTAGCATTCATATTAAACAAAATTTAACGATTTTCCAAATTCTCTACTTTAATTTGGGTATAGATTTTAAAAAGTTGTTTGTTCTTGTAAAATTTTGTTTACTCAATTCAATATTTAGTCAATATTTTTACTGTATAAATAATAAAAGTTATTTACAACAAGTTTATGGGTAGACATTGTTGCTTGTTTGTTTTATTGATTAATTTTATACGAAATCTGATTTTTTATTGTTTATCACATTAATTACCAACATGCATATAGATTATTACTCTATTCAATAAATGTTTTGTACTCAACGGTAATTATATTTCACCCACTTTTAACTGTTAAATCTAAATATATGCGTAACGATAATAAAACACGTGCAAAATTATAGCATTAATTAAATATTTAAAGCACATAAATATAACTTTTAAACATAAAAAAGAAATATTCTGTGAGTACCATAGGGGTGCACTAAGGAGGGATTTTTTGAAATTCCATTCCTATAGGGGGGGAAAGGGGTGGTAAAGTTTGTATGTAGAAACATTTTTTTTAAAGTTACGATGATAACACTTTGCAAATATAGTCTGCGAAAGAAATAAAATAACACAAGTTTCATTATTTTGGAAAATTCATCTCCTAAGGGGGTGAACGGGGGTGGCAAAGTTTGTATGGTGAAACATTAATAATTTTTTTAAGGTACGATTTTGAAACTTTTTTGTGTACTATTCGAGAGTAAGTAACACAAAAATACGTTTTGACTGATTTAGGGGATGATTTATGAAATGTAACTAATTTTCACCGATCTACCTGAAAAAAATACGAAACATGCATAGAAACTGACGGAGTTTGTATGTAAAGAAATATTTATGTTGAAACTTTGAATAAATATTCTTATTCCAAAAATAATTAGCGTGTTTTTTTTTTTTAAATCAGCCTCCTAAGTGGCAAAGTTTATATACCTACAGGGTGGAAATTTGAAGCAGTCGGTGGGAGGGAAATACTTGAAATATTTAGAAAATTTTATGCGAAAGAAACATTTCATTATTTTTAAACATCACTAAAAATGCATTTTTAAAAAACCGCTTGCTTGTACAGGGAATCGAACCGGTCTAAATGACAACAAATAAGTGACACTGCCTTTTATGGCACTAATGGATAGACACAATCATGAGGATCAAATACTTTTGAGAAATATTATGCCCTTAATTAGAGGAAATTCACATTTCATGGTTTTTCTTCTAATTTAAGAAAAAATATTTTTGAGAAGCATCTTTGTCAATGTTTGGTTCATGCATTTCTCATTTATGACGATTCAATTCCCGGCTCAGACAAGCGGCTTTTAAAAAATATTTAAATATTGATCTCTTATTTAATTTCTACCTTGCATAGTATTTTTTTTAACTTACAACTTTGTATAAATACTATTAAATAAAAATAATTAGACACTTTTTTCATATTTATTCTAATATCACTTCCCTGAAGTTACAATTGAGATTTAAATTTTGTAGTAGTCCTACTTGATGACACGTCCGTACTCAATCAACGTTAAAACGCAAAAACCCAACCATAGTGTCTCGATTCATAATGGGTCATTCCTACCACTCCGTCGCACCAAGCTTACCTTAAACATTTCTTGATTAGTATAATTTCCTAGTTTTAGTTGTAGCTGGCGTAGATTGTTTCTCCCACGGCCAATTTTATGTGGCTTGCTCGCGTGTAAGCTCGCATACCAATCTGGTTACTGTGTTACCGCCACATAAATAAACAAAACACGTAGTTTATAAGGAAATTTTACTCTAAGAAACATCAAACTGTTTCCACCCAGTCGAATTGTCCCTTTTACAAAAAAAAAATACTGCAACATCACCCTCTTCCAATAAAAATCAGTAGTTATATTACCTCATCATCTACGCGTGTGAAGTCGCGAGTAAAAGCTAGTCTTCAATAAAGTAGCAAATAATTTAGATTATTCAGATATCTGTTTTCTTAATTGCTGTGTTTTACACTGCTAAGTCCGGTCACTACTTTTGTAAGTTGTTCCGGCCGGTAACTCTGGAGAACTGAAAAGTTATTTTGATGAATGGATCTTTTTTGTTTGATACTCCTAGCCGTTTATTTCTGTATTGAAACCTAATTTGTTATTAAAAGTACACTCGGTGGAAAATTCCAAATTTGTATCAGAATTTTCTTTATACATTAAAATTGTATATCGATTAAACGGTCGGTACATTGCTTAACATAATTAAAAAGTATTTTTCTATTCATCCGCTCTATACTCTAGTCAATTTTTGTAAAGAAACACAAATAGTTTATTCAAATTCTTGAATTTTATCAATAGCATTAATATTAAAATAAAAGTTATAAAACAAAATGGCATGTACGGTGTGATCATTTTTAGACGCTCGGCCCCGATTTATGAAAAAATGTTGGATATTTATTTATTTTTTAAAATGTAGAATGATATAGGGCATGTCAAGCAGTATACTGACGTATTTGACATTTGGTAGTGAAAACGATGCTGCGCGCCGCGACACCAAACAATTTTTTCTTTTCTTTCGACATACCTTTTGTAAAACGGCATTGGAAAGCCCTAATTTTTTTCACTATTTTTTCCTAATTTGAATAAAGTGATGCAGCAAAAATTCTAAAATATTATTTTTTGGTCATGGCGGTTGCCATGGATCGTATACTACGTTTGGCGGTTTTCAAACAATTTATCTAGTAGGCGGCTGTCATACTTTAATCTGACAGTAATTATAATAATATAATAGTTACTATGATGATGTTGAGGTTTTTCCTTTTATAAAATATTTTTGAACAATAAAAAACAAGAATACATTATTTTTATTAAAACCACCAAAAAAACTGTATAATTTTTAACATTCCGTCACTTATTACATATTTATAAAATTAAATTGTTGAAACTTAAAAAATAAAAAACAAAACATCAAAAGAAATTTTCTGTATGTCTTCTTTCTTCTATCATGTATTTTTCCATTCTTTTCATTAACACTTGATGAGTGGCGTGATAAATAATTTCTCCAGATATACTATTGCACGCATCTGATATTTTTGCCTTTAAGTACTTAATGTCATTTGTCGCAGTATTGTATTCAATATCCTTAAGAGTCCCCCACAAGAAAAAATCTAACCGCATGAGGTCTGGTAACTTAGATGCCTAATAACTGGGCTGCGAACCCCTATCTATTTTCGTTGAAACCTTTCATTCAAATACTCTCTAACATTTTTTAATAAAACTGGTAGAATATTAACCAAGAAATTAAGGTATCTATTTCCAGTTAATGTTCCGTCAAAAAAGTATGGTCCAACCAAATATCTCCCAATTATCCCACACCATATATTAACGCTATGGTCTTGATTTTGAATTTGAATAATGTTGTATGGATTTTCGTCAGCCCAGTAATGATAATTTTTTCTGATACTTTGCTGACAAAATTATTTTCATCTGTCCATAATATATGATTCAGAAAATACACGTTCTTCGTCATATTTAATCGTTTCTGCTACAAAAACTCAGTCGTCGTTCCGAATTAACTTGTGTTAATAACTGAACTAAGTTGGGAATGTGGAATCTTTGGCACAATGATACTACTCAGTATATATCACCACTACACAAAACACTTTATTTTTTGCGCTCGACGCGCGTTTCGTTAACCATGTTAGCTTCATCAGGAGCGATGATTGACTTTGAGTGTTTGGTGTAGTGGTGATATATACTGAGTAGTAATAACTGAAGATTATGCATTTTATAGTCATGGTATTTGTTAGCTTTAAGAGATTTCTAAATAGCCCCATTCTACATTCAGTTGCCTGTTTGCTTGTCTGATTGACGTATATGGATGATTTTGAAAATATTGCATACTTTCGGCTTCTTTTTTCACCTATTAAAACAGTTTTTTGTTTAGGAATACCTTCTGTCCAGAAAATATATCCATATTGCTCCTCTAATTTCGGTCTAATCTACAAAACATGGGGTGATTCGGGATATACCTGTCGGAGTAACGTTCTAGATACAGTCTAACAGCTTCCCGAGAATTTCTTTTTACTTCTCCATGAATAAGAATTATATCTACTTTTTCAGCATGGGAAACCACTTTAACCAGAATCTATTAATACATTGTTTACTTAGTTTAACTCTATTGAATTGAATAGTTGTGTAAACAAGAGCTGTCAGATTAGAGTATGACAGCCGCCTACTAGATAAATTATTTGAAAACTGTCAAACCTGGCGTACGATCCATGGCAACCGCAATGACCAAAAAATAATATTTTAGAGAGTTTTTACTGTATAACTTTTTTTGAAAAACAAGTTAGAAAAAAACATTTTATCGAAAAAATGTTGAAAAAAATTAGGGCTTTCTTATGCCGTTTTACAAAAGTTATATCGAAGGAAAAAAAAGTTGTTTGGGGTCGCGGTGCCCAGCGTCATTTTCACTACCTAATGTCAAATACGTCAGTATACTCCTTGACATGTACTATACCATTCTACATTAAAAAAAAAAATATTCAATAATTTTCCATAAATCTGGGCCGGACGTCTAAAAATGATCACCCTGTACACATGCTGGATATATTTGATTGCTAACTTCTTTTAACCATTCAAACCACTAACAAAGCAAACAGAGCAAATTATTTAGAGCGTGGTATAGCATAAATTAAAAAGTGATGACGGAAATTACAGGATGACTTTCATAAACAAGTTGTGTACTTGAAGTATAGTATATACACTCAAATTGATATTTATTTACAAGAAAATATTTATATTTTGCATTGGAGTAGAAATTATCGAAGTGCTATATCTCGTCTTAAACAGACGGTACATTTCTGATCATGTACACTACCAAACTAACCAACCAAGCTAGAATCCTTTGATGTGCTCTATTTCAATTGGAGCTCGTAACAATTTTGAAGTATTTATAATTACATTTCAGTATAGCATAATTATAAGGCATTAATCAACAAACGATATCGACTTACAGAAAAGGACGTACTCACCAAAGTAAGGCACCTTAAAGACATGGTGGACAGGGTAATGTGGTTATTAGGTGACTAACGATAACTGTAAAAGAGACAAAATAAACGAAAACATAACTTCCTCCGAATAAGTATCGATTATATTAGTTCACTCAATAAAGAAATCTGAAAAGATCTATTGAATTATGATGGTAGTTCTAGAAGTGTTCGGCCTGAAAATTATTATGTTATTTGTTGAGTGTTACATACTAGATAGCGTGTTGTGAAGTTTTTTTTTTACATGTGTTTTATGGCTTGGCGTATACCAATTAGCCAGCATCTCTCTTTGTTCTTAGACACATAAATTTACACATTCACACAAGGGACAAATCACAAACACCCAGCCCTCACACGGAATTGAACCGCTGACCTCTCGAACAACAGCAGGCAAGGCCTTAACCGACTGCGCCAGTCGGTCGGGCTGTGAAGTTTTAAACACGTGTGTTTATTTGTCTTTTTGTAGGACTCGTGTAAACAAACAAGTCTTGATATTTTCTAAAAAATGGATAAAATCGAATTGCGAGCTGTTATAAAATACTTCGTTTCAAAATGTTTAAGTCGTACGAACATTCAAAAAGTATCACATTAAATGGTTTTTCTTCGTCGTTATCGACAATTAAAAAGGGGTCTGTTGAATTTAAACGTGATTGTACATCTATTGAAGGTTATAAACGCTCAGGACGACCTTTTCCATCGATGAGATTGCGATAAAAATTCACAATATCATACTAAAGGATCGCCGACTAAAGGTACACGAGCTCGCTGACGTTGTAGATATCTGGATAGGTCGTGTCCACCGCATTTTACACTATGTTTTGTGTATGAACATTCGAATGAACATTTCCCGTAACTTGGATGGACGTTTGTTTTCGATCCGATAACCCATTTGACTGCGCCAGGGAGGTCTCCGATGTTATTTTGGCTGGTATGGAAGCTTACATCCCTTTTTCGAAGAAATGCTCCTCCAACGGCAAGCCTTGTGTCGACCGAAAATGCAAAGAAGCTGTTGCTTCTAAACATATTGCCTACCGACAATGGCGTGAAAATCCTAACACCTTAAATCGAAACATCTTTGTTCATGCCCGGAACAGATGCAAGGGAATTATCGACGAAACCAAGGAGGCACACAATCAACGAATTAGAAACAAACTTCTCGCTTGTCCCAACAATTCCAGGTCTTTTGGGCAGTCGCTAAGGCAGTTAGTCGAAATTTTACCAAATCCACCATACCACCACTCACACGGCCAGATAATTCCATTGCAACCACACCTGTTGAGAGAGCGAACTTGTTGGCTGAACTCTTTGCTTCACATTCTACTGTCGATTTCCAAGGAAAAACACCACCTACTATTCCTATATTGCAGTCAAGGATGCCCGATGTTGTCTTCAGACAGCGCATCATAAAGCGTATTTTAATGAAGCTAGACACCAAGAAGGCTTCTGGCGCTGACGGAATACCTGCCATAGTTCTCAAAAACTGTGCAAGGGAACTAACACCAGTTTTCTGTAGACTTTTTAACCTATCCTACAGAAAGGGAATATTTCCGTCCTGCTGGAAATGTGCCACGGTTCAGCCGATACCTAAAAAAGGTAAGAAGACCTTGCCAAATAACTACCGACCAGTTGCACTGCTTTCAATAACATCGAAAGTCATGGAAAAGGTTATCAATGAGCATCTTCTAAAATATCTTGAACGATTCAATATTATTAGCGATCACCAATATGGTTTTCGTAAACATAGATCAACAGGAGATCTTCTGACTTATGTAACGCATGTTTGGAACAACGCAATTGAACACTTTGGAGAATCTCGAGCGGTTGCTCTTGACATATCCAAGGCATTCGACCGTGTTTGGCACGATGGACTGTTGGCTAAGTTGCGCTCTTATGGTATGTCTGAAAGGTTCTGTTTGTGGCTCTCATGTTTCCTCAGAGAGCGTTCTTTACAAGTGGCGGTCGACGGATTTCTTTCTAACACCCTCACTATCAACGCCGGTGTGCCCCAGGGCTCCATACTGTCTCCTACTCTCTTTCTCATTTACATTAACGATCTGCTGGAAAAGACCGGGAATCCAATCTATAGCTTTGCAGATGACAGTACGCTTGTCTCTTCATTCACCTTGAACGCTCGGACATCGGCTGCTCAGGCGAATATCCGCAGACAGCAGGAGGTCGTTCAACTTAACAAAGACCTGGAGGAGGTTCTATCTTGAGGTGACAGTAACCAAGTGGAATTTAACGCTACAAAAACCCAAGCGGCAGTTTTTTCTAAAAAAGTTAACGTTGCTGAACCCGACATAGTTATGTCGGGGCACTCCATCCCCCTAGCATCGTCTCTCAATTTGTTGGGCGTTAGTTTGGGAGCAAATATGTCTTGGCATGAACATGTTGCAGGCATAGCAAGGAGAGCTTCTCAAAAGTTGGGAATATTATTTAGAACCAGAAAGCTTTACACCCCACAGCAACTGTTAATTCTTTACAAAGCCCAAATTCGACCAACTATGGAATACTGCTCCCACGTTTGGGGCTCCGCTCCCAAACATACACTGCATTTGTTGGATTCTGTTCAGAGAAGAGCGGTCCGTCTGATTGGGGACCCGGAATTGACCGGCGGCCTTGATTCGTTGGAACATCGAAGAACGGTTGGCGACTTGAGTCTGTTCTACAAGTATTTTCATGGAAAGTGTTCGAAGGATGTAGCCCGCTTAATTCCTCCCAAAGCGGTGCATGTTAGAAATACACGTCGCGCTGGTGCTTCGCATCCGTATGAGGTTCAGCTTGTTACTCCGCGTACGACGCTTTTCAAGCAATCTTTTATATGGAGAACGTCATCCCTTTGGAATAATTTGCCCAGCGCTGTGTTTCCCACCGAGTACAATTTACAGCGATTCAAGAACAACGTGAATCGCTTTTTCCGCACTCGTGCCGCTCCTGGAGCGCTTTAGGGACTTCCCTGCAGCACGGGTGCTAGACCAATAAAAAAAAAAAAAAAAAAAAAAAAAAGTATTTAAGATTTTTTAAACATAATCGTAAATTTCTTCGACGTTTCATAATAGTCAATGAAGGATAGATTCACCTTACACGCAAGGAGGAATAGTCAAAACAGGGAGCAGGAGCAGGTGAAAGTGCGCCTAAGAAAGCAAAAACGGTTCCAGTTGTAGGAAAAGTCGTGGCTACCGTTTTTTGGAATTCTCATGGCGTTGTGCTCATAGACTATCGGGAGAAAGATGGAGCCATCACCGAGGAGTATATGCTTGATTGAATTAATTAAAGAGTGCTGTTCAGGCAAACTTCCACATCGCGCAAAAAGAAAGTGCTATTTCATCACGATTATGATGCTCCTTCACACACGTCTCGTTGTTATTACTACAAAACTATATGATCCTAGCTTCGAAGAACCTCTAGATCCACCGAATCCGCTGGATTTAGCTCCCATCGATTACTTCACACTACACGATGTGTTGATTTGCAAGACCACCATGTAGAAAATTTTTAAAAAATCTCTTTAATCTTGCGTTTTCTTTGTTAAGCCGGGAACTTTTGGAACGACTCTCGTACTTCACATCATATAAAACCTTAAAGTGCGAAAATTTAATTTTATTTAAACTAACGTTTAATCATTTAAAAAAACTAAAAGTTATTCGTCATGCGCAAAGTGTTCCAACGTGAAAAAATGTTGTCGGAAGTATAAAATGAAGTGTTGTGCTCAATGCATAATATTTTATTTATTCGTCAAACTAACGTGAAAAAAGGTCATAAGAATCATAATATAAAAAAACTAAAAGTAAAAATAATAATAATAAATAACCGGTCAAGTGCAAGTTGAACTTGCGCAATTAGTGTTCCATACGTTAATTGCTTTTAAAATAAAAAATGTTGTAACGGAAGTATAAAATGATCAGTGACTTCACAAAACACACCCCAAATAAGTTATTAACAAAGTTTATTAACAAACTTTACTGAAAATTGATGACCTTGAAATTTCTGTTTTTTTTTTATATACCAGATAAATTATTACAGGTAACGCACTCGTGATAATTTTCGTTCAATCTATACCCCGTGGAGAATATTCCAGAATTTTTTCAAAATTTTTTGATAAGTACTTTTCGAGATAAGGCAGGTGGACAGCGATTTTTCGCGACTTTTTAAAAATAATACAAAGAAAGGTGCGAGCAAGTATTACATTTTATATATATTTTTTACTCGTGTTTTCACAAGCTTTCATTTGACACCACACTCGATTACCTAGTAAAAAAATTTTTTTTTCACTTCCGATTTCACCCCCCAAAACTAACCCCTTAAGTTAAAATTTAACTTTCAAAACTACATGGCTCTGATGAGGCCATCAATTCCTATATTATTACCAAATTTCAACTTCCTATGACAAATAATTTCGGAGAAAATCGGGTGTGACAGACGGACAGACAGACGGACAGACAGACGGACAAACACCGAAGTGATCTTATAAGTGTTCCGTACGGAACACTAAAAATAAAGATATTAGTGATATGCTTGTTTTCACATGTTAAACATGTTTTTCTAATTCATTTTTTTTTTCCATTTTCTTGGCATTGGAAAAATTCCATTTAGCCATGAGTTTAATTTTGTTTGTAAAGTAATCCAATATATACTTAAACCTAACTTAACCTAAACACACAAATTTACACACATATATACAAGGGACAAATCACAAACACCCAGCCGTCACACGGAATCGAACCGCTGACCTCTCGAACAATAGCAGGCAAAGCTAGCGCCTTAGCCCACTGCGCCAATCGGTCCGGCTAATTCATATTTTTATCCGTCCCATTTGATCCCCACTACCTTGCTAGTGTAATCCTACCAACTTATTATGGGCCGTACTGGATTTTTTTTCTCTGTATGGTTTCCATTCCGTGCTACTTGTCGTACCCATTTTTGTACATTCGCCAATATATTTTGTCCTTTACTGTAATATTCGTCTCTTCCCATGTGCCGTTGGGTAGTTTACATCCTATTCATTATTTTCTTAGTGATTATCCACATTTCGGCTCCATACAGCAGAATTGATATAACAGTTTGATTTAACTTTTTTATTTTTCTATATATCGTAAATCTTTTGTTTTTATTTTGTTGTTTATGTTTTAATTCCAAAAAACCACTGACGCCAGTCTTATTTGAATATTTAAATCTACCGTTTCCACTTTTCTTTCTTATGGTTTATCTGAGATAATGTATTATTCTACTTCTGCTATTCTCATACCTTTTAGCATGATGAGTTTATTTTTATATTTATAGGATCTCTTAATTATGACACACGACCACATTTTTTTTTACTCAAACAGGAAAAAGTGTACTATACGTATTTTGGGTCACTAAAAACGAATCCGTTTTCTGGTTCCACCCAGTACGTCTAAAAAAAAATCAGGGAAATATAATCTCAAACGTATATAAGTAAAATCACGAAAATAAATATTAAGATTCAATATAGAGCAAGTATAGAGCTTACAAATTAAATTCAGTATATGAACTATGAACTGGCCTAACTCTAACAAAACCTAACCTAACCTAACTTAACCTAACAAACGCCCACACATTTTTTTTTGTTAAATTCCTGAGAAGTAATATACTATGAATCTATATTCTGTATATTTAATTTCGAGCGCTAAATAAATGCCGTTGTTTGTTTTGCTCCATCACTTCAGGATTTCAGATGGAAGAACTAGAAGAATTACAAACCGAACATAACCTAATTTTAAGATCTTTACACCAAGTGCTCCAAACCTAACATAATATAATGGAAGAACTGCTACCAAGGATTTCGAACCTAACATAACCTAATGGAAGAATTTTATACCAAGAACTCCGAAACTAACTTAACCTAATCCTAAGAGCTTTACACCAAGATTTCTGAAACCAACTTAACTACGTCACCATCTTTATATATATATATATATATATATATATATATATATATATATATATATATATATATATATATATATATATCAATCGGTTTTATAACGTCTTCCGTCTTCCGATGCCTAATTTCCAGTCCTCCCGGTTTCTCCATCCCTCCTCCTCCAGATCTCTCTCTAGTACTTCCTTGTTGATTCCTGCTCTCCAGCTTTGGCGTGGTCTTCCTCGCTTTCTTTTTCCATGAGGGTTCCAATTTAAAATCTTTTTAGGTAGTCGGTTTGTGACATTCTCTGTACATGTCCGTACCATACCAACTGTTGGGTTCTGATTTCGTCCACTATATCGTGCTTTATTTCTAAAGCTCGTCTTATCGTGTCATTTGGTATGCGGTCTTTTCTAGATTTTCTGGCTGCTCGTCTCCAGAAATCCATTTCTGTAGCTTTTAGTATTTTTTCTGTTCTTTCCTTCAATGGCCACACCTGGGAGTTGTAAGTTATTATACTTTTCACTATTGAGTTGTAAATTCTCTTCTTATTTTCAATGGTTATGTTTTTGTCCCATAGTATACTATTAAGCATTGCAATCGCTTTTCTTCCTTGGATATTCCTCTCGAATATTGCTTTTTCCAGTGTTCGGTCCCTAGATATTCCCGTTCCCAAATACTTATAACTGGCACAGTGTTTGATGGTGTGTCCTGTGGCCAATTTCAAGTCCTGCTGTTGTCCTCCGACGCACATGTACTCGGTCTTTTTAATATTGACTTCTAGGCCCCATTTTTCATATTCCTCCATAGGTTTTCGTGTCATGTGTTCCATATCATCGATGTCCTGAGCGACTACTACCTGGTCGTCTGCGAATAACAGCGTGTACAATGTAGTATCGTCATCCAGTGGTAATCCCATACTGCTGCATTTCCTTTTCCAGTTCTTCAGTGCACTTTCCAAATAGATTTTTAACTAGCGTTGGGGATATACAGCAGCCCTGTATGGAAGAACTAGAAGAATTACAAACCGAACATAACCTAATCTTAAGATCTTGGCCCCTAACCTAACATAATATAATGGAAGAACTTCTACCA
>CM032454.1:65487686-65492686 GCA_019049505.1 Pachyrhynchus sulphureomaculatus
GGAAAAGAATTACAAACATTTTTCCAAAATGCAGATTTTTGAAAAACACTCGGTATATCTGAAACGCTACTAGATATCGATATGCGATTTTCACCATGGAATTTATCATAAAAATTGAGCCTCAGACACTGACATAAGTTTTCGTCTATCTTCTTTGGATAAAGGGGGTTACCTTTAAAAGTGTCCAATTTGGACCATCCTGTACAGGGAACGAGTATGAATCTTCGTCATAATCTAGTTCTATTTTATTAAATCCTCGCATTACTCCGGGAATTATTTTGATACCTATCTGGGCTTTACAGTCACCCGAAACTATGGTTGGCTCGTTTTATAATATTAACTCTCTTAGATCCGGAAGTTGATCATAAAAGTGTGTTCAGTTTTATTCTGGATGGTTATTTTCAAGTGCCTATAAAAATATTGCTCTTTAACTTTGGGTCTCTGTGTACAATTTAATGATTAATATGTGTGACGAAATATATTTGTATCCTTCCGTTAGATTTTTGTACCTCTTCTGCTTTGTCCACTCCTTTTTTTGTTGATTCTCTCTTATCGACTATATATATATATATATATATATATATATATATATATATATATATATATATATATATATATATATATATATATATATATATATATATATATATATATATATATATATATATATATATATATATATATATATATATATATATATATATATATATATATATATATATATATATATATATATATATATATATATATATATATATATATATAGTAACATTCATTTTTTCCTAGATTTTAAAATCATGTTACAACACCGTTTTCTTTCTTTAAATCATGCAATAATTTGATAAATAAGTTAAGCAGTGAGTTTAAATTTTTGAGCAGTGTAAATTAAATTAATAGTTTGCAACGCATATTGCCGACTTATTTAATTCGCATGGAATGCGTCTGATTTACAAAAGAAGACAGGTGTCGCCGGTCCTTGTCTATCAAGTCGCGAGTTTAACACTCCCGTCTGATTTTGCGTCCCGGAAGTGACCCGAGAAGTAGGGAGAAGATATATAAACGGCCATTTGGAATTTTGAAAGGCTTTTTCCTTCAGCATGCCGTAGTGGCTTTTTCCACCGTGTTGCACTAACGGCTTACTCCTTCATCAGGCCGTAGTAGGCTTTTTTCTTCCGTCATGCCTTAGTGCAGTAACAGCTTTTTTTTATCACCAAGTGGGTGTAGTTTCTAGATCTCAAGTTTGATGCCTTTTTCCGATCTTAAAATATTCTACTCAGCCTAAGGCATTTCGGGTCAAAAAGTGATTAGCTACCCAAATGTAAATAGGAGAGTAGTGGCTGAGACAATATTTTTGATGAGAGTCTCACCAGGAGAGGCCAAGCAGTTTATGGAAAACTTAAGACGAGAACCAAAGCAGTAAGTCAGCAGTACACCAGTTTAATTATCTCACTTCCTGTCTACAACGTGTGTTTCCAACGACTACTCAACGCGTGTATTCCGCGAAATCGATTTTACAAACTTTTATATCGTGTCTTTTAAAGCCATTTGCTAAGAACTTAATAATTCTAATTTAGAGACTCTCTGTAAAAGCGTGCACTTGCATAGTATAAAAGGTTATTTATTAAGTCTATGTAATTTTGAAGAGTGTAATAAGATGAAGAATTTTTACTTTGTTAATATACCCTTGTTTATTCAAATGTGTAGCGTTTCACTAAACTCCTGCTCTTTCTTTCAGGACGTAAGGGTTGTATCTAACTCAATTTTATATTAACAACTAAATAGTCTTCAGTATTTTTTCATTTTTTGAGCTGAACTTTCTATTCTAAAATAAGTCGGCAACACGCGTTACAAACTATTAATTTAATTTACACTGCTCAAAAATTTAAACTCACTGCTTAACTTAATTTATCAAATTAATTAATTGTTACTATATATATATATATATATATATATATATATATATATATATATATATATATATATATATATATATATATATATATATAGTCGATAAGGGAGAACCAACAAAAAAAGGAGTGGACAAAGCAGAAGAGGTACAAAAATCTAACGGAAGGATACAAATATATTTCGTCACACATATTAATCATTAAATTGTACCCAGAGACCCAAAGTTAAAGAGCAATATTTTTATAGGCACTTGAAAATAACCATCCAGAATAAAACTGAACACACTTTTATGATCAACTTCTGGATCTAAGCGAGTTAATATTATAAAACGAGCCAAACATAGTTTCGGGTGACTGTAAAGCCCAGATAGGTATCAAAATAATTCCCGGAGTAATGCGAGGATTTAATAAAATAGAACTAGATTATGACGAAGATTCATACTCGTTCCCTGTACAGGATGATCCAAATTGGACACTTTTAAAGGTAAACCCCTTTATCCAAAAAAGATAGACGAACACTTGAACAGTGTAAGTTACATTTTTTTACAACTAATATTTTAATAGTTATTAACGCAAAAATATATTTTTTAAATGGGATACCCTGTATATTTTTCCTTATCCGAATAGAGCTTTAAATTACTATTCTAAAAATATAGCGCACTTTATATTTTGCTTAAATCTACTTCAAAAATATAAAGATTTTCAGTTTTTACGCGAGTTTTAAATGCATATTTCGTGAAGTAGGCTTTGGACGGAGTGGCAATATCAATTGTTTACCGATAGCAGTCAAATCGTAAAAAAAAAATTCCCAGAAGTAACTTTAAGAGTCACAACTACAATGAAATTTACTAAATGCTATAGTACTTTAAACTATGTAGAAAATAAAACAAAACAATAATAAAACATATAGCAAACTAAAACAAAACAATTTTCTATAAGAGATGTTTGAAATGTCGACCAGTTTCATTTATACATTACAATTCTCCAGAAACCATTGGCAAAAATCCATACGACTCTGAAAATCTCCGTCTCTAAGGTGATGAACTTTTCTTGCCCTATATGGCCTGAATTTGTGTTTCTTCAAAGTACGACTTACGTTAGTTCTTGGTAGTCCAGTGGATTCTCTTAACTGTCGGGTTAAAGTGTTGGAATTATTTCCGATATTTCTTAAAACTACTATTCCTTCTAACTCCTTATCCCTATTTGATGCATAATTTTTGGGTCGTTTCTTTTCAAACTGGCCACTCTTAACTAGGTTATGTCGCAATCCAGCGAATATATCCCTGAAGGGTTGACACCTCTCTGGATACCGTTCGTGGTACAAATTACTAGCCGCTTCCGAATTTTCTCCTGTTTGTATGACACACATTATCATATCCCATTTTTCGTAATTTCAAAATTTCATTGTGATTTATTTGAGAATTCAATAACTGATCCTGCAGTAAAATTTGTCAACTACGAGTAAACAATTGAATTAAACCATAGGGTCGCTCCGTCCATATATAAAGTGTGCTATATTTTTAGAATGGTAATTTAAAGCTCTATTCGGATAAGGAAAAATATACAGATTATTCCATTTAAAAATATATTTTTGAGTTAATAACTATTAAAATAGTTGTAAAAAATGTAACTTACACTGTTGAAATCCACATGAAAAAGTGCTTTGAGAATGTTTTTACAGAAATCAAAAATTTTCAATAGGAAAAGAATTACATTTTTCCAAAATGTAGATTTTTGAAAAATACGTTGTATATCTGAAACGGTACTAGATGCGGTTTTCACCATTGAGTTTATCATAAAAATTGAGCCTCAAACAGCGACATCAGTTTTCGTCTATCTCCTTTAGGTAAAGGGGTTTACCTTTAAAAGTGTCCAATTTGGAACACCCTGTATACTTAAAGTACAAAAAAATAAAGATCACATTTTTTGATCATAAACATTAAGATAAATAAAGCTTTAATTATACTTGAGTATCAATAATCGACTACACTGTAACTGACAGATGGACTCGTCCTCTACAAATAATAGACATTAGAATTCTAAATTCTGCCAATGGTGGCATCTATGACAGTTTACTATTGGAGTGAATTCAAATGCAAATCAACGTAAAAAGAAAAATAAAACCTTTACAATCTTACAAATGGCCATTTAAGGAGGAAGAATGTTTCAATACCAACTAAGAAAAATTAAAAAGAAAAAGTTAAAAATAGAAAAAGTTCAAAAAACAATCTTGTTAAAAAAATGATATAAAAAGGTACCAGCTCACTACAGAAGGATAAATGTGTAACTACCACTCTAAAACAGACAAACAAAACGAGCATACTACTACTAGCATAGGAACAATAGGGAGTTAGATGAGGAAGGTCTTTTACAGATGCCATTTTTGTTGTAAAAATCTTTGATGAAAGACAACTAGAAGACCTAGTACGTCTTCTTTAAAGATAGGTAATGTATAGTGTCATCAAAATTACAGGAACTATTTACTGAAAAAAATGTCCTTATAACTTAAAATAAATGATGTTAGAGCCAAAACCGATAGAAAGAGGAATCCATCAAGACTTCTTAATGTCATAATGGGTGAAATAATTAGACAAATTTGTAAACTGAGAAATTATAGAATGGGAGAAAAAAAAGAAAATTACTATGTTGCCGACGCACAATGGAGATAATACATATTTATTTTGATTTTCAAAAAAAACAAATTCTTCGTTCTTAATTTTTCTATCTGTCTGAGAGGATTTTAAATTGATTACCACGATTTTTAGCAATTTATCAATATATATTGCGTTTTTTTCAAAAAGCGTCTTTTTAGGCAATGATATGAGTTTCAGCCAGGCAATTTTCAAGGAATCTCAGTATTTTTTTTTATAATCTTCGTTTTTGATTTGAGTTCGCTACTTTAGATTATGTTAGGTTTGGTCTTCGCTATATTAAGTTATGTTAGGTTTGGAGTTCCTGGTTTAAAAGCCTTAAGTTTAGGAAACGTTCATCTGACCATTTTTTGTCTTTGCATAGGGTTTGATGTTTTTGGTATAAATGGTTAAAATTAAATTTATTAAAAAATGAGTTAAAATCATAGTCAATAATCAAAAA
>CM032454.1:65500186-65511466 GCA_019049505.1 Pachyrhynchus sulphureomaculatus
TTCATAAATTTCAATTTTCCAAGAAAAGCCGAAATTACACCCTTTGTTTTTATTAAATTTAGGCTGTCCCCTTGTAACTGCAAGTTAATGTCATTAAATTTTTTGAACAAATCTGTCAAATACGCGATGTCTGCTTTTAATTTGATCAGGTTTTCTTTTAAATTTGGATCTTTACTTTCCAGAAACTCTAAAACTGACTCAAAAAGTGAATAAAATCTTGTTAAACATGCACCTTTCGACAACCAGCGTACTTTAGTATGTAAGAGCAATCGTTGGAAGTCCTCATCATTTTCGTCGCACAATTGTGCAAATAAACGGGTATTCAACGTATTGCTTCTTATTTTGTTAACCGCTTTAATCACAAATTGAAGGGATTGGTACAATCTATCACTCAAATTTTTCGCTACCAGGTGTTGTCGGTGGATGACACAGTGAATTGCAGTTACTCCTGGTATAATTCTTTTAAGATGGCTTATAAACCCACGATATCGCCCGAAGATGGCAGGAGCTCCATCTGCTGCCACCGAAATAATGTTTCACTATATCGGTATCACCAGAATTCGATATATCTGTGACGAGATAATCAAACTTTAATTCTTGTATAATTTTTCCAACAATAAACATCTTAATGGTTAAACGTTCTTTTACTGCGTACGTTTTTTTCAGAAATTCTTTTCTTTTTTTTTTAAAATTGGTAAAGAAACCTTAAAGTATCGTTTTCTATTATCAGTACGGCGTCGCACTATGGGTACAATATGTAATTTTTACCCAAATTCATTTTCTGGCCATAGTTTTCAAGGAATCTTAATAATTTTTTTTCAATCTTCGTTCTTGATTTCTCTATCGATCTGTATGAGCGGATTTTTGATTATTTAGCATGCTTTTTACTAATTTATCAATACATTATTTTTCTAAAAAAAAAAACATCTTTTTAAGCAATAAAATGAGAGTCTCAGTCACGCAATTTTCAAGGAATCTCAATTTCTTTTTATCGTTCTTGATTTCCCTGTCGATCTATCTGGGCAAATTTTTGATTTTTGTCTATCATTTTACCTCATTTTTTTATTAAATATAGTTTTTAGCCATTTACACCAAGAACATCAAACCTATCATAACCCTGTGCAAAGACAAAAAATGATCGTTTCCTAAACTTAAGACTTTTAACCGAGGAACTCCAGACCTAACATAATTTAATATAGCAAAGATCAAGCCTAACATAACCTACTGTAGCGAACTCCAAACCTAACATAACCTAACGCCCAGACATATCGATAGAAAAATCAAAAACGAATATTATAAAAAAACAATGACTGTGATTCCTTGAGAATTGCGTGACTGAGACTCATTTTATTGCCTAAAAAGGATTTTTTTTGGAAAAAATGCAATATATATTAATAAATTAGTAAAAATCATGGTAAATAATCAAAAATTACTCAGATTCCTTGAAAATTGCCTATTGTTTCTATTGTGCGTCGGATACATGCCATAGTAATTTTCTTTCTTTTCTCCCATTCTATAATTTCTCAGTTTACAAACTTGTCTAATTATTTCACCCATTATGACATTAAAAAGTCTTAAAAGATTCCTCTTTCTATTGGTATTGGCTCTGAGACCATCATTTATTTTAAGCTACAGTGATTTTTTTGATGACATTACTATCTTTCGTAAAAAGAGACCTACTAGGTCTTCGAGTTGCATTTGATCAAAGATTTTTTCAACAAAGACGGCATCTGGAAAAGACCTCCCTGATCTAACTCCCTGTTATTAATATGCTAGTAAAACAATTTTTTTTATTTTGTTTATAACTTTATTGACAGTTTTTAAGTGACAATTACACGTTTATACTTTTATAGTGTACTGGTACTTTTTATATTCTTTTTTTTAGAAGATTGTTTTTTGGACTTTCTCTATTATCAACTTTTTTTTAAATTTTTGCCAGTTAGTATTGTAGCATTCTTCCTCCTTGAATGGCCCTTCGTAAGATTGTATAGGGTGAGTCAACGATAGAGCAAAGTTCGTTATCTCTTTTGTTTTGGAAATGACGAAAAAATCTTAAATACAACAGTTTTAGGGAATGTTAAGGTGCACAGTTTAAATCATTTTTGAGTATACAGGGTACTTATAACTTTTTTATTAATAATGTTATATACCTAAACCTAGTAGTTTTTTCTAATATTTCAATTTTTTTAAAAAAAAACTAGTTTTGTAAAAAATTGCTAGTAGCGGTATTGTTTCTGAAGGTGGAATACTCAAAATTGATACGAGCGTTCTGTAGAGATGAAAAAAAGAGGTATGTAAAGAAAATTTGGGCTAGATGCTACAGGGTGTTCAAAATAAATTTATGTATTTCGACTATTTTAAATTGAAAAATCTCAAATTTTTTAAATGGCACACTCTGTATATTATTATTTTTTCTGATAGATTTTACAAAAACCTTCAACTTTTATTAAGTATGTCATATACCTATTTCTAATAGTTTTCGATTTATTTTGAATTTTTCAATTTTTACCATTGTTTTTAATACACTTACGCTATAACATCATAGTTGCCAAGATAAAAAACAAAAATGTAGGTATTGTCAAATTTTGACGTGTCTATTAAGCAAGTAAAAATAGTTCAATTTGTTGTAGTAAGTGAAATGAATTAATTGATATGGTTTATATACTGGGCGAGGGGGGAAAATTGTCTTTTGATAGTAAGGCTTTACGGAGCAAAGTACCCTAATAGACGTATACCATCTAGAAAGTCTTTTCAGTGCTTAATGGAATGGTTTGATGGTAGTGGTAGTGTTGAGTATACGAAACGGAAAGTAGTAATCCAGAATTCTACCAATGAGGAAAATGAAATGGAGATTTTACTTCATGTTGAAGATAATCCCCAGGTCAGCAGCCGTCAGCTAGCTGACTTATCTGATACATCCCAATCTACGACTAATCGCACCACGAGAAAATACAAGTATCATCCCTTTATATGGAACTACACCAAGAACTTCAAGACCGTGATTTTGAACGACGAGTAAACTTTTGTACCACCATGAATGGAGCAATAGAGGCCTATATAAATTTTTTTATCCAAAATAATGTTTTCTGATGAAGCTACTTTTCGCAGTAATGGAGCAGTTAACAGCCATAACATGCATTATTATTCAACACTTAATCCATTTTGGGTCCGAGAAGTTCAAAACCAAAACCATTGGTCGCTTAATGTATCGTGTGGAATATTAAATTTTCGAATTATTGGTCCATATTTTTTCCGCGAACCGCTTAACGGGACTAGATATCTAAAATTTTTTTCAAAACGAATTACCCCAGCTTCTTGAAGAAGTTGATAACTTTGACAGGGGGGAAGTTCGGGAAAAAGGATCGGTAGGGATGGATTCATTCAGTGGCCCCTCGATCGTGTGACTTAACCCTTTAGACTTCTTTTTGTGGGGCTAAATTAGAGAACGTGTTTATGTGAATTCCCCTACAACACCAGTAGAAAGTGAAGGAAAATATATTTAAACCACTAAATATGTGTATTCAAGTAGACGGGAATATTTTTGAACATTTATTAAGTCATAATAATTAATCATTAGAAGTTAAATTATGTGAAAATTATTATTAATTGTTTATATTTTGGCAATAGCGTAAGTGTATTAAAAACATGGGTAAAAATTGAAATTCAAAATAAATCGAAAACTACTAGAAATAGGTATATGATATACTTAATAAAAGTTGAAGTGTTATGTAAAGTCTATCAGAAAAAATAATAATATACAGGGTGTGCTATTTAAAGGTTTGAGATTTTTAAATTTAAAATAGTCGAAATGAACAAATTTTAATTAAAATTACCATGTAGCATTTTAACTCAAATTTCTTTACATATTTCTTTTTTTTCATCTCTATAGAATGCTCGTACCAATTATGAGTATTCCACCTTCAGAAACAATAGCGCTACTGGCAATTTTTTTGCAAAACTTAAAACTAGTTTTTTTTTTTTTTTTTTTAATTGAAATATTAGAAAAACTAGTAGGTTTATGGTAGGTATATAATATTATTAATAAAAAAGTTATAAAATTTTAAGCAGAATTTAAAAATAAATTAGAAAATAGGATGTTTAAAAAAACATATGTTATATCGGCCACACTTTTTTGAAGTACCCTGTAAACTGTGCACCCTAACATTCCCTAAAACTGTTATATTTAACATTTTTTGCTTATTGCCGAAACAAATGAGATAATGAACTTTACTCTATCATTGACTTACCTTGTACATGTTTTATTTTCCTTTTTACCTTGATTTGCTTTGAATTTACCACAATAGTAAATTGTTGTTGGTGCCACCGTTGGCAGAACTTAGAATTCTGTTGTCTATTATTTGTAGAGGATGGATTCTCCAGTATAACTAAAGCTTTATTTATCTTGAGGTTTATGATCAAAAAATGTGGTCTTTATTTTTTGTTCTTTAAGTGTACAAAGAACGAGCATGAATTCATCATAATCTAGTTCTTCCTAAAAAGGTTTTTTGGGGCCGCCCTCAGTTCCAAAAAATATTAAAAAGATATTTTTGCATCAGGATTGATGCCTAATAAACATAAAAAATACTATGTTACACTAACTGATAATGCATGAAAGTTTAAAAGTTTTTTGTTTCTCTTTCTCTAATTTTCCAAATGGAAGCGATATCATTTATTCTGACCAGCTGTGCGTTAAGCAATAAGCTGTAAACAAAAAATAGGGTCGTTGTCTTCTTTATTATATAATTAATCACAGTTTCAAAAGCCAAACAATATTACCGTAAAAAAAAACATAATAAGTAATTGCGTCAACAATGACTGAAAACATCGATACCTTTTCGAGAGTGTCCTGGGACTGATCTGATTAAACGACTTACTAAGTCAACAACATTTACGCCACGAATAAAAAGATATAGCTATTTTTTTTGTTTTTGCCACGATACCTCAACCAGCTTAAAACTGATTAATGTTCAGTGAAAATTATATTATTTGGGTCTTGCTCTTGAGCTGGTCAAGAAATATTGAGAATATTAATTTATGAAAAATAATGTTACCTTTTTTCGTTTCCCCTGCTACAACAGAAGACAAATAAAAACCAAAATATATCTGAGGTTTAGTGCTGAGATGGTGTGGATACTTTTGGTGTAATAGCACATCAAAAAGAACATTACTTACATAGGAGAAATTTTGGAAAAATATCTCAATGCTTTGAAATAGAATAATTGGTTTAGGTTAGCTTGTTACCCTAAGATATATAAAATAAGAAAAAAAGCAACAGCTGATATTTCATACTATCTCATACTACCTTAATATGAAACTTGATATATTAAATGAGTTTTTATAGTAATTACATACCCTTCAATTCTTCAGTAAAACTTACTGCTTAGTTGTTGTCTGTTAATACAAATACCTAGTGCAGTATTAAATATCTTCTTAACTGGAATTTTCTGTTTTAAAAATAGCTATATTTAAGGTAAACATTTCAGCACATTTTTTAAAGCAATTTTCATTATTCCTCGCCATGAATTCACAATTTTGTTGAGAAAACGTGGCTAAAATTCATTAACTTTTTTTAGCTTTCATTAAGAGAGTCCATACGGTTTTATATTTTCTACTTCACTTTGATCAGTTTCTCAGAAAATTTCCACACTTTTTCATTGAAATGTTTGGACAACCTAAAAGAAGTAAAATTGTTTTTGTAGTCGGAAATAAGTTCTAAAAGAAAAAGTTGTTCTTCATTATTTTATTAAAAATATTCATGAATACAAAAGAGAAGTTCACAATGGCAGATGGAAAGTTAAGATTTACAAGAAATATAGGCAACTTTTAATTATATTTGGGAAAGTGTTTAGGACAAAAGTTTTGATAAAAATTTTCAACTTTAATTATGAAAGATGTTTTAAAAATTACTAAACTTTTATTATCTCTTTCAGAATAATTGTATTTTTTTATAAATATGTTCAAATCTGTTTGTTCCTGAATCGATGTAAGTTGTACTCGGTGGAAAACAGCCCTCGGCAAATTATTCCAAAGGGATGATGTTCTCCATATAAAAGACTGCTTGAAAAGCGTTGTACGCGGAGTAACAAGCTGAACCTCATGCGGATGTGAAGTATTAGCGCGACGTGTATTTCTAATATGCACCGCTCTGGGAGGAATTAAGTGGGTTACATCCTGCGGACACTTTCTAAGAACATACTTGTAGAACAGACTCAAATCGCCAACCGTTCTTCGATGTTCCAGCGAATCAAGGCCGCCGATCAGTTCCGGGTCTCCAATCAGACGAACAGCTCTTCTCTGAACAGAATCCAACAAATGCAGTGTATGTTTGGGAGCAGAGCTCTAAACATGGGAGCAATATTCCATAGTTGGTCGAATTTGAGCTTTGTAAAGAATTAACAGTTGTTGTGAAATGTAAAGCTTTCTGGTTCGAAATAATATTTCCAACTTTTGAGAAGCTCTTCTTGCGATGCCTGCAACATGTTCATGCCAAGACATATTTGCTCCCAAATTAACGTCCAACAAATTGAGTGACGATGCTAGGGGAATGGATTGCCCCAACATAACTATGTCGGGTTCAGCAACGTTAACTTTTTTAGAAAAAACTGCCGCCTGGGTTTTTGTAGCCTTAAATTCAACTTGGTTACTGTCACTCCAAGATATAATTTCTTCTAGGTCTTTGTTAAGTTGAACGACCTCCTGCTGTCTGCGGATATTCGCCTGAGTAGCCGATGTCTGAGTGTTCAAAGTGAATAAAGAGATAAGCGTACTGTTATCTACAAAGCCGTAGATTGGAT
This sequence comes from Pachyrhynchus sulphureomaculatus, assembly GCA_019049505.1. Classification (NCBI taxonomy): domain Eukaryota; kingdom Metazoa; phylum Arthropoda; class Insecta; order Coleoptera; family Curculionidae; genus Pachyrhynchus; species Pachyrhynchus sulphureomaculatus. Next base: position 65,506,981 of record CM032454.1, read on the forward strand.
TCCCGGCCTTTTCCGGCAGATCATTAATGTAAATGAGAAAGAGAGCAGGAGACAGTATGGAGCCTTGGGCACACCGGCATTGATAGTGAAGGTATTAGAAAGAAATCCGTCGACAGCCACTAGTAAAGAACGTTCTCTGAGGAAAGATGAGAGCCACAAACAGAACTTTTTGGACATACCACAAGAGCGTAGCTTAGACAACATTCCATCGTGTCAAACACGGTCGGATGCCTTGGATATGTCAAGAGCAACCGCTCGAGATTCTCCAAAGTGTTCAATTGCGTTGTTCCAAACATGTGTTACATAAGTCAGAAGATCTCCTGTTGATCTATGTTTACGAAAGCCATATTGGTGAACGCTAAAAATATTGAATCGTTCAAGATATTTTAGAAAATGCCGATTGATAACCTTTTCCAGGACTTTCGATATTATTGAAAGCAGTGCGACTGGTCGGTAGTTATTTAGCAAGGTCTTCTTGCCTTTTTTAGATATCAGCTGAACTGTAGCACATTTCCAGCAGGAAGAAATATTCCCTTTCTGTAGGATAGGTTGAAAGGTCTACAGAAAAGTGGTGTTAGGTCCCTCGCACAGTTTTTGAGAACTATGGCAGGTATTCCGTCCGCGCCAGAAGCCTTTTTGGTGTCTAGCTTCATTAAGATACGCTTTATGATACACTGTCTGGAAACAACATCGGGCATCCTTGACTGCAATATGGGAATAGCAGGTGCTGTTTTTCCTTGGAAATCGACAGTAGAATGTGAAGCAAAGAGTTAAGCCAACAAGTCCGCTTTCTCAACAGGTGTCGTTGCAATGGAATTATCTGGCCGTGTGAGTGGTGGTTTTATTTCTAGGATAGTGAAGTAAAGAACTCTTTTAGTTATTTTTTATTAGAATAAATGTGGATATTTTGAAAAGTAAATATGACCCTTCTAATAAGATTAAGAAAATTATAGGAGATAGAAAGTTAAGATTTTAAAAGAATAAAAGCAATTTTTAATTATGTCACAAAAAAGTTTGACAAAGATTTTTAAAAATAATCCAGACCTTGATTATAAAAGCATATTTTAATTTTTATTAAACTTACAATAATTGTGTTTTCTCATAAATTTATTCCTGAAGTGAAAAGTCTTTAGCCTGACACAGAGATATCAGCACAAATAAAAGTTTTACCATTTACAGTCATTCAAATTAAGCCACTTTTGTTTTTTGTTAGCAATAAAAAAAGGCGAATTTCGTATTTTCTAGAACATTGCTTTTTGATAAAAAAAAAATACCGTCTAGACAAATGAATGGCGTGATAAGTGGTGGGCACTTTTGTTCCAAGAAATTTAACAATCAAATATTGATTAGTTGAGATAAAACGTGGTCCCAAATGATGCTGAATGTTCCGGACGTTGAAATGACGCAACAATTTTAGACAACATCGAAAAAATCCCTCATATTGTTTTGACTATTCGAAAAGTGAAAGTGCATGGGATAGCTGACATTGTAAAAGTATCAACAAAATGTGTACAGCATATTTCAGATGAACATTTTTGTATGAAAAAGCTTACCGCAATATGTTTGCTCATATCGATCAAAAACAGCAACGTGTTGATGATTAACGTTGCTTCGGCGTAATTAAAACGAGTTTTTTGTGTCGATTCATAACTATTGGTGAAACATGGATTTATTACTGCACTGGCCGGTGCGACGGGATTTAAGGTATTTCTTACGAGTAACTGTTAAAAGTAGTTTTGGTTGAAATTTTGAGAAATAATAGATTTTAGCATCATGCATTCACTGCTTCAATATAAATATGGTTTACCACGCCGTTTTGCAATAATTAATTGTTTAGTAGTAGTAGTAGTAAAAGTTTCAGATGCTTAACACGTATAAGATAGGAATCCATACTTTTTCTTCGATCAAAAGCATGCGTTTTTTACAATTTCTGTTGTCATATGTGCATTAAAAAGTAAAAAGTCGCAAAAAATTATATATACGTAAAAAAATTATTTTGCTATCCTTTGTTAAAATACGAAGGCAGTTTACCACCTAGTTATTGCAAAAATATTGGATAAATATTACTTTTTATACAATTTTATAGAGTGAATTTTCGCTGCGGCAACATAGCTTGAAAAAGACAGCTCGCTCCGGGGGCTCATAACCAAGATTTTGGACTTATCGAAGAGAGAGAATGTGACAAACAGAGTCAAAAAATACAACTTATAGATCAAATTCTGGTTCCTGCCGTGGTTATGGAGGAAGAAAGTTGCAAAAAATTCAGGATAAGAGAACCCACCGCAGAGTGGCAGTTTTTATGTTATGAGGATACTATAGCTTTAACAGGTTGACTGCCGACCACTCCGATCGGAGTGCGTTGGGTCTCTTCGCCAACGCCGTCTACTCCGATCGGAGTTCGACATGCGTTCTTACGAAACGTTTTAGTATTCCATCGGCGTTGTATATGAAACGTGTTTCTAGTGGTGGCGTTGCTTAAAAACGCAAGTTCTAACAGGTGCTTAAGTGGTTCCGCGGATTTGCTTTTGGTTTGGTTGTAATCTGCCGTACAATATGGACAATCAACCTAATATTTAGTATTAAAAAAGACATTGTAGTGATGAAAAAAAGGTATATGATAAGAAAAAGAAGCTAACTGACACTGAATTATTGCAGCTATTGGAAGAAAGCGGAGGTAGTAGTGACGAACATTACGTACCAGACACAGACGATAGTGATGTAAATTCAAGCTCCGAGTCTGAAGAAGAGAATTTTGTAGACCCTATTCGGCCACATCAAATACTTCCTAGCCTTGATGAGATAAAATGGAACGACAGAGGTGCGTTTAAAACAAATTTTGTTCCAGAAAACCCAGGAATTATTGGTGCAAATTCCAAGACAGGGTGCACCTATCGATTTTTTCGAAATGATCATTGATGATGATTTTTTTACAAACTATTGTAGAACGAACGAACTCTTACGCAGTCGAGGTTTTGCTGCGCCCAGAAACAAGTACAAAATCACGTATTACTAATTTTAAAGATCATACTCTTGAACTAAAAATTTTTTTGGCCCTGTTACTTCACACTGGCACAATATCCTTGAGCCGTCTTAACGATTATTGGAAAACTGATCCGCTATTTAATCTACCTGTTTTTAGAAAATATATGTCAAGGAATAGATTTTTGCTTATCTTGAGGTGTTTGCATTTTACATCTCCAGATATGGATCCGGCAGATCGGCTAGGAAAGATTAGATTTGTGGCAGATTTTTTTAACAACAAGATGGGAGAAATTTACTATCCTGGAAGAGAGTTGTCTTTGGATGAAGCTATGGTACTTTATCGGGGTCGTCTCCAGTTTAAACAGGCTGACAGACAGAGCCTAATGGACTTATTTTGAAATTTCGTGTCTACGAAGGTGCGATAGATGTTTATGGTGGAAGCGGACATACTGAAAAGATTGTTTTACATTTATTGGAGGAAAAATTGGGTGTGGGACATGCTGTTTATCTAGACAATTTTTACAATAGTGTTAATTTAGCTAGGAATTTACTTCAACAAAATACATACTGCACTGGTACGCTGAGAGCTGAGAGGAAAGATAATCCGAAAGAGGTAAATGAGTGCAAACTTAAAACGTGGTGAGATAAATCTATGTTTTGCAATGGAGTGCATGTCGGAAAATGGCGCGATAAACGCAATGTTCAATACATTTCAACAGAATTTGGAAGCGAAATGGGCGCTTTTAAAAACAAAAGAAATCAAGAATCTGAAAAACCTTCCGCAATCATTGGATATAATGCTTTTATGTCCGGTATAGATAGACAGGATCAAATGATGGCATATTATCCTTGCAGCCGTAAAACCATTCGGTGGTCCAAAAAGTTATTCATGCATGTGCTGCAAATGAGCATGATAAACGCCTATTTTTTGTACAATAAATATTCGCGGTCTGACCAGTTACGATTATATGACTTCCGATTGGATGTCATAAGAAATTTACTAGCCAGACGACCAATTACTAATTTGCCGCAAATTCCTCCAGGCCAAATAAATGTCCACAGCATTAGCAAAGTAGAAAAAAATTGTTAGTGAAAAAAAAGGAACTAAAGAAACAAAACGGGTAAGCAGAAAGGAATGCAAAGAATGCAGGAAAAAATAAAATAAGAAAGCAAACAGTGTATGAATGCAAAATGTGCCCTGGACAACCAGGTTTTTGCCTTAATTGCTTTGAGGATTACCATAAAAATGTACAAAAATGATTTAGAATTAAATGTTTTGAGTTCATGAGTTCGATTTATTATTTCTTTACTTATTTAATTGGACACTCCGATCGGAGTGTTCGGCATCTAGTAAAAATTTTCACTTGCAATGCCGATTACTCCGATCGGAGTGAAATTTTTTTTTTCTAATATTTTGAATGGCACATAAAAAAAACACATCCAAGACTCATTTTAATTCATATTTACCACAATAAAATAAAAATATTTGGAAAAATCTTACCGG
>CM032454.1:65511566-65573488 GCA_019049505.1 Pachyrhynchus sulphureomaculatus
AAGTTTGGCGTGGAGCGCTTATTAAACTTAGATTTCGTTATTATAAAAATAAACTATGTCAAATTATTTTTTTTTAGATAATTGCTTAAAAAATTGTTAACAATTAATAGGTCATTTTTTTCAAAAAACTAATTGCAGATCGGATTCTGCGACCCAAAAACACATAACGTACACTAGAGTGGAGTCGCAACGCTCAAAATTTAAAAAGAACACAGTGAAACCCCGGGTGGCTGATGGAGTATTCGGTCCTTGTTGGATTGGTATTAACCGAATGCGGCAAAAATTATTGTACGTTTTAAATATTTAAAATTTTAATTTTTTTTGTATCACTCTTATTGTCTGTCATGTTAAAAGTCAAAAATTTCATATGTACTATCCAATTTAGCTACCAAAAATTTTTTTTTAAAATTTTCGTAATTACATAATAAAAGGGGTTTTGGGGCTTTTGAATATAAATTTTAAATAATAAATATAAACAAAATTTAAAGGTTAAGTATAAAGAAAATATAGAGCGAGATTGCACTGCAAATTAAATAAATATATTAATCTGCTTGTAACTGTTTTAATGGCGATTTGAGCGTCTCTCGAGACACTGGCGCATGTGTATAGTATTTGAGAGAAAAACAAATTAGAGGACCGGCGCGCGCGTTGTAGTACAGGCGGGCGCATTTTAATAAAAAACCAGACTCTACGGCAGATAATGTTATTTTTAGTATCTACAAACCTCAACGAACATATTAAAACAAATTACATTCAGGTTCAGGTGGGTCCAGTTTTTTTGCAACTTTGGACCATTATAACTTCGGATTGACCCAATATCCATGACATAGAAATGAAGCTATACCCAAAATATCTCCCACTCAGCGTTGGGTTCGTCCACCAACTTTTTCTTGCAGCTTTAAAGCGTATTTCCAGGAACAGGAACCAGAAGGGACATAATTAACAAAGTGATACTATTATCTGCCGGACTAATATATACAATGCAATAACACGTGATTGCATGAGGCGGGAAGCAAGCGAGAAGCTACGTTGCCACACTCATTATACTTTGAAAACCAAATTATTTCGCTTCTTTCTCTAACATAATGCTCTCTCTGTCTTCTCGTAAGAAATATCTTAAGCCTTTCGATATGTGTTTATGAACTTGCGAACTAATATAGAACATTACAATTAATGATGAAGTACTACTGGTTTGGTGTTACCCAACTACAGTACGGATGTAGTTCGATAGCGAATAGCATAATAACATAAAGGAAAAATTTTCATGCTCCCCTTTTCCTGTATATGATAATTTCGAGAAATATTGAAGAATTTATTATTTATTTCTCAAAAAACAAATGCACGTGTTGACAAAAATATTATTTCATTAATAACTAAATTTTGGTTGGAAGTAGAAATATTAACTGTAGTCGGCGGTACGTTTATTTCCATTTATTAAACACAAATCTCCGAAATAATAGCCCCGTCGCCAAGGGTTGTGAGCTCTCATTAAATGTTAACAGGCTGCACTCCGATAAACAGGTAGTTTTTTGGACGTATAATCCGATAAAAAAAGTTTACTAAAGTTTGATGTACCTTAAGTCCACAAAATCCAAAATAAAATCAAAAATTAGGTTTTTCGGTAATATCTTGTAAAACAAAAATGATATCGAAAAACTAATAGCACCATATGAAAGAGTGAGAAATTTTACAAAAAAATAATATATAAATTCTTCCTCTATTTTTGTAATTTTGCTCTTAAAAATGTGTTCATGATAAACGTCTTTTTTGTTTATTATTATTCATACAAATAAAACTTAAATTTAAAAAAAATATGTAAAGGTGGGAAATGAAAGGAAAAAGTCTAATCTTTAAGTATGAAGTATTTATATTTCATTTAAACATTTAGGTATAAGGAAAACAGTTACTGAACACACAAAAATTCTAAATTACTTGAAGTAACTAAATGAATTACGTACTCTGGCAGTCATATTGGTTCCGCCATTTTGAATTTTTCAAATCTGTCATCGGATTCTTAATCAGAACCCGACAAATCCTTTAAAAGCCAATTTCAAAATATTTAACGGTATACAGAAACGTTAATTTAATCATAAATGAGGTTGGAAGCACGATTCCCACTACAACTGAAGTGGGTAAACCAGCCATTTTATTTTAAATATTTTTTTTTAAAAATTAGGGCAAAATTTAAAAAAAAAAAATCGATATATTATTTTTTTGTTAAATTTTCCGTTCTTCCACGCGGTGCTATTAGTTGTTTGATATCTTTTTATTTTTAGAGATATTTGCGAAAAAAACGAATTTTTCTTTTTACTTTCGATTTTGTAGGCTTAGCGTACACTTTAGAGCACCAAATTTTTTTTTTTATCGTATTCTCCATCCAAAAAACTATCTGCATGCCAAAATGCAGCCTGTCAATATTTAATGACAACTTTTCGTCAACATTTGCCTCTGACGATTGGGCTATAATGCAATGGTACATCATACATTGATAAGTGATGACATATTTAATTTATGTAATGAGGATTTTTCTATGAAATTTCTCTCGAATTTGTTAGTTGTGGTAAGTAAATAAACAACTAATCTACTTATTATTAGTATTAAAATAAATAAGGGCATATTCCATGGGATTTTTGTATACAGCCATGGTTTAAATAATCGGACATGTAGTACACAGTTTGTGAATACGTTCTTGTGTTTATGTTATAGTTTGGCGTTTACACCGCAAATTATACGGGCGATTATGGTTGCCACTGGTGTGCATCTTCAGTTATAAAAATAAAATTTACTATACGGACTATTCTCAGTAATGTTTACTAAATATTTAAAGTAATAAAACTTTTAAATTCATATTTCACTTGACAGGATTTATTTAGTTTTTTTTTTTTAAATTTAATTAATAGAGAATACATAAAAATGTTACATCATTTTTATTCCGAATGCGTGTATCTACACACTTTAACGCTCAAAAAAATTTCTTTTTTCACAAAACTTTCTTGTTGGACGAGCTGAAATGAGTTAAATTGTTTCCGAAGCGTAGGTTACCTTAAGATGTTTTACTAAGATATTACGAAGTAAATTTTTAATTAAGATAAAAGGAAATCCTACCAAGCTTTATTATGAACGTCTATTTCCTTGGCAGATGAGTGGGAACTCTAACTTTGTAAATTTTTTAAGATTGTTACTCAGTTTATTATTGTTTCCTTTATCGACAATAATATCATTTGTAGCTGTTAATATTGTAAATAATATTAATATTAATATTGTTATTAATAATATCTTTAATATGATTGCTTGTGTTCTTCTTTTTCACATTTGGTCAAAGTTGTTCCATGTTTGGCTGACGGACTTAAGCCAAGTCAACACAAACGCTATTACCGTTGTTTCATGTTTCAAAATCACTGATTAATGAATGTTTTTGTATATATTTGTTTTGAATCCTAATTGTACTAAGTATGGTGTGAATGTTATTGGTGCAAGGCCTGTGCCTGATATAACGAGGAGAACAATTGGTGGTGGTATAGTAACGGCGCATCACTGTTCTGTTCATTTCACCTGTCCACTTTTACCGCTGTCTTGGTTTGTCAGCCTTGGTAATTACATGTTGTCCTTGCAAAACATACGTGGCTTGGTTTGGCTTTGATGGTTGTGTTTGTCCCTCATCTGTGTCGGTTAGTAATAATATCGTTATTTTGTGGTTCCATCTTTGGCTAACGGGTCCAAGCCCAGTCAGCACAAATGCTATTACCATTGCGTATTAAGGAATGACCTGATAATGTTACATGTTTTTAAAATTACTGACTTCTGAATGTTTTTGTGTGTATTTGTGTTGAGTCCTAATTGTACTAAGTGTGGTGTGAATGTTGTTGGTGTAAGGCCTGTGGCTGATATGACGAGGGGGACAATGATGACTTTTTCTTGTTTCCATAGCCTTTTTATTTCTATTGAAAGGTCTGTTTTGTGTGTGTATGTGTATTTGGAGATTTTTTTCCGTGTATGGATGTATGGATTCCGATGTATTGGATGTTTGTTTCCTTGGGGACAGCTATGTCAATCTGATAGGTGACTTTTCCTTTTTTGCATTGAAAAGTAATATCGGATTTATTGGCGGGGACTGTTTTATCTGTATGGATACTGATATACCAGTAGAGTCATGTTTGGCTGTGTATTCCGTTTCGGCTAATATTTTACATCCGCTTGTTAGATCGTTTCTTTATGCTGGTGACATTTCTTGCTTCTGTCTTCTGTAATAGTTGGATCTTTGATGACATGCTTTTGGTAGTTTCTGGTTAATATGACTTTATCCTGGATGGCCAGTAAGAAGCCTTCTGTTTCAGGGAATAGCTACCCATCCTGTAACCAGGTGTATGATGATGTTTTTATTTACGTGATCTTGTTCTATGTGATATCTGTGTTTTCTGTGGAGTGTTTTTTCTGAGTACGTTTTCATCTTTTCCTGTTGTAATTGGGTGTGACTGTGTATGTCTGCTGGGTGGTCTGCCCGGGATAAGTCCAGGGGTGCGTGGAAGAATTTCCTAAGTGTTTGTATTTTTTTTTTGTGTGCAGTGATCGTATTCCTCTTCCCCCTGCCTTTCTCTCCAAGGTAAGACTTTTTTGTATATATTGGGGTGTAATTTTCTATATTTGGTGAATTGAGAACGTTTAAGGATGTGAATGTTGTCTATGTCTAGGTGTGACAATTTTATGACACCAAATAAATATATGAGTATAGGTATTTAGTGAGATTTTTGGAGTTGAGCATTGTTTGTATAAGTTTCGTGAGTCTGTCTTTAAATTCAGCTCTGAGCTCTGTTTTGAGGTGAGTGTGGTTGAGTTTGGTGTTTTGATGGAAGCCTAGATATTTGTATGTTTTTTTTGTCGAGCGCTTTACATTTATTTATACCAATTTTCATATTGATATCTAAGGTGAATGTTTCTGTGATTTTGAGGAGTTGTTTCAGCTGTGTTTCTGTGACAGCGTCACCATATCTCATCCATATATAGGAGGTGGTTAATTTTATGTTGGTTCACTTTTTGGTGTCTAATGTTGAAGCCATGTTCTGTTCTGTTTAGTGTATTTGAGAGTGGATTGACAGAGAGGCAAAACCATAGAGCGTTGAGCGAGTGTCCTTGAAATATACCCCGTCTGATGCACAACTCTTCTGTTTAGATGCGTTCGGTTTGTGTTTTAGGTGGATTTTAGTTTTCCATGTTTTCATAATTTGCGCGAGAAATTGCCTGAGGTTTTGATTGATTTTGTAGATTTCTAGGGCTCTGATTAACTAGCTCTGGGGTATGGAGTCGAAGGTTTTTTTATAGTCTATGTGACCGGTTTGAAGGTTTCCGTGTTCTTTTCTTGTTGGTCCCATGATCACGCTGTCTATGATCAGCTGGTCTTTGCATCCTCGGCTATTTTTCCTGCACCCCTTCTGCTCTTCTGTGAGAACATTGTCATCTATTAGGTGTTGTTCTATTTTCTTGGAAATTGTGGCTGTAATGATCTTGTATATGGTTGGAAGACAGGTGATGGGTCGGTAGTTTGACGGGTTTGTGGTGTCGGAGCTTTTGGGTTTGACGTATGTTATTCCTTGTGTAAGGAAAGTAAGGAATGTGTATGGTTCTAAAATGGCTTTGTTGATTTGGTGTGTGAGTGCTTCGTGTGTGGTGGTAAACTGTTTTTGTGTTGTTATTGTTATTATTACTATTATTTAAAATCTAAGTCTTAGAACCTGTTTTGTGGCTTCGATCAATACAAGCTTCCATGTAGTGTCCTCAGTTGGTAATATCCACACGGCACTTTCGACCAGTTAGTAATCACACAGTGTATAATTCGTAATGCAAATCAACAGATGCCAACAACTCAACTGCAAGAATCCTAAGTGATGTCTTTTCGAAGAGTACTATATTAGGTTTGTTAGCAAAATTCTAGTAAGTACCATACTTGACATTTTCCTCAATTGACTCGGGGACCTCTACAAAACCATAGAAATGTTTAAGATGGTAATATAGGACACGCAATGCCGCATTGTGATGGTTGATCTGTAATTCTCCTTATTGCTGCATGCCCTACACTTGATGTCCAGGAAGAAGGCCCTTGGCTTTTGTAGGAAACTAAATATTGCAGTAAATCTATATTTGTTTAAAATACTTCGTATTTTAATTTTTTTTGTATGCAGCTGTCAAGCTGTTCTTCTGTTGTATTTAAACACTAAATACCTCAGTTTAATAATTCCAAATTTAGATTGTGAATCTTGTTTTTTTTTTCGAAAGAGTTACTTAAGTTTACCATCAGACCTACCTGTATAACTGCGTCTTCTATCGCTCCAAGTAGAAGAACTCCCACACCTCGGGTGGAGGAGAAAGAAATGAACTAATTAAAACTGTGTACGCTTTTACTACAACAATTCAGGGTCACTTAAGCTCAATTTTTTTTTTGTCTGTATTACGTGACAGGTTTCTTCACTGAACAAAGAATCTAGTATAACAGTAGATGATATTGCCAGATGTCCGAGTACGTGTCAATTCAATTCTTCTTCCTCTTGAAGTGCTATATCCGATAAGGAAGTAAGCCATCGTCACGTTGTAAAGACTTTTTTTAAATTATTTTTCCAGAGCCGTAATATGAATCCGGGCCGCCGACATAGAAACCAGACACCTTACTCACTACGCTATGGCCGCCTCTTCAGTTCATTTCCTACTCCTAAATACTTCTCATTAAGCAAATATACTGGGTTTACATGTTTGTTTTATTTAATTTTTTTTAAGGGAGCATGTAATATTTTTAACAGTAAAGATGGTAAAATAATCTTTTAAATAATCAACATGGAAGTAATATTACCACCTAAATGCCAGCTAAATTTTTTTTTTGCATTAATTCTACGTTAGTAACTGAAAACTGTTTGAAGTTGTCGTTTTTCCTCTCTTTTTAAGATAATACTCTTTTTACCTACTTTATCAAATAAGGTTTGTAATGTTAATTAAATATTAAAAATTTATGAATGGACACTTCGCTACTAGGTCTACCGCATTTAATCGATTTTTGCTAGGTAGCACAAGGGATTTTAGGAGAAATGCGCTTAAATAATACTATATTAATCTTATTGATGGATTTGAAAAGTGAAGTTAAAAAAGACACGTTCTGTTATTTATTATTCCTTAAGTCATGCTCTTTTCTTTGTAAATCTTTTAATTATTTTTTTTGTGCAGTATTTTTCTCGTTTCTATATTTTCTAAAGTTCTACATTTTTTTCATACCAACTTGTTTTTATTCCTTATCAAAACATACCTTTGTTTTTGACGCAACGTGTTTGTGTATGACAGGTCACGGCGTGCAGGCTATCAGTCTATAGAAAAAAGAAGGCAATTGATAAGTGGAAAATGAAGCTTATCCAGGATGATTAGTTGGCCACATGCTAAACTCAATTAAAAGTAAGACCAACTTTAGTTAACTTTTCTTTCTTTTCTTTTCAGTTTTCAAGTAGAAGTTTCTAATTGTACCTGTTCGTATTATTATAACTTAAATCATTAATCGTGAGTATAATCAATAAAAATCTAAATCACGCTTTCGGTAAATTAATTAATCTTAAATTTGTTAATCGGTTGGAATACTGGCATATGCCAAATACCATATATCATTTTAGAGTTAGTTCTAAAAGAAGGCTACGCTACTAAATTTCTAACACTAGTACCGACAAATGCATTTCGTTCTGATGATATTTTTTTCGTCGTTACCTAAATATGTTACAGAAGACTGTTTTAAAAGCAGCTATATTTTGAACGTGGTTTTATGCAACGCCTAGGTAGTTATTTTGTTATATATAGTGTTTCGATATTTAAATACAAACACTATTTTTATTGCTTTGACTTAGCCATAGAGCACTCCTTCTAGGCTCCGAGGGGTTGTTTTCCATATTATCGAGTACTGTGAGATATTGTGGCGTTTTTCAGGATTTTTCAGATAGTTTGTGTAGTTTGCAATTAGCACTACATTCTTCATGATCTTGTACAATCGTATATATTTTCCCTCTAAGTAGTTATTATTATTAAGATGATCGGTCCCAGTAAAGCTTGTACTGGTTGGTTTCAAGTATTGGCTTCGGATAGTATTCATATAGCGCATCTTTTCCATTTGAAACAACCTCAATTTTTTTTTTTTTAATTCTTTGTGGAGTATCTTAGCAACTGTATCGTGTATTCTCCTATACGCCGACTCATGTATGATTTTACAGGGTGAGTGAACTATAGAGTAAAGTTCATTATTTCATTTGTTTCGGGAATGACGAATAAATGTTAAATACGATAGTTTTAGGGAATGTTAAGGTGCACAGTTTAAAATTATTTTTGAGTATACAGGGTACTTCAAAAAAGTGTGACCGATATAACAAATATTTTTTTTTAAATGGAACATCCTATTTTCTAATTTATTTTTAAATCCTGCGTAAAGTTTTATAACTTTTTTTAATTTATTATTTTTTTAAATTTTTTACTTAATTATAATAACCTAGTAGTTTTTCTAATATTTAATTTTTTTTTTTTTAAAATACTAGTTTTTAGTTTTGTAAAAAATTGCCAGTAGCACCATTGTTTTGGAAGGTGGAATACTCATAATTGGTACGAGCGTTCTATAGAGATGAAAAAAAAAAGAAATATGTAAAGAAATTTGAGTTAGATGCTACAGGATGTTCAAAAATTTTTTATGCATTTCGACTATTTTAAATTGAAAAATCTCAAATTTTTTAAATTGCACATCCTGTATATTATTATTTTTTTTTGATAGATTTTACAAAATCCTCCAACTTTTATTAAGGATGTCATATACCTATTTCTAATAGCTTTCGATTTATTTTGAATTTATAAATTTTTACCGTTGTTTTTAATACACTTACGGTATTGTGAAAAGATAAACAAATAGTTAATAATAATTTTAATATAGTTTAACATATCTAATGATTAATTAATATGCCCGTCTACGTGAATACACATGTTTAGTCGTTTTACTGTATTTTCCTTCACTTTCCTTAGCATAAAGGTCGTTATTGTCCTGCACGCATCCCGTATCCTATTTTCCATATCTACTGGTGTTGTAGGGGGATTCACGTAAACACGATATTTAATGTAGCCCCACAAAAAGAAGTGTAAATGGGTTAAGTCACATGATCGAGGGGACCACTGATCCCTACCGATCCATTTTTGTGGGTAACGATCGTTTAAAAAGTTCCCAAACTTCCCGGTGCTAATGAGCAGGAGCTCCGTATTGTTGAATCCACATTTATTCCCTTTCAAAGTTATCAACTTCTTCAAGAAGCTGGGGTGAATCGTTATGCAAAAACTTTAGATATCTAGGTCCGTTAAGAGGTTCGCGGAAAAAATATGAACCAATAATTCGAAAATTTAATATTCCACACCATACATTAAGCGACCAATGGTTTTGGTTTTGAACTTCCCGGACCCAAAATAGGTTAACTGTTGAATAATAATGCATGTTATGGCTGTTAACTGCTCCATTACTGCGAAAAGTAGCTTCATCAGAAAACATTATTTTGGATAAAAAATTTTGATCGGCCTCTATTGCTCCATTCATGGTGGTACAAAAGTTTACTCGTCGTTCAAAATCATGGTTTTGAAGCTCTTGGCGTAGTTTCATATAAAAACTATGATACTTGTATTTTCTCGTGGTGCGATTAGCCGTAGATTGGGATGTATCAGATAAGTCAGCTAGTTGACGGCTGCTGACCTGGGGATTATCTTCAACATGATGTAAAATCTCCATTTCTTTTTACTCATTGGTATCATTCTTGTTTACTGCTTTCCGTTTCGTATACTCAAGGCTACCACTACCATCAAACCGTTCCATGAAGCACTGAAAAGATTTTCTAGATGGTATACGTTGATTAGGGTACTTCGCGTCGTAAAGCCTTACTGCCAAAATATTTTTTCCCGTCTCGCCCATTATATAAACCATATCAATTAATTCATTTCTAGGAAAATCCTAACTCTTACCTTTATACGTCACTTACTACAACAAATTAAACTATTTTTACTTACTTAATAGACATGTCAAAATTTGACAATGCCTGCATTTTTGTTTTGTCTTGGCAACTATGATGTTATAGCGTAAGTGTATTAAAAATAAGGATAAAAACTGAAAAATTCAAAATAAATCAAAACTATTAGAAATAGGTATATGACATACTTAATAAAAGTTGGAGGGTTTTGTAAAATCTATCGGAAAAATAATAATATACGGGGTATGCACTTTAAAAAATTTGAGATTTTTCAATTTAAAATCGTTGAAATGCATAAAAAATTTTTTTGAACACCCTGTAGCATCTAACTCAAGTTTCTTTACATATTTCTTTTTTTTTTCATCTCTATAGAACGCTCGTACCAATTATGAGTATTCCACCTTCAGAAACAATGACGCAACTGGCAATTTTTTACAAAACTAAAAACTAATATTTAAAAAAAAATTGAAATATTAGGTTTAGGTATATAATATTATTAATAAAAAAATGTATTAAATTTTACGCAGAATTTAAAAATAAATTAGAAAATAGTATGTTCCACTTAAAAAAACATATGTTATATCAGCCACACTTTTTTGAAGTACCCTGTATACTCAAAAAAATTTTAAACTGTGCACCTTAACATTCCCTAAAACTATTGTATTTAACATTTTTTTGTCATTCCCGAAACAAATGAGATAATGAACTTTACTCTATCGTCGACTCACCCTGTACGTATATGTTTGACATTTAAATCTATATTGACAGTCTTGCACCGAGGAGTTCTATCTATCTATCTATCTATCCAATAAGCCGTCTTTGATCCAATATCGGACATAGGTCTCCCTCTTCCTTTCGCCATCCCTTTTGATTTTGCGTCTTTCTGATCCATCCTAAGCCAGCCTTTTTTTTTCGGATCTTTTGTTTGGGGCCTTCTTCTGGATCTTTATGCCAACCATGGTTTCCATTCTTGTTCTTTTATTCTGTCTCTCATCTTGTTGTCTCATTGTACCGAGGGGCTACCAACGATTTATTTTTGATTGGAATCACTTGGTGTTGTATAGATGGTAAGAATTCTTTTGTCTCTAGAACTATCCGTCCTGACGTCAGTAATATCAGTTCGATGTATGATAGTTTTTTATGGATCTCATCCGGATAAGGTCTGTGAATAAGATGCGCTATACAGTCCTTTATTTGCGTGTATTGAAAGCATCCATAAAGTGATTGACTCTTTATAAAAGCGTTATTTTAGTATCAAAAACCAATTTTCTCTTAATCTTTGTTTTTTGACTTTAATTAATTAAACATACAAAAATGTCTTTTATTCAGCAAATTATGGCATCCTAGCCAAATATTTTATATTTGAATATATAAAGCAAGTTTCTAAAAATTCTTCTTCTTTTTCCGACTAATAGCTAGGCACTATTGCGCATTATTGGCTTGCGCATTATTGCCTGTTTGTTTGTTCTCTGCTCTATAGGTCGTCACTTCATCTCTTCTTGGACGTCCAATTGATCTTCCATTCGGTGATTTGTCTCTTACTATCCGTACTATCCTGTTGTTTGCTATTCTTCCTATTTGTTGATCCCATTCCACTTTGCTTCCTCTTATTCACTGGTTGATATTTTCTATATTACATGTGCGTCTTATGTCTTCACCTCTTTCTTCTATCCCTCAGTATCTTGTTTGTACATCTCCTAAGTATTCTCATTTCAATTGATTCCAGCATTCTCTGTGTTATACTTGTATCGGGTCTCGTTTCAGATGTGTAAGTCATTACTGGTCGTATTACGCTCTTGTATATTCTTGTTTTGGTCTCCACCGAGGAATTTATTTCTAAATATTGTATCATTGAGGCATCCCGCTATCCTATTAGCCTTGTTGACTTGATGTTTTACTTCCTCCTCGATTTTTCGGATACTAGATATTTTGATGCCCTGGTAATCGACCTGCATCACCTGTTCTGTTGGTTTATCTTCCACTACCAGCTTGCACCTAATCGGCTCTTTTGCTATTACTATTTTCTTGTTTTTTTTCAGTTGAGATTGAAATATCATATTGTTTTACTGCTATCTAGAATTCATATAGCAGCCTTTGCAGCCATTATTATTACGTCATCTGCATAACATATAATTTTGAGTTCTTTATTACCATTCTATATCCCTTCTTTCTTTTAACATTCTTTATAATTTCATCCATGACAATATGCTGCTAATCTTGCGACTACTTTATTGTCCTTATATATATTCTCGATAGTTTTAATTAGGTCTAATGGGATGTTCCTGTTATATAATAGATGAATAACGTCTTCTATTTGCACATTGTCGAAAGCTTTTTTTATGTCTATCAGGCATGAATATGCAGGAATATTTTATTCTATGGATTTTTCTTCTTTCTTGTGCAGTCATATAACGGTCGCTGTTCTCCATTCATCTGGGATTCTATTCGTTCTTATAATCCTCTGTATAAGTGTCTAGAAATTGCCATGAAATAATTTACGAGGGTTGTAAGATAAGTATGAGATAAACGCAGAACTCAGCAAAGTTTATGGGGACTCTGCATTTTCGTTTTACACCATGAAATATTGGACAGCTGAGTTCACGTGGCCGTACAAGCATTTTCGATGAAGAAGATCTAGGTCGTCCAAATGAGGTTACCACATCAAAATGATTGAAAAATCCACGATATAGTGATAAATGATCGGAGAGTGAAAGTGCGTGAGATTGCTAAGACTGTAGGCATTTCAACCGAACGGGTACAGAACATTTTACCATCTCATTTGGATATAAGAAAGCTTTTTGTAAGATGGGTGCCGCACTTACTTACAACTGACAATAAACACGCACGTGTCAACTTCAAAAGAATGTTTGGCTTTGGTAAAGTGCAATTGGAATGATTTTTGGCGTTTACTCATAACTGTTGACGAAACATGGACTCATCACAGCACATCAGAGATCAAAGAATAGTCCAAACAGTGAGTTTTCCGTGGCGAGCCGGTGCCAAAGAAGGTCAAAGCGACTTTATCGGCTAACAAAGTCATGGCCACGGTGTTTTGGGATGCATGTCGATTACCTTGGAAAGGGCAGAACGACTAATGGAGAGTATTACGTCCACTCACTGTTTCATTTTAACCATGCTGTGAAAGAAAAACGTCCTCATTTGGCGAAGAAAAAAATTCTCTTTCATCAAGACAATGCACGCCTGCACACTTGTGTTATCGTCATGGCAAAATTCCATTAGTTAGAATACGAATTGGTTCTGCATCCACCATATTCGCCAGATTTAGCCTCCCCCCCTTATTTCCGAGTATGAAAAAATGGTTCAAACGTTGAAGTAATTGCTGAAACAAACGCCTATCGTATTTTTTTGATGGAATACAAAAGTGTATCGAGCTAATAGGAGACTATGTTAAAAAATAAAATAAATTTTACATATAAAAATGTTTTTTTCTTGTCAAGACCAGGTACTTATCATACAACTCTCGTAGATCCTATTTTTAGACATCTAATAATTAAATATTTTGTGAAATAACACGTTTATATTATTTTTTGTGACGCTTCGTTCGCGTGTTCTCATTTCCACGCTACGTAGAGTTCCCACGTTTTTGTTAAAAGTTTCTTGTTGGAAGAACCGAGACGAAGCGAGATTGTTTTCATAGCCGAGGCCAAGTTTTTAGCAGAACAAAAAGGTAATTCTTCATTGTTTCCCTGAAATAATAAATATGAAAAAGGGCATTGTTTTAAAAAGTAAAATGTAGAACTGTGTATTATATTTTTGTGAAGATAACCGTGTCTTTCTTAATTCAGAACTATCATAGCCGCTGGTCAAGTAAAAAGATAGAGCTTGTTATAAACAAAAAAATCAAGAAAATTGAAGCTGCTTGTGGTACTCACTTTACTAATATAATTCAGGTGCAAGGACACTAGTATTATTAAGTAACATAACAATGTATCAGAGTAAATACAAAAAACTAAAAGCCTTAGGCATGGTTGTAGGTGGTCTCCAATGTTATTTAACATAGGTGTAGAACAGGTTTTAAAGAAATAGAAGTGTATTTTTTCATGGGTCTAGCACACGTGCTACAGGAAAGTCCCTAAAGCACTACAGGAGCGACACGTGTGCGGAGAAAAAGCGATTCACGTTGTTCTTGAATCGCTGTAAATTGTACTCGGTGGGAAACACAGTCCTGGGCAAATTATTCCAAAGGAATGATGTTCTCCATATAAAAGACTTCTTGAAAAGCGTTGTACGAGGAGCAACAAGCTGAACCTCATACAGATGTGAAGCATTGACGCTACGTGTATTTCTAAGATGCACCGCTCTGGGAGGAATTAAGCGGGCCACATCCTTCGAACACTTTCCATGAAAATACCTGTAGAATAGGCTTAAGTCGCCAACCGTTCTTCGATGTTCCAGCGAATCAAGGCCGCCGGTCAGTTCCGGGTCTCCAATCAGACGAACAGCTCTTCTCTGAATAGAATCCAACAAATGCAGTGTATGTTTGGGAGCGGAGTTCCAAACATGGGAGCAGTATTCCATAGTTGGCCGAATTTGAGCTTTGTAAAGAATTAAAAGTTGTTGTGTAGTGTAAAGCTTTCTGGTTCGAAATAATATTTCCAACTTTTGAGAAGCTCTCCTTGCTATGCCTGCAACATGTTCATGCCAGGACATATTTGCTCCCAAATTAACGCCCAACAAATTGAGTGACGATGTTAGAGAAATGGAGTGTCCCGACATAACTATGTCGGGTTCAGCAATGTTAACTTTTTTAGAAAAAACTGCCGCCTGGGTTTTTGTAGGGTTAAATTCCACTTGGTTACTGTCACCCCAATATAGAATTTCTTCCAGGTCTGCGGATATTCGTCTGAGTAGCCGATGTCCGAGCGTTCAAAGTGAATGAAGAGATAAGTGTACTGTCATCTGCAAAGCTGTAGATTGGATTCTCGGTCTTTTTCAGCAAATCGTTAATATAAATGAGAAAGAGAATAGGAGACAGTATGGAGTCTTGGGGTATACCGGCGTTGATAGTGAAGGTGTTAGCAAGAAATCCGTCGACTCCCACTCGTAAAGAACGCTCTCTGAGGAAACATGAGAACCACAAACAGAACTTTTCAGACATACCATAAGAGCGTAGCTTAGCCAACAGTCCATCGTGCCAAACACGGTCGAATGGCTTGGATATGTCAAGAGCAACCGCTCGAGATTCTCGAAAGTGTTCAATTGCGTTGTTCCAAACATGTGTTACATAAGTCAGAAGATCTCCTGTTGATCTATTTTTACGAAGGCCATATTGGTGATCGCTAATAATGTTGAATCCTTCAAGATATTTTAGAAGATGTTGATTGATAGCCTTTTCCATGACTTTTGATATTATTGAAAGCAGTGCGATTGGTCGGTAGTTATTTGGCAAGATCTTCTTGCCTTTTTTAGGTATCGGCTGAACTGTGGCACATTTCCAGCAGGAAGGAAATATTCCGTTTCTGTAGGATAGGTTAAAAAGATTACAGAAAACTGATGTTAGCTCCCTCGCACAGTTTTTGAGAACTATGGCAGGTATTCCGTCAGCACCAGAAGCCTTTTTGGTGTCCAGCTTCATCAAAATACGCTTTATAATACGCTGTCTGAAGACAATATCGGGCATCCTTGACTGTTGTGGTAGAAAGGATATTGGAATTAAAAGTCATCATTTATTTGCCCTCAGCTTTGCAAATGGGTAGTCCCGTCTTAAAACACTGCTGGCTTCGGATTTATGTTAACAAGGTTGTATACGGAATTTTACAAATGGTGGCTTCAAATTAGTACCTAGAAAATCAAATATCTATTTATAAACTACTTTGGGCTTTAGAATTTTTGACACAGTGACACTACACAACAGTTGTCTCCACTATTGAAGACTTTATTCACTCTACGTACATTTCGATAATTATATTAGAATTATCAGGTGCGATGATTTGTATAAAGACTTTTGATTGTTCACGAGGAACTGACCAATTATAAACGTCGTCTTTTAAACTTTGAATTGTTGTGGCTGTTACTTGATGGAAATTCATAACGAATGTAATGAAAGACTGATTTTGTCAAATTTCCACTTTATTTAGTTTCACTGAAACTGTATGACGCGTTTCGCTATACTATAGCTTCGTCTGATATAAAATGATATTGAATATTAGTGTTGTTACATTTATATAAATACTCTAAGGTAGATAGGTAATAAAATTAATACTATATGCTTATGAATATTGCTGGGAAATCCATTCTGAATATTAATTGTATAAATTGAGTAAAGGTGAGTTACCACGGGCCAGACAGGTATCTTTTTGTTCGTTTAATATGATGTCTGAATTTCTAATTATATTTATTTCTAAATTTTCTAATAGGTTTAATTTTACGCCTTTGTTTTGTATGTGAAGAATTTTAAATTTATCGTCAAAAAGATGATCTGATTCTGTTAAATGATTACTGTACGCTGAGTCAGTTTTGTTTTTTAAATAGCTTCTTTTATGTTCTAGAATCCGAGTTTCGAATGAGCGACCTGTCTGACCTATGTAACTTTTATGACAAGAACCACAATTCAATTGATATACTCCAGATTTTTTTGATCTATTTTGTTTTCCCCTTGCGTTTTTAATGAATTTTCCTAACGAGTTGTTTGTTCTAAAAGCTATGTTGATATTATATTTGTTTAAGTGGTTTTTAATTTTCTCTGACGTGTTACCAAAATAGGTTAAAATATTATATTTTTTCCCTGTGTTTTCTTTCAGTATGGAACTAGAAGTCGACAATAAAATTAATTTTCTTGACTTAACGATAACCAGACATTACAACAAACACAAATTCTCTATTTTTCACAAACCCTCACATACAGATACTACAATAAACATAAAATCAGCTCACCCCCTACAACACAAATTGGCAGCTTACCACAGTATGTTGCATAGACTTGTAAGTGTCCCCTTATCTGTAGATGATTTTAATAAAGAATTAAATCTAATAAAACAAATTGCTGTTAACAGCGGATATTCTCCTGACTCCATAGACTCAATTCTAAACAAAAAATTAAAAATAAAGCTATTTCTTTAGTATACCCCAAGAAAGAAAACACAGGGAAAAAATATAATGTTTTAACCTATTTTGGTAACACGTCAGAGAAAATTAAAAACCACTTAAACAAATATAATATCAACATAGCTTTTAGAACAAACAACTCGTTAGGAAAATTCATTAAAAACGCAAAGGGAAAACAAAATAGATCAAAAAAATCTGGAATGTATCAGTTGAATTGTGGTTCTTGTCATAAAAGTTACATAGGTCAGACAGGTCGCTCATTCGAAACTCGGATTTTAGAACATGAAAGAAGCTATTTAAAAAGCAAAACTGACTCAGCGTACAGTAATCATTTAACAGAATCAGATCATCTTTTTGACGATAAATTTAAAATTCTACACATACAAAACAAAGGCGTAAAATTAAACCTATTAGAAAATTTAGAAATAAATAGAATTAGAAATTCAGACATCATATTAAACGAACAAAAAGATACCTGTCTGGCCCATGGTAACTCACCTTTACTTAATTTGTACAATTAATATTCAGAATGGATTTCCCAGCAATATTCATTAGCATATAGTATTAATTTTATTACCTATCTACCTTAGAGTATTTGTATAAATGTAACAACACTAATATTCAATATCATTTTGTATCAGACGAAGCTATAGTATCTCGAAACGCGTCATACAGTTTCAGTGAAACTAAATAAACTGGAAATTTGACAAAATCAAAGTCGTCTTTATTTCCGGCAAGTCACCAGAACAGAGGATTGTAAGAAATGTAATTTCAGTCCTTAATTAGCCTATTTTTACAATAATTTGTAATTTCAGTGCTCTCGCATGCGTCTAATAATCTCCTATCAGACACGGATTAAAGTAACTTTAAAGTATCTCATCTAAACTATCTAATAGGATTATGTTCATGTATGTTCAGCAGTGCTTAAGTTTTCTGTTCTACCTTACGTCAAATCGGCTAAATGTTCTTTATGTCTTTACCTCCTAGTCCGCCTAATTTACTTCTTATTACAATTATTACAACTTATTTTATATATATATATATATATATATATATATATATATATATATATATATATATATATATATATCACACGTTTCTGTCTTTCGTTTTTCATACTTATTAAGATGTTTTTCAACTTCTCTGATAGCCTATAGGCTAATGAGGTCTACTTTATTAAATATCCTACTATATTTTGGATCATTTGACATTGAAACACATTTTGTTCTATTTCACTTAGTGTAAAAAGGTGGTATTATAAATATTTAGCCTATTCTTATGTATATTACTTAACATATATGTTAAGTTTTCGTTACAACCGTTGATTCTTGTTATATTTCTGGCACGGTTCCTTTTATTTTAGAATCTTAATATATTCAAAGGGAAAGTTAAGACACCATAAACTAAAAGGCGTAATGTGGCAAGTTTACGTTATTTACATTGAAATAAATCTTTAGGAATGTATCTGTCTGTTACGATATCTTTCCTATAGATAGCAAATTTTAATTTATTGTTATTTTTAATATTGAAATTATCCAGGCATACTAATTGTTCTTTGTTTTCTTCTTCACTAGTAACTTACATGGAGTCGTATCTAATTTATAAAACCACCAATTATTTACATTTGATTTTTTGTATTAAAAGTCATAAATACATACCTACTCCACACCCTTGGAAATTACTCAAACTCTTCACTGACCTCGTTTTCAAACTTACTCAAGAAGAAATTGGCCATGAACAGTGATAAGTAATTGCTTATCCAAAGCTGGGTCCTCTTTTTAAACAAAAAATAAATTGTTACATTCAAAACGGTTTTGTTCTACACAAGTTTTGACTACAATTAAGTATTCTTGAATAACTTTTTCATCTAAGTCAGTCATTCTAAGTAACTCCTGTAGATATCGCAAGGTTTATGGTCTTAATTCACTAAAGAATAAAGCACTAATGTCAAAAATAAAAAAAATTTAATGTCTTGTTCGTTGAGAAATAGATCTTCCGTTTTGGTAATGAATTCTAAAAAGTTTTTCACTGAGAAAGTCTTCTCTTAAAAGAAAATTCTTTTTTTCACCATTTACAAATTAAACAGGTGGGTGATACTACTATGCCCACGTCTGAGATTGGTCAGTTCCGCTTAAAACTCTAAGTATAAATAGTTTATTGCGTAATCTAAGTTTTAGTCGATCATTTTTCCTTCTAACGCGGTTGGCGAAAAGCGAGACAAGGACTAGACAAGATGTTTGCTAGAGTGCTGATAACCAGTGTGTAGTAGAACGTAGATAAATTCAAATATTTGTGAAACACTATTAAGAACAAAGATATAGGACGACAAAAAATTAGGCAAATATTTAAAAGACTCGAAAAGTGATTGTGACATTAAATTCATGGTTTGGTGGGATAAAAACGTACTACTGAAATACAAAGAATGTATTGGAAAAGATACGCTGAAAATGGTATTTACATATGGAAGTCAGGTAGGGGCAATAAAGGATGGTGAAAAAGTCAAACAAATAGCGGTTGAAATAGGCTATCTATGAAGGGTGAGATGTTAAGACCAGAAAGAGTACAAAATGAATAAATCAGGAATAATATGAAGACGAACGAAAAAAAACCGATCAAGTGCAAGTTGAACTTGCACAATTAGTGTTCCGTACGTTGATTGTTTTTAAAATAAAAATTTTTGTTAGGGTGGTATAAAATGATCAGTGACTTCACAAAACACACCCCAAATGAATTTTCAACAAAGTTTGTTTCTAATCTTTACTGAAAACTGGTGACCTTGAAATTTTGTTTTTTTTATATACCAAATAAATTATTAAAGGTAATGCACTCGTGATAATTTTCGTTCAATCTATACCCCGTGGAGAATATTCCAGAATTTTTTCAAAATTTTTTGATCAGTATTTTTCGAGATAAGGTAGGGGACAGCGATTTTTTAAAAGTAATACGAAGAAAAGTGTGCGCACGTATTACATTATATATATATATATATATATATATATATATATATATATATATATATATATTATATATATATATATATATATATATATATATGTATATATATATATATATATATATATATATATATATATATATATATATATATATATATATATATATATATATATATATATATATATTTTTACCCGTGTTTTCACAAGCTTTCATTTGACACCACACTCGATGACCTAGTAAAAAAAAAATTTTTTTCACTTCCGATTTCACCCCTCAAAACGAACCTCTTAAGTCAAAATTTATGTTACGGTGGTATAAAATGATCAGTGACTTCATAAAACACACCTCAAATGAGTTTTCAATAAAGTTTGTTTCCAATCTTTACTGAAATCTGATGACCTTGAAATTTTTGTTTTTTTTTATATACCATATAAATTATTAAAGGTAATGCACTCGTGATAATTTTCGTTCAATCTACACCCCGTGTAGAATAGTCCAGAATTTTTTCGAAATTTTTTGATAAGTACTTTTCGAGATAAGGCCGGGACAGCGATTTTTTTCGCGAATTTTTAAAAATAATACAAAGAAAAGTGCGCGCAAGTATAATATTATATATATATTTTTTACTCGTGTTTTCACAAGCTTTCATTTGACACCACACTCGATGACCTAGTAAAAAATTGTTTTTTTCACTTCCGACACTTCCGACTTCACCCCCCAAAACTAACCCCTTAAGTCAAAATTTAATTCTCAAAACTACATGGCTTTGATGAGGCCATCAATATATTATTACCAAATTTCACCTTTCTATGTCAAATAGTTTCCGAGAAAATCGGGTGTAACAGACAGACAGACAGACAGACACCGAAGTGATCTTATAAGTGTTCCGTACGGAACACTAAAAATAGTAGCTCTTAAAAAATCTGGTGGTTTGATCATCAAAAAGATATTGTAATAAACGCTACTAGATAGACAGAAAACATTCAGACCTCTCAAATTCTGGAATAAGAGTATTTAAAAATCATTGATGGGAGGGAATCTAGAGGCAGAAACTGCTTATGACCGTAAGACTCGAAGATGGATGTTAAGTGTGCAGCATTATGGTGTATAACTTATCATATTGTATATTTAGAATGACACATTTTAAACACATCTTTACCGGTCATTCGAGAGTTTTTCCAAATAAATTGATTTGCAAATAAGGGGACAAAACTGGGTCTCTATGAAGCCCCGATTTGACGGCGATGAACTTTTTCTTTTAGAGATGTTTCTATACCAAAATTTATAATAAAACATTTGCTGGTTGGGTCAATTGAAAAGAAATATCTCGCTAAAAATGGCAGCGATCACGCAAACGACGTACTGAGGCGTGGTAAATTATTTCACTGTTCGCTTAGAAAAGGGTTTGACATGTATCAGTTCATATTATTTCTAAGGTAGATAGTTTAATAGGATAATTTTTCAAATATAGCTAGGTACGGAAATTATTGTATGCCAATGCGTTTTAAAATATTTTTTTTTTTTCATTTCAGTTTCTATATTTACAGTATTTATGCGAATTTTTAATTCTGGCGAATTTGAAATTTTTTCTAATTAGAAATATACAAAACTTTTACTTCGTTGCTTTCCTGTAAAATTGCTCATAACATAATAGTTATTAGGCTTCGCTAAAGTAGGTCGCAGCTTTGTACCCTTTTTATTTCCATACCATTTCCTGGTATTTTTTTTCCTCAGTAATAAAAGTAGATAATAGTTTTTCTATGTTGTTTCTTTTTATTTTATTAAAAATGGAATTATACTTATTGTGTCGTCCGTAAATAAAATCATCAAAAATGTGAAAATGAAGCTTAGATCTCAGAAATTCCAAAAGGCTGTCCCGAGTTTTTTCGAGTGCCTTGATGTAACAATTAGTATCTGAAATGCTAACTTTAAGTAAGTTGGTTGTTACCTATTTTTGAGTGATTCAGTTTTATCAATGGCGTGTGGTGTGAAATTTTGTGATATCCTTCATAATTTGTTGAGGTGTTGTTCCCAAAACTTGCAGTTTTGGCCTTCTAGTAAAAATATCAACCGGTTTTGGTTAGATGCTTAAATGTGAATGTGGGTCAATTTACATTGGCCAGACATCACAAAAATTATCTAAAAGAATCGCTGTACATAAAAGCTTTGGAAATACAAACCAGATTCTACCAGTCTTAGTCAATATATGCATAAATACGATCGTAAAGTCCATTTTAACGAAACTGAAAGTAACATGTTCAGACGGAATTTTCTGGAAATGTGTTATATAAAGAACTGCCAGAATAGTCTTAACTACAAAAAAGACGTCGAAGGTTTAAGTTCCACTTACATATATCTATTGGCCCAAGAACACACTAAAAAAATGATAACCAATGATGCTTACACCAGAGTTTCTTTGAATTTTGATACTGCCTAAATTTTCCACTTGCTTATTTTATTTTATTTTTCATCCGTTTCAACGATTTTAATTTGACCTTTTATTAATAACTTTTCTCAACACGCAGGTTCAGTTTTCGACGGTATTGGCAATTGTATAAATTAAAAGTACTAGATTTACTTCAAAATAGCCTAAACACATGTCTGTTTAAAAAGAATTATGTTGTAACTTTTAGATTTCAATAATTTTAATAATTTCCAAGTATGATTTTCTTTTATTTTAGCAATTAAATGAATAAAAATGTATAAGAATAAGTTCGTCATTAATTATTGTTTAAAATCATGTGTAAATACTTCCTTTCCTTCAGGGCCAATTGTAAATAATCAGTAAGTACCCTTTTATTCTAATAACTCTTTTTTAAGAAAAAAATTATGATAGAGTCTCCTACTTTTCTTCTTTTTAAAGTACGACATATTTCTTTAAGTGGTTCTCTGGCTGATGAGGCTTCTTTCTGTATCTTCCAGGTCCTGAAGAGAGAGCTCGATATTAGAATAAAACTACAGTTGCTAAGAATTTTAAGACCTTTTTTGTTCACTTTGTAATCCTCAAGGCTATCCCTAAGTTAAAACCCCTTTTGGTCGTTACTAGTAAGCCCTTTTACTGACCTTCCTCTCTATATATACATATATACATACATATATATATATATATATATATATATATATATATATATATATATATATATATATATTGCAATAATGGCAAAAGTACATACATACACCATCCTATAACACTCATGTAAGTAAAACTTTTCTTTTGTAAAAACAGTTTTGAAAACGTATTCGATAAAAATAGGTAAAGATATTATTCAATGCATATTGAGGTAAAAAGAAAAATTTATACACTTTCTTATATTTACCGGTTTATCTGTTCCAGCATAACACATGAACAGCCAGCCATCATAGAAATATTGTGATATTTATACAAAAATATACATTAGGGATTTAAAATATGATATATTATTATTAGATTATACAATCCTTTTTTTGAAACGGTTGAAAAGCAGCAATCTTTTTTTATTGTAAAAGTTTACTTTTGCTGTACTTCTACCTTCTTTGATACTTAGCATAAACTACGAAAAACCATCTGCTGTATTCCATCACTTTTAACAAGAAACTTCTGTTATAAATCGTGGGAACGTTCACAATCGTCGTGTTGACGACTGCAAATGAAACGGAGAATGCATCGAAATTGTTTAGACGAGAAACTCTGACATTATCTTTCTAATATCGAAAGCAGGAATGGTAGGTAGTTCTTCCTTAAGAAAATGTTATTTTACAAAACACTATTTTCTGATAACCGAGCTGTTTTATGCTTTTTTAAAATAATTTGCTGCTCCTTTGAAAGAAAATATTAACTGTCAAAACAATATTTGAATGTTTTTAGCAGTATTACAAATATGTGTTAATAACAAGAGTACTGGCTATCTACGAATAAATTTAATGTTTTTTTGGTTATTGGGCGAATACCACGGGTGTGAGAGGCGAAGTAAGTATACAGAGCGTAACCCCGGTCTTTAAAATTTTAGTTATTACATTGCAGAAGAGTGAAAGTCTAACTTGGCTTCAAAATTCGGGCCGGGCTTCCAAAATATCAAGAAACGACGCGAATTTAGAATATCTGGGCCCCTACAAGACTTGTAAGAGTTATAGTCAACTGATACTGCTCGAAGGTAGAACTCCCTTAATCAAATGTTTAAACGCTTTTCAGTATTTATTATAATCTTATTCGCGAATGAGGCATATTTGCATCTTAACTGCCGCGTCACTAAACAGAATTGCAGTTATTGGGGTTTGACAAATCCCAAACTAAAGTATTAAAAGCCTTTATATAACTTTATGAAAGTAAAGTTGAACAACCACCAGACAAAAGCGAATACGAGTAATGAATGAAGAATCCGAAGATATTCTCAACATCGCCAAATACGAAATATAAGAGGCTTTAAATAAAATGGCAAGAGGAAGAGCAGCAGGTGAAGACGGCGTATTTGTCGAAATGTTGCAACAGGGCGGAGAGCCCATATTACGAATGCTAGTTATATTGTATAATCTCACTAAAAACATAAAATGTAAAAAAATGCCAAGTTTTGAAACCATCATAAAAAGTTGTGAGATCTTATGTAAAACCAAGTCAGTTATTTTAGTTAGTATCTATGGAAGCACCTATTCAACAACTTTGTCATAAATTGTTATCTATTTAGTTACCTACCAACATTTATAGTGACCGTATCAATATTAGACATCTTTATTTCTATAATAAATATAATGACTTGGCAATCGCACGGCAACATAATTACATAAGAATAATCTACTAGTTCGATTGCTAAGTAAGTCTAAACAGTGCACTTAAGAGTAAAGTATTTTAAATAGTAGATTATTCTTATGTGATTATACTTTATTCTTAGGTGCACTGTTTAGACTTACTTAGCAATCGAAATAGTACATTATTCTTATGTGATTATGTTGTCGTGCGATTGCCAAGTCATTATATTTATTATAGAAATAAAGATGTCTAATATTGATATGGTCAGTATAAATGTTGGTAGGTAACTAAATAGATAACAATTTATGACAAAGTTGTTGAATAGGTGCTTCCATAGATACTAACTAAAATAACTGACTTGGTTTTACATGAGATCTCACAACTTTTTGTTGTGAAAGGCCTGCGTTGCGAGACTTGGCATTTTTTTTCCTTTTATGTTTTTGATGGGATCTCATTTCTTTTTGTAGGTAGTCCTCTTTTTTTTTCTTCTCGGGGAATATTTCTTGTACGTTAGCTATGGATTTTCTTAAAGCCCACTCCCTGTCTCTATTGGTTTTTCTCAAAGGCTATGATGTAACAATTTTTGACAAGTCTGGACGATAAGTCGATTAAATTCAACGATTGCGAACTCCTCAGCTTTGATACTACCGAAGTCGACATTAATTAGAAGTAATCCGCCCAGACTTGCCACTCTCGAAAGTGCCACGTATGCTGGACCGCATGTGAACACTGAAGAACCGATGGCCATCAGTGTACTGTTTAGACTTAGCCCCTGACTTTTGTGTATGGTAATAGCATAGACTATACATATCGGAAATGTTCGCGATGAACATAAGCTCTATTAATAATTTAGTTTTGACTGGACCAAGCTCGTAAAGATGTTCATTATTAAATGTAATATGTATTTTTTTTTTATTTTATTTGTATTTTCAGGATCAACCTTTACTCCTTGTACTATACCGGTAGAACCGTTGACTAAGCCAAGACTCCCGTCAATATTTCGTCTTAACATGGCTTTTGCTCCTATTTTAATAACTACATTCTCTTCTAGCCCTGCTGTCATCGAAGCATCATCTTCATACTTTTTTATAATTAAAAATATACTTAAAGTATTTAACTTAACAATTTTTTAATTACACGAAGTAGGTAAAGTATTAATAAACGAATATATTTGATAAATGAAAAATATTATTAAATATAATATATTAATTAATAAATAATACAAATTATTCATAACTATGGATTTTTTAGTGATTAATTAACTTTATACGACGTATTATTTACCGGGACTCAAGGTTGTCCTTGCATTATGCTATGTATGGCTAAGCGCGGCGTCCTCTCCGCGCTCTATCTCAAAAACGGTTAACCGTATAAAAAAATGTTTAGACAAAATCTGTAGAGAATTTTATGCTCTACAATTTTTATAATAAATATAAATATCATTGAAACCATAGGAAGCGAGATATTTGCGAAAAACTGATTTTTGTGACCTTTGACTTTGAATATCTTAAGACGCGGACACGAGATTTTGTGCTCTACAATTTTTATAATAAATGTAAATATCATTGAAACTATAGGAAGCGAGATATTTGCGAAAAACTGATTTTTGTGACCTTTGACTTTGAATATCTTAAGACGCGGACACGAGATTTTATGAGACTTTTGAGACAACTTTTAGAATGCCAAAATAAAGGTTTATACAAGTTTTACAGCTTCTGATCTCTCATTCCGAGGTTGACCCTCTTTTTTGGCTTAAGTGACTGTACAATTTAGAAACGGGACTGAAATTTCGGGATGTTTCAGTTTTTCCTTCCTTTATAGGCTAAACACTAAATAAATTCAAAATTTGAAGTTTGTGTGTCTGCTAGAAGTACCTTAGAATTTTGATGATCGGTGAGTGTGTCAGTAACAAAATTAAAGAACTGCGACTGGCGATAGTTCGTAAACTATAAGGTATAAATAGTAGGTAATTTAGGAATATAGCTAGTATAGTATGTCCTCTTGGTCACTGAAAATTCAGGATTCTAGCTTTATCCACAACGAAGTTACAGGGGGGGGTCGAAAGTGCCGTTAGTGGCTTCGAGAAAAGGATGGTATGACTGTGCTTTCTGCTCGACTTGGCGGGGGCACTGCCGCGCCCCCAGATAAGTGTCTCAATTGTGCGATATACCTCGAGACTGGGATAATGCTGTAGTGGTCTTGCTCTTCAAAAAAGGAGATAAGTCTAAGTTAACCAACTATAGACCAATCAGCCTACTATCCGTAATGTACAAGTTATTTATGAAAATAATAACCGTGAGACTCACAAAGAAATTAGATGCTTACCAACCTAGAGAACAAGCCGGATTTAGAAAAGGCTTTAGTACACTGGACCACCTTCAAGTATTAAAAACCTAGAAAAGTCAAACGAGTATAATTTGAAGATTTGGGTGGCCTTTGTGGATTACGAGAAAACGTTTGACTCCCTTGAAATCTGGGCAAAAATTAAATAGTCTTACTCGCACATTATTAAATATATATATATATATATATATATATATATATATATATATATATATATATATATATATATAATAAATCCGTACTTGAAAATAAAGATTACAAACTCTACTGGGACATCAGTATCCATACAGATAAAACAGTCTCCGCCAATAGACCCGATATTACTTTTCAGTGCAAAAAAGAAAAAGTCACCTATTTAATTGACATAGCTGTCCCCAACGACACAAACATCCAAACGAAATACAAAGGAAAAATTTCCAAATGTAACGGAAATAAAAAGGCTATGGAAACAAGAAAAAGTCATCATTGTCCCCCTCATTATATCAGCCACAGGCCTTACACCAACAACATTCACGCCACACTTAGTACAATTAGGCCTCAACATAAACATACACAAAAACATTCAGAAGTCAGTGATTTTGAAAACATGTAACATTGTCAGGTCATTCCTTAATACACAATGGTAATGCGTTTGGGCTGACTTGGTTTGCGCCCGTCAGTCAAACATGGAACCACATTGACCAAATGTGAGAAAGAAGAACTTTTTTGTAATAATAATAATCTTTATTGTCTAACAGATATACCATTTACAAGACAATTAAGCATAAATAACATAATACAAAGGAGATAGAGATAAAAAGAAAAACAAAGTACCAGTATAGAACAAAAGACACAGATAATATAAAAATCACATAGAAATTATATAAAACTGAAAAATTAAAATTAAAATGATACACTTGGAATAAATATCTATACATGCAACAGTTTATTTTTTAAGCATTTGGCAAATTGCGCAAATGACAGGTTGTTCACGTCAATGTCGTTACAAGTACTGTTGAAAACGCTCATAGCTTGAAACAATGGTGTTTTGATGAAAAAATTAGTTGATGCAGTAGGTAAACAGAAAACAGGAGAGATTCTGACCAATCTATTAGGAACGTGAAAGTTTACTTGAAATAGTAAGTCAGGATAGTCAATAAGAGATTTACATAATTTTATAAGAAAACAGACCAGATGGTAATTTCTTCGATTCGTCAATAAAGGTAGCTGAAAACGTTCAGTTATAATGACCTCATTGACACCCCTATCAGGATACACACCATCATATTTTAATATAAGAAAATTTGGCAAACTTTCTTTGAATATTCTCTACCTGTTTAATTTACTTAGCGTGTATTGGATTCCAAACAACTGCACCATATTCAAGCCGTGAAAGCACATAGCTAGAATATAAAGTTTTTAATGTTTTACTGTTATGAAAACCACTTGAATTACGTATTATGAAACCCAACGTCCTCATCGCAGTAGTGCATATCCAATTATTATGATGGGCAAATGAAAGTTTAGGATCAAAAATAATTCCAAGGTCCTTGAAGGTATTACAACGTGTAATATCTTCATTATCCAATTTATACTGGAAGTCGATGGTGCTAAATTTATTCGAGTAAGTCAAAAAGAAGCCCTTACCGGCATTCAATGGCAGCCTATTCAACTCACACACCATTGCTGTAACGACTCCATATCATGTTGTAATGAAAGGCAATCACTAGAGTCTCTTATGGTGCGGAAAAGCTTTAGGTCGTCAGCAAACAAAAGAAAATTACTAGTTATGTCATCACCAATGTCGTTAATGAAGAGTGAAAAAATTAAAGGTGCAAGGTTGCTGCCCTGTGG
Source organism: Pachyrhynchus sulphureomaculatus (assembly GCA_019049505.1). Lineage (NCBI taxonomy): Eukaryota > Metazoa > Arthropoda > Insecta > Coleoptera > Curculionidae > Pachyrhynchus > Pachyrhynchus sulphureomaculatus. The sequence continues at coordinate 65,540,484 of CM032454.1, forward strand.
TGCACCACTTGTGGCACTAAACGTTGAGGATTTATGTCCACGAATTTCGACGTACTGCAAGCGGTTACAGAAATAGGACTCGAAAAAAGTAATTAGGTTATTACTGAAGCCCAGTCTATCCAGCTTATGTAGAAATATGGAATGGTCAACCCTATCAAAGGCCTTCGAGAAATCATTGTACACAGCATCAACCTGCATTCGTTTGTCCAAAGCATTGCCTGTAAATTGAGCAAAAGAAGCCAAATTACTTATTGTACTACGTTTGCTAAAAAAACCATGTTGATTTACAGAAATCAGGCTTTTAACCTGTGCAAAAATACACTGATATACTGACATCTCAAAGACTTTGGCCAATATTGGTAGTAAAGATACCGGTCTATAATTAGATATATCATTTGCGTCATCCTTTTTAAATACGGGAATGATTTTGGCCTTCTTCCATACGTCAGGAAATCTGTTCGTTTTTAGAGACAAATTGAATATATAAGATAAAGGTAACAACAAAGCATGAGCACAATCCTTCACAATAAAGCTGAGAATATTATCATGGCCACAAGTAAGTTTATCTTTCAATCCTTTCAATGCCGTTAGTATAGTTTGCTCTGGCAAACAATCAAGAGCGATACATAAATTTGAGGTGAAGACATCGTTTTTGGAGACGCGATCTGACGGCGCACTATGTACACTCCCAAAGAAGCCGGCAAATGCATCAGCAATTTTATCCGGCTCAGAGAATTGAAGATTGCCCAACTTAAGCACATCAGGCAAATAAGTTGCTGATTTTTTAGCTTTAATAAACGACCAAAACGTAGTTGGATCATCAGTGATGGAATCCTCTACTTTAGAGATATAGTTTTTATACGCCAAATCGATCAATAATTTAACATTACGTCGTAGTTCATTAAACTCTCTACGATGACAATCTGAATGAGAATATTTGAGCTTCCTAAAGATTCTGTGTTTACGCTTTATGCCTTTAATGATATCAGCTGTGAACCAGACAGGAAATGTTCTTTTAACGGTACGAATGACCGATTTAGGTACACACACATCATATATACCAAACAAATTCCGGTAGAGTAAACCGCACGCCTCATCAACATCTTTCAGAATATAAAGATCTAACCAGTCGATATTTAATATCATTTGATAAAGCTTCGGAAAGTTAGCCTTCCTGAAACTGTACTTAGTTTGTGATAAGTTGACAGGACCATTAAGGGATTTAACTTTGAGAGATAATGAAATATCTAAGGGTGGATGATGGCTGTCCTCATCCACCAGTGGAAATTGTTCCCTATGTACCGTGCAATTGATGTTAGAAAAAAACTAAGTCCAGAACTGAATCATTTCCATTCGGTATATTATTAAATTGTTCCAGAGCTAGCAAGTTCATAAAATTTCCCAACAACTCAGCCATCATATCCCCAACTGCACCCTTAGTGAAATTTGGATCGTTAAAATCACCTATAATAAACAGGTCATTACCATACATAAATGAGAGCGCGTCAACACCCTCCAATAAGGACGAAAATTCCGCATTTGTTTATATGCGGAGGTATGTACAATACTAAAACATATAATGTATTATAATTTAAAAATAGTTTGCTACATATCATGTCGACTTTCACTACACTGTCGCGAACAACCTGGAGATCAACCTGTATTGGTTTCAATTCTCTCTTAATAGCCAGTATCACACCACCACCCCGTGAAACGCCCATCCCATTAGGGTTTCTATCACACCGAAATACAGAGTATCTATCGTCGAAAAGTTCACTTGAAAATATGTTATCTTGAATCCAACTCTCGGTGATAGCGATGATGTCATAATCACTTTCACATACCGAACGATAAAAAGAATCCGTCTTTGTGTTAAGATTCTGTACTCTTCAATTTGCTTGGGCGTTCTGTCGAAACTTATGGAAATTCGCTCATACATTTCAATCTTCTTCAACTCTTTCACATTATGAATTATGGATTTAACATCGTTAGGTGATTCCAAAATGACCTTCATAGGCCTAATCCCTGTCGGATTCTCTCTACCAACTCGAAAACCCTAATGGCCTGGGTTTTGGCATCAGGGTAAATCTTCAAAATAATATCAGTCGCCAATGCGACATCCGAATCTCTCCTGGCTTGAATATCCACAGAAGTATCTTCATTGGCACCAAAAATCATAAGATTTTTTGACGCAATTGCCTCTCAGCAAGTTCACGTATGGACTCACTCACAATCGCACCAGGCACATGATTCTCACGCCCAGCATCCTTACTTGTTGTTCGATAATTGTGTCTTAATTTCGGCAATTTCCAATTTAAGTTCAGCATTAATCTTGATTTGATCTTCATACTTAGCTAATAAATTAAGATACTGTAACTCCATCCTATTTAATTTATTCATATCAGTCAGACACCCCATCATCCAAAGATCCCCGATCTTCCCTCAGATGCTCAACACCATTCTCCTCCATCAAAACGCTGCCAGAGGTCGTGTGAATCGCACCCGGACCAATCGAAAGGCGATTTCGTGAGCGATATATAAATGCAACATTTTAGATAGTATTGAAAGAAAATACCAATAAAATAGAAATGAAAAGAGTACGTCAAGGGGACATTATCTCGCCGAAATTATTTACGTTGGCGCTAGAAGATCTTTTCAAACAACTTTCATGGACAAGTAAGGGTATAAATATGGGAGGAGAGCAACTCAATCATTTGCGATTCGCGGATGATATGCTTATATCTAACGACAAAGAAGAATTGGAAGAAATGCTGAACGAACTTAACAACATTTGCCAACTAAAAATAATAATAAAATAACATAACTTTCAAATTCCTTGACTTCAAAAATCCTGAAGACGATAAACAATACATGATACACGAAGCAACGCTTCTAACTCCATCCTCTAGCTTACATGATTGCCCATTTTAAAATAATTACATATCCGATCATTTGAAATTCGTGAAAGAAATAACAAAATTTTCAGCGTTCTTTGTGCCAGAAACTCTGAAACAACCAAATTTTCAAAGTTCTTTTCAAATACCACGATATATAAGAAACAACCCCTCTAACCGCCTCTTCTAGTACCAAGAATCCTGAAAAGACCTTGTAACATAATATAGGCGAATTGATATCTCTTTCACCTTTCCCCACCTTTTTATATCCTTATATATTTGATCATAAATAATTGAGAATAATGAAAAAATAACATATTTTTTCAAAAATTATTGACTCCATGAACCCTGAAAAATAGGTGTCATCGATACAGCCCCTCAAACATGCTCTCCCACCTATTTAACTCATTATAGTATGTTGAACAATAAATAATTTTACTGAAAATTTTTTCATTATAGCAATCAAAAACCAAGAAAAACTGTCATAATAACTGTGAAAATGAACAACCGCTTCACCCCTTCTCCATTAAAAACATTGCCCAAAAACTATAGGTGCCTTACTTTAAGTATTATATGTGTAACAAATTTAAAATCGATATTTTATTTTGTTTCCGAGTTATCGTGCTAACAGAACGAAAGAAGACAGGCCAACAGAGTGCCGATAATGTTTTTCGTGATCTAGGGACTAGGGACAAAAAAGTGTGATATTTTAACGTTTACAATACTTCCTTATATTAAGGAGGTAAAAATCCACCAGAATTAAATCAGAGCTACAGGAAAGCTAACGTATTATATCTATTGGAAATCAATTTTTCCTGGAGAATTTCTCGAATAACTGGAAAGGATGTGTTTGAAGTGTATGATGCTATAACCAGGTTAAGTTAAACCTTGTTGTAATCATCAATATTTTGTAAAACGAGTGTGATGAAAGTTTCAATCATTTTCAGATATCCCTCCGAAATACTAGGTGTTGTGCTTCCTCTGCTATTTTCAAAAAAATACCTACCAGCTGGTTATTCTACGTGATGATATTGCTGTTATTTTCAAAAAAATACCTACCAGCTGATTATTCTACGTGATGACATTGCTGCTAAGCCTCCACTTTGAGGCAATGTAAAAGCTTTTGATGCTTTAATATTGGACTCGTTAGTCTCCAGCAATGTAAATTCTGTTTTTTTTTTGTATGCCTGTTAACGTGGAAATGGGTTTTTTCGGAAAATATGAAAATCGTGCCCTCATTTTTTAATTAGGCACTTGGGGCTCTATTTACTCTGATATTGAACGTAAAACTGTTGCCGCGTGATAATAGCAGAATTATTGTTTATTTGAAACTCTCGCATGCAAAAGGAACATTTGAGGATCACGCAGTATGTATTTGTACAAGGCTATAATAAAATTTATCCATCTTCGGGCAGCATACTGGCCAATACTGTTCGACCATTTTAATGTTTAATGTACGCTAGATATTTTATTTTCAAGTTCTTAGTAGCGATTTTGCTAGTCAGATTCAAAACTAGGTTATCACATTGGCGTGATAAAAAATGAACAATCGTATATATATTTAAATATCTACCAAAATGTCAGGATATCATCCGAAAAATATAAATTCACAGTGCTTTTTTCAGACGCTACAGCAAAAAATACACACTTTATTGCTGACTTGAGTGGGAAGCTTATATCCATTTTCCGAAGAAATGCCCTATCCAAGGTAAGTTTTGGTTCAATCGGAAAGAAAACTGTTGCTTCTAAACATCACATAATCGAAAACAAATTTATTGCCTGTTCCAACAATTTTGTCCTTTGATCTTTTTGATCGGTCGCTAAGACCATTAGTCAAAATTTCACTAAATCTATTATATCACCACTTACATGGCCAGATAATACTATTGCACCAATACCTGTTGAGAAAGCCAACTTGTTAGCTGAACACTTTGTTTCACATTCTACTGTCTGTGTACCCTAAGGCTTCATACCGTCTCCTATTCTCTTTCTACTTTACATTAACGATCTGCTGGGAAAGACTAGAAATCCAAAGCTTTACAGATGACGGTACGCTTATTTCTTCAGTTACTGTGAACGCTCGAACATCAGCTGCTCTTGTACAGGGTGAGTTATCAATAGAGTAAAGTTCATTATTTCATTTGTTTCGGGAATGGCGAAAAAATGTTAAAACAATAATTTTACGGAATGTTAAGGTGCACAGTATAAAATTATTTTTGAGTATATAGGGTACTTCAAAAAAGTGTAGCCAATATAACATGTGTTTTTTTTAAATGGAGCATCCTATTTTCTAATTTATTTTTAAATTCTGCGTAAAATTTTTTAACTTTTCAATTAATAGTGTTACATACCTAAACCTGGTAGTTTTTTCTAATATTTTAAATTTTTTTAAAAAAAAGACTAGTTTTTAGTTTTGTAAAAAATTGCCAGTAGCGCCATTGTTTCTGAAGATGGAATACTTGGTACGAACATTTTATAGAGATGAAAAAAATAGATATATGTAAAGAAATTTGAGTTAGATGCTAAAGGGTGTTCAAAATAAATTTATGTATTTCGACTATTTTAAATCGAAAAATCTCAAATGGCACATCTTGTATATTGTTATTTTTTCTGATAGATTTTACAGAACTTTCCAACTTTTATTAAGTATGTCATATACCTATTTCTAATAGTTTTCGATTTATTTTGAATTTTTTAATTTTTGCCCTTGTATTTAATACACTTACGCTATTGTGAAAAGATAAACGAATAGTTAATAATAATTTTAATATAGTTTAACTTATCTAATGATTAATTATATTATGACTTAATAAATGTTCAAAAATATGCCCGTCTACTTGAATACACATGTTTAGTCATTTTACTATACTTTCCTTCACTTTCCTTAGCATAAAGGGCGTTATTGTCCTGCACGCATCCCGTATCCTGTTTTCCATATCTACTGGTGTTGTAAGGGGATTCATATAAACACGATCTTTAATGTAGCCCCACAAAAAGAAGTGTAAAGATGTTAAGTCACATGATCGAGGGGGTCACTGAACGAATTCATCCCTACCGTTCCATTTTTGTGGGTATCGATCGTTTAAAAATTCCCGAACTTCCCAGTGGTAATGAGCAGGAGCTCCGTCTTATTGAATCCACATTTGTCCCTTTTCAAAGTTATCAACTTCTTCAAGAAGCTGGGGTAATTTGTTTTGCAAAAAATTTAGATATCTAAGCCCGTTAAGCGGTTCGCGGAAAAAATATGAACCAATAATTCGAAAATTTAATATTCCACACCATACATTAAGCGACCGATGGTTTTGGTTTTGAACTGCCCTGACCCAAAATGCATTAACTGTTGAATAATAGTGCATATTATGGCTGTTAACTCCACTGCTGCGAAAAGTAGCTTCATCAGAAAACATTATTTTGGATAAAAAATTTGGTTCGGCCTCTATTGCCCCATTCATGGTGGTACACAAAATTACTCGTCGTTCAAAATCACGGTCTTGAAGTTCTTGGTGTAGTTCCATATGAAAGAGATGATACTTGTATTTTCTCGTGGTGGCCGTAGATTGAGATGTGTCAGATAAGTCAGCTAGTTAATGGCTGCTGACCTGGGGATTATCTTCAACATGAAGTAAAATCTCCATTTCTTTTTTGCTACCACTACCATCAAACCGTTCCATTAAGCACTGAGAAGATTTTCTAGATGGTATATTAGGGTACTTCGCTCCGTAAAGCCTTACGGCCAAAAGACAATTTTTTTCCGGCTCGCCCAGTATATAAACCATATAAATTAATTAATTTTTAGAAAAATCCATAACTATTACCTTTATACGTCACTTAATACAACAAGTTAAACTATTTTTACTTGATTAACAGACATATCAAAATTTGACAATGCCTACATTTTTGTTTTGTCTTGGTCTACAGTCCCTGGCCAAATTATTAGACGCACTGCAAGATTTCATGTAAAATATTAATTACCGAGTGATATTGTACCGTTTTATTATTTTAAAATTGATTTGTTTTTTATTTTTATATTATCCAATCAATTACCTATTTATTTGACATAAATAAAACAGCATTAATTTAGAAAAGCATAAGTTTATTAAGTTTTAAAGAAAAGTGAAATTAATGTTAGTAAAAGTCAATATTTAGTTGAGCCACCTTTAGCCGGTATCAAAGCTTTAATTCTGCGCGGCATGCTATCAATGCAAGATTGTACTGTCTCCTGCATTTGAGGATGATGATTCCACACATGAATAATCTTTTCTAGGAGCTGGATTTTGTTGGTAATCACATCTTTAGTCACTTCTCTTTTCATCAGCTCCCACACATTTTCAATAGGGCTATTACCCGGCCAATCCAACAGAGGGATATTTTTTTCTGCCAAAAAAGCTTTAACAGACCGAGCAGTGTGGCAGGGAGCTCCATCTTGCATGAAAGTGAACGGTTCCCCATTTGGAAACCATTCTCTGAGCTGCGGAATCAACCGATTTTGTAATACTTCTTTGTACTGATCTTGCCTCATTATTCCTTTGACGACGTACAGACGTCCAGTGCCCTTGCCGCTGATGACTGACCAAATCATCACTTTGGTGGGATGTTTAACCGTCGGGACGACACAATCAGGATGAAACTTTTCTCCATGACGACGACGCACATACTGAGCTTTATTCTGCAAAATTTCGAATGTGCTTTCGTCACTGAAGCAGACCTGTCAAAAATAGGAAAAATATATAAACTTCCATGTTTATTTGCTTTATTTAACTGAAAATGATAATAATGTATCAATTATTGATTAAATTGCTGTATCTTACCGATCTCCAGAAGTCCACATCTTTGTCTTGCCATTGTTTGGCCCACTTCAGGCGCTTTGCTTTCATTGCAGCTGTTAACTTGGGCTTTCTGGCGGGACGACAGGCCTTAAAATCTAATTCTTTCAATTTTCTTCGAACAGTGCGCTCAGAAGCATTTACGCTAGCATCCTGGAGTTGTGATTTTATTACCTTTGTGTAGCAAATCTGTTTTCTACACAAATTTTCTTCAAACATCTCTCTGACCGTGGAGTGAAAATTGGTTTTCTACCGCATCTTTTCTTTCTTTTCGGGCTTAATTCCTTCCCTGACTCAATTTTTCTTTTTTATGCGTCGTACACTAGCTTCAGAAACCTCCAATCTTCGTGATATTTCTCGGTTTGTAAATGTTTTCGCAATCACAAGGCCTTCACTTCAGCTTTTTTACGTGGTGAAAGATCGCCTTTCTACCCATAATGAAAATAGTCCAATTACTTTTTTAAAACACTGCATACAAAATAAACTAATAACTGAGTAGTATAAAACTGTTAAACAAACAATCACAGTCCATAAAGCCACAGAAACACGTCCGTACCTGACTCGATTCCGATCGCGACTGATACAGATTTGTACTTGTTTACGTTCATGTATCACTTTGTCAACACAGTGTTGCCATATGTTAAAAATAAATATAAATATGTAGTCTACAACAATTCTTTTAAATAAAAATCAATAATATTGTAGTTTAAATATACCATTATTGCATAAAAACTCTTAAGAAACATAAAATTACTAAAAAAAATACAGTGCGTCTAATAATTTGGCCAGGTACTGTATGATGTTATAGTGTATGTTAAGTGTATTAAAAACAAAGGTAAAAATTGAAAAATTCTAAATAAATCGAAAACTATTAGAAATAGGTATATGACATACTTAATAAAAATTGGAGGGTTTTGTAAAATCTATCAGAGAAAATAATAATATACAGGGTGTGCCATTTAAAAAAATTTGAGATTTTTTCAATTTAAAATAGTTGAAATGCATAAATTTATTTTGAACACCCTGTAGCATCTAGCTCAAATTTTTTTTACTTATATCTTTTTTCATCTCTATAGAACGCTCGTACCAATTATGAGAATCTTCAATCTTCAGGAACAATGGCGCTACTGGCAATTTTTTACAAAACTGAAAACTAGTATTTTTTTTTTTAAATCGAAATATTGGAAAAACTACTACTACACATTTTGATTCGGAACGACGACTGAGTTTTGTAGCAGAAATGATGATTAAATATAGCGAAGAACGTTATTTTCTGAATCATATATTATGGAGAGATGAAAGTCACTTTGTCAACAACGGCAAACCTAGCAGAAAAAATTATCATAACTGGACTGACGAGAATCCATATAACGTTAATCAAATTCAGAATCAAGGCCATTATGGCGTTAATGTATGATGTGAGATCATTGAGAGATATTTGGTTGGACTATACTTTTCTGAGGGAACCCTAACTGAAAATAAATACTTTAATTCCTTGGCTCACCATTCATCAAGCGTTAATGAAAAGAATGGAAAAATGAAGGATAGAAGAAGAAAGCCATATAGAAAATTTATTTTGATGTTTTTTTTTAATTTTTTAAGTTTTATTTTTTAAATATGTAATAAGTTTTTTTGCGGTTTTAATAAAAATAATGTATTATTGTTTTTTATTGTTCAAAGATATTTTATTACATATATTAAAGTATGACATCCGTCCATTAGGTAAATTATTTGAAAACCGCCAAACGTGGCATACGACCATGGCAACCGCGATTGCCAAAAAATAATATTTTATAGGGTTTTTGCTGGATAACTTTTTTTCAAAATAAATTAGAAAAAAAACAGTTTAAGGAAGAAATGTCGAAAAAAATTAGGGCTTTCCAGTGTCATTTTATAAAAGATATTTTGAAGGAAAAAAAATTGTTTGGGCGTCGCGGTGCCCAACGTCGTTTTTAATACCAAATGTCAAATACGTCAGTATATTCCTTGACATGTATTATTAGAAAATATTCCCCTGATTTTAAGAAGGCATATGTGGTATCAACACGACAGAACACCATCTCATACAACTGCTGTTCTTAGAGAGTATTTGAATGAACGGTATCAACCAAGATGGATAGGGAATCGCAGCCCAGTTATTTAATGGGCGCCCAAGACACCAGACCTCACACCGTTAGTCTTTTTCTTGTGGGGAACTCTTAAAGACATTATATACAAAACTGCGACAAATGATATTCAGCACTTAAAGGCAGCAATATTAGATACGTGCAATAATATATCTGGAGAAATTATTTACAAAGCCACTCATCAAGCGTCAATAAAAAGAATGGAAAAATGAATGATAGAAGAAGAAGACATATAGAAAATTTATTTTGATGTTTTTTTTATTTTTTAAGTTTTCAGACATTTAATTTTTTAAATATGTAATAAGTTTGTTTGCGGTTTTAATAAAAATAATGTATTCTTTTTTTTTTATTGTTCAAAAGATATTTTATTACATATATTAAAGTATGACATCCGTCCATTAGGTAAATTATTTGAAAACCGCCAAACGTGGCATACGATCCATGGCAATCACGACGGCCAAAAAATAATATTTTATAGGGTTTTTGCTGGATAACTTTTTTCAAAATAAATTAGAAAAAGACAGTTTAAGGAAAAAAATTAGGGCTTTCCAGTGTCATTTTACAAAAGGTATTTTGAAGGAAAAAAAAATTGTTTGGCGTCGCGGTGCCCAACGTCGCGTCGTTTTTAATACCAAATGTCAAATACGTCACTTGACATGTATTATACCATCCTATATCTAAAAAAATATATAAATCTCCAACGATTTTTCATAAATGACCACCCTGTACTGTGCCCATTAAAAAATTAAAATAAAGTGGGCATAATGACTCAGTTTAATGTTTTTTTTTTGTAAATAATCTATAATTGACATTGTAGACTTCACAAATTGTAACAGCAATATCGACGTTAGTAGTTTTAGGCCTGTATGAATCTAGTTTTTGACGTTAATTCAAAATGTTTTCACAAAAAATTGTTAAAATTCTTTATTCTGTTTTGCGTCTTTATCAAATCAACTTTTGAATATTACTTGCGAATTTTTACTGCTTCTTCCGCTTAAACTTTTCTAGAAATAATAAAAGTCATGAATGCAATAAACTTCATAAAGAATGCCCTTAGAGTGGAACTAAATAATAACAAAGTAAATTTTCGAGAAAATGCTGTAATAAGCTGGGATTAAACAAAATTTAAAAACTTTATTTACATTAAAAACAAAGCTGAAATGTATTTCGTGATGTAATTTTTCCGGTTTTAACTTTTATTTTTGTAACTTAATAATCATGAAATGCTTCAGAAATGAGAAGAATACGAAAACAACAATAAAATAAATGTTATTTATTAAAAGGTAATAATAATCATAGCTACGAGGGTGGACTAAAAAGTGTAGTAAAAAACACGGCGATTAACATTTTTTTGTAAAAACAAAAATTTATTTGCCAGTACAATCTTCATTGAGCCCAATATATTTGGTTTAGTGAGATTCCAATTTTTTTCCCTCAGAAAAAAAATTGTTCGAACTATGTGTAATACTCGTTTACAACAGATAACCTCTTTATTCGACGAAAATTTCCCCCTGTTTCAGTCAATTTTTGAGGTTAGGGAACGAAAAAAGTCATTTCAGGCCCAATCTGAGGAATAGGGTGGATAGTCAGCGCCTGCACTTTTGCGCGCTAATCTGCTTCGACTCACTTTGCAAACGGTCCAATAACATTGCATAATAAAAGCAAGCTACTACTTTACCCATTTCCACATACCCAATCATGATGATACTCTGTGAGTCCAAAAAAATACTTGCCTTCACTTTTTCCGCCGATAAAACTATTTTCGCTTTTTTTGGTGCATTTTCTTGTCTTATCTCCAAGGTGTAATGGTGGATCCATACTTCGTTTACAATCACAAAACGACGCAGGAAGTCTTTCGGATTATGCTGCAACTTTTCTAAAGATGATTTTGGAATATACTTCCTCGTGCATTTTTCATCTGGAGTTAATGTTAAGTTTAGAACCTCATACAGGATATTAATCATATGAGACACCTACCATACTGGCGATCTCACGAAGCTCAATGCGATGATCTTGAATCACGATACATTAATTTTATCGAACGTTTCTTCAGAAGAAACTTCAATCGAGCTCCTGAACGTGCAGTATTTGCTTTGTTCTTCCGGACACATTTAAATTTATCCAGTAGTAAATGGTCTTGAGTGCTGACACAGAGTCTCCATGAAATTTCTTCAATTCAGTTTCTATCTGAGCCGCAGTCCACTTATTTAAAAAAAAAAAAAATGTTTTATTACTCGGCTTTATCTATTTTTACACCGATCACTTACTATAGTTGTTAATAAACAACGGCTAGTTGAATCTGTTTAAAACTTTGAGTAGATATTTTTTGTATACCTGTGTAATCGCCTGGCATGCTGTCGACGAGATTTTCTGCATACTCTGCAGATTTTTCGAATCTCGCGACAGACAACTGAGTCAAAGTCCTCAGAGTCTTTCCTCCGAGCTTTCTCTTTACAAAGGACCAAACGTTTTCAATAGGGTTGGCGTCCGGCGATTGTGAGGACTACTCTAGTATCTTATCGTGGGCCCAAGCGGGACGTGATGTTCGATCGGTTTCTTTAACGTGCTTCGGAATTTGACATCATGAGCTCAAAGATGTTGAATGGTCTCATGAGACACATTCAAACTTGATTTTCTTAATTTACTCACTCTTTGACGCAGCGTCAATTTTGGATCCCGTAAAGAAAGACATGATTCTTTTTCGACTTTCGGAGTGACTTTACCTATCGAGCCACGTTTAGGCAAGTCGCGATGTTTTTCGTGTCATTAAAATAATTTACCCACTTCTTCACAAACGATACCGACCTTTTAATATAATTAGCAGCCGCGGAATGTATCATTTTAGGCCCCTTTGGATGGCAACAAAGAAAGACCGCCTTGAACTGATACGCAAACAAGTGACTCACGCATTACAAGAATCACATATATATATATATATATATATATATATATATATATATATATATATATATATATATATATATATATATATATATACGAGGCTGGTTTGAAAAGTCCGTGCAAAGTCCGAGAGATGGCACCACCGGCGCGTATCGAGGTCATGTTTAGTTAGTAGCATCTCTTGAATGAACGCACACCAAGTTTCAGCCATATTGGTCTATTTCTTTGTGTTTGGCATTCGTGTGAATCAAGGAAGTCGAGTGATTTTCAAGAAATGGACGAAAAATAATTTCGTGTGGTGATTAAACATTACTTTATGAAAGGCAAAACGCCTCAGGAGACTAAAGAGAAGCTTGATAAACATTATGGTGACTCTGCACCTTCGATTAGAACAGTTTATAAGTGGTTTCAAAATTTTCGGACTGGCCATATGGGCACAAGTGACGCTGAACGTTCTGGACGGCCCGTGGAGGTTACGACTCCAGAAATCATTGATCAAATCCATGATATGGTGATGGATGACAGAAGAGTTAAGGTGCGTGAGATTGCTAGTGCTGTGGGCATCTCGACCGAACGGGTACATAATATTTTGCATAAACATTTGGACATGAGAAAGCTATCCGCAAGATGGGTGCCGCGATTGCTCACGCTTGACCAAAAACGGAATCGTGTGAAGTGTTGCAAGGATGGTTTGCAGCTGTTCCAGAAGAATCCGGAGGACTTTAAGCGTCGTTTCGTCACTGTGGATGAAACATGGATACATTACTATACTCCTGAGATCAAACAACAATCTAAACAATGGGTTACCAAGGGGGAATCTGCACCAAAAAAGGCGAAGACCGTTCCTTCGGTCGGAAAGGTTATGGCGACTGTCTTTTGGGATTCGCAAGGGATAATCCTCATCGACTATCTGGAAAAGGGTAAAACTATTACAGGTGAATATTATTCATCGTTATTGGACCGTTTGAAAACCGAGCTGCAAGAAAAACGTCCGCGATTGGCCCACAAGAAAGTCCTTTTCCATCACGACAACGCACCAGCACACACCTCAGCAGTTGTGGTCGCAAAATTAATGGAAATAGGATTCCAACTCGTTTCACATCCCCCCTATTCTCCAGACTTGGCTCCCTCGGACTACTATTTGTTCCCAATTTGAAGAAATGGCTGGCGGGACAAAGATTTTATTCAAACGAGGAGGTGATTGCAGACACTAATGGATATTTTGCAGACTTGGACAAATCCTATTATTCGGAAGGGATCAACAAACTAGAACATCGTTGGACGAAGTGAATAAGCTTAAAAGGAGACTATGTCGAAAAATAAAAAAAGGTTTACCCCAAACACATAAGTAGTTTTTATTTTTGCACGGACTTTTCAAACCAGCCTCGTATATATATATATATATATATATATATATATATATATATATATATATATATATATATACATAATCCATTAAAATTCCGGGTTTCAATCCATTCGTCTAACAATGAATTGAAGTTGCACGGCGTTTCGCCCAAAATCCCATTTGGCATTTTCAAGTGCTCCCGCTGCTGCTGTGATTTTGCTACTGCTGCCGCTCGAAGCTAACTCGCTTAGCTTCGCGAGTTAGCTTCGAGCGGCAGCAGCAGCAAGATCACAAATTCATTGTTAGACGGACGGATTGAAACCCGGAATTTAATCTATTACGTTCTACCATCCGTGAAAACCTCTATATAACATAAAATTGTTTTGTTTAATCCCAGCTTATTACAGCATTTTCTCTAATATTTACTTTGCTATTATTTAATTTGACTGTGAAGGCATTCTTTATGCAGTTTATTGAATTCATGACTCTTCTTATTTATACATAGTTCCTACATACACTACTCTATTGTTTCTGCCTAAAAGAATGTACGTAACATGACATAGAAAATTATGAGAAACATTTTTTTACGGAATTTTATACAATTATTTGTTTTTACGAAAAAAAGAAACTGGACTTAAATGGTAAAGTTTCATATATAAGTGTTATTGCTTAAAACTAATTCAATTTATGATGTTTTAAAAATTTTTGACGTAACTCTACAAAATAATATGTAATTTTCGAATGCCGCATCTATATATAAGTATATATATATATATATATATATATATATATATATATATATATATATATATATATATATATATATATATATATATATATATATATATATATATATATATATATATATATATATATATATACTATATATATATATATATATATATATATATATATAATATATATATATATATATATATATATATATATATATATATATATATATATATATATATATATATATATATATGTATATATATATATATATATATATATATATATACTATATATATATATATATATATATATATATATATATATATAATATATATACTATATATATATATAATATATATATATATATATATATATATATATATATATATATATATATATGTATATATATATATATATACATATATATATATATATATATATATATATATATATATATATATATATATAGATGCAGCATGCGAAAATTACATATTATTGTGTAGAGTTACGTAAAAATTTTTTAAATATCATAAATTGAATTAGTTTTAAGCAATAATACTTATATAAGAAATTTTACCATTTAAATCCAGTTTCTTTTTTTCAATTTTATTGCGTAAAAACAAATAATTATATAAAATTCTGTAAAAAAATTTTCTTATAATTTTCTATGTAATGTTAAGTACATTATATATATATATATATATATATATATATATATATATATATATATATATATATGTATATATATATATATATATATATATATATATATATATATACTATATATATATATATATATATATATATATATATATATATATATATGTATATATATATATATATATATATATATATATATATATATATATATGTATATATATATATATATATATATATATATATATATATATATATATATATATATATATATATATATATATATATATATATATATATATATATATATATATATATATATATATATATATATATATATATATATATATATATATATATATAGATGCAGCATGCGAAAATTACATATTATTGTGTAGAGTTACGTAAAAATTTTTTAAATATCATAAATTGAATTAGTTTTAAGCAATAATACTTATATAAGAAATTTTAACCATTTAAATCCAGTTTCTTTTTTTCAATTTTATTGCGTAAAAACAAATAATTATATAAAATTCCGTAAAAAAATTTTCTTATAATTTTTCTATGTAATGTTAAGTACATTCTTTTAGGCAGAAACAATGGAGTAGTGTATGTTAGGAACTGTTTATAAATAAGAAGAGTCATGAACTCAATAACTGGGTAAAGAATGCCTTTGCAGTCAAATTAAATAATAGCAAAGTAAATTTTAAAGAAAATGCTCCAATAAGCTGGGATTAAACAAAACAATTTTATTTACATTAAAGTATTGAACTAAAATATACTTCATGAATATAATTTTTCCGGTTTTAACATTTATTTTATGATATAATAATCATGAGATGTATCAGAAATGAGAAGAATATGAAAACAATAATAAAATAAATGGTATATATAGTAAAAAATAATACTAATCATAGCTACGTACAAGAAACGTAACATCTTGGCTAAACCGGTTCTTCTATGTACTTCTGAGGTCGTGATGTAGATGACAGAAGAACGGCGAGATCTAAATATTAGCACACGAAAAATCATGCATCCCACCTGGATTCCCTCTTCTTCAAATAGAGTTTTAGGTCGTCAAAATGGATTCGATCTTTTGGGCTTAGAGAGTCTGTGAGGAAATTGTAGCAGAAACAGCAAGAGATGTTGCAAAAAGTTCTGAAGTTGGCTTAAGGATGATTTGCGGTCATGAACTGACGTTATTGAATAAACAACAACAAAATGGAGAAGTTAGCATTCTAGGTTTAGAGAGGCTTAGACTTATTATTATTCAAATGATAGAAAAACAACGATTTTATAGGCAGTCCACAGAAAAGCCCTAACATGGAGTATGCTAAAGAAACACTAATTTGCTCCAGCTACAACAATTAGTCTCCTACAGTGGACCATTTCTACTTGCTCGTTAGGATGATGTGATTACAGCTTTACTGGAACATAATTGACTTCTTGACCTGACGGGCATGTAGCAGAGTACTTTTGTATTTAGTTTCAGCCAGGAACATTTTGAGGACCATAAACATAAGTGGATGGATGTTGGAATACATTGCCCCCTAAAATTAATAAACTAAAAGTATAATAAAATAGAGATCTGTGGATCGAAAAACAACTAAAATCCTAATAGAATTCTAACATCCAGACCTATAGTTCAATTTTTGCCCTGTAACTTTATGTGTTAATCTCTGTAGTGTCTTTTTATTTAGAAATCAAATTTAACTAAATTGTGGCTAAATTTCATTAATCTCAATTAAAATTTAGGAAATAAGAAAGAGGATTGGATCCATTTTGAATTATTATACTTACGAATTACCTATCTTTAATTTGGTAAAATAAAAGGGACGAAAAAGGCAAAGGTAAGGATAACAAGGTACATTAATAATTTGCTACCGGTTTTCTTTTCTTTGTTAAATTGTTTCATTGTATTCTTTCGTTTCCACATTGTTATATTTTGCTCTCGAGGCGGAAAATTTTCCAGCACTCTGATTTCTTTATCATAACCGACGTTTTTAATGTTTAATATTTTTGAAGCTTTAGTCTTAGAAATAAAATAGAGGGTCGGAGTTACATCTACCAGGTGAACAATCTTCTATTCTGTAAATAAAGGTTATATAAGATAATAAAAATAACGATTTAATAATTTTAACTTTCATTATATCGGTTGTTGTGGTTTTCTCTAAGCCCAATAAATTTTTAAGAGTATCAATTGGTAAAATGAAAAAGGTAACAGACCATATCTCAAGAACCATACATCACCAAAATTTGAAATAAACAAAATTAAAACAAAGTAGTCGACGCAAAATAAACTTTTTAATGGAAACTACACTGGTGAGCAAAAAAATCGACTCAAACGATTTTGCTTCATTTAACACCGATCCCTGAATTTAATTTTCAAACACTGGTATTATTTTTGATATCCTTAGAATGCTGATTTTCTACTCTCTCCAATAACATCAAAAACATTTGGATTTCCAGAAAGTTTTACTCGTTGCGCGCTATTCATCCCTATAAAAACATGCAACTGCATTTTCCTATCATTCCTTTATGGGAACTTGAACTGTTAACATCTCTACTATACCTGTTCACTAATTACGTCATGGGAAAATGGATACCACCTCGGAAGAAACGACACAAGTCGTTGTCCTATTGCAAGAAGTGCATAGCCACCGTGTAGTCGCTCCGCAACTGCACCTAAGCCAGTCAGCTGTCTCCAGAGTTTACATACGTTACCAAGAGACTGTCGCCTTTGCATGGAGACCAGGATCAGAAAGAAAGAGGTCTATCTCGGAGCGAGACGACCGTTTCATTGTCAAAACAACTCTAAGAAATCGTCACTTGACCGGCGTTGAGGTGCAGCAGGAGCTCCGACAAGTTCGTGGTCGGGCTGTCAGG
The DNA here is from genome assembly GCA_019049505.1 of Pachyrhynchus sulphureomaculatus. Lineage (NCBI taxonomy): Eukaryota > Metazoa > Arthropoda > Insecta > Coleoptera > Curculionidae > Pachyrhynchus > Pachyrhynchus sulphureomaculatus. The sequence goes on from CM032454.1 coordinate 65,558,854, forward strand.
CGGTGGACAGCCAGAAGAGGAAACTAACCTAACTCCGAAAAACCAGCTAATGGACCCAAATTGACAGCAGTCTATCGACAAGTCGACTGAACTTTAGAGCAATTGCGACGTGTTCTGGCGTGCTCACATGACAATGATGGAAGAAGATGAGCCTATAGGAGGCGTAAGGAGCGCTATGCGCAGTGCTGCATTACTGAAACGGTCGCCTACGGAGGAGGTTCTGTCATGGTGTGGGGAGGTATCTCACTGGATGCGATAACCGATTTGGTTTTCGTTACTGATGAGACTTGTAGCGGTGGATTAACTATGCTGGGTTTATTGGCGATAGCTTCGTACTAATGCATGACAATGCGAGGCGACATGCTGCTACATCGGTGCGGCAATAACTGGCAGAAGTGAGAATAACCACATTAGACCTCAATCCAATCGAGCACATGTGTGGGATGAGCTCAAAAGAAGGGTTCGAGGCAGAAATTGAGCCTGCATCGCTGAGGGACTTAAAGGTTGCGATGGCGGAAGAGTGGGGAAGAATCCCACAGGCAAAAGGAGGAGGGCAAAGATCGTGTGCTTCGAATACTCTACGTCTTTTTTAGGGTGCTTTGCTTTCCATGAAAAACCGGGTGGAAGCAGTAATACGGGCTAGGGGGGGGGGGTAATATAAAATATTGATTTTGGTTTTTATCAATGAATTTAATTGTTAAACTTAAAATTTGTTTAATTTTTCCTTTCTCTTACCCCTATTTTCAATACTTGTTTTCTTTGTTTCCCCTTTCCATCATTTTAATTAGTAAAAACCATAGGGTATGCTATGAAATTTGGTATCACTAGAAAGAGAATAGAATGGACCTTCAAATGATATTAAAATCCGTAAAAATACGTGAGTACTAAATTTTTGGATTCATGTTAAATGAAGCCAAATATTTTGAGTCGATTTTTTCGCTTACCAGTGTATATGTTTATTATAATTGAGGTAAAATAAGAACAAAAAAAAGATAAATTAAAAAAATCCGTTTCAGAAAACCGTACTCTAGAAGTTCTTTCTTCTTTAGTTTTATGTTGGTCACTACAGAGTAATTCATATAAAATTTTTCTAATATTTGTCTACTTGAGCAAAATTCAACATAAGTTTGCAGTATGTTGTAAACTTTAGAATATTATACTTAACTCTTCCATAGAATTTTTTGCTTTAGTATATTTGATCATTTTTTTTCACAGTGCTACGTGTATGAGGAAGAATTAGATGTTTTTGATCTGGACGGCATGTGGTTTCAACAAGACGGTGCAGCATGCCATACATCTCATGATACAATCAATCTATTGAGAGAGAAGTTAAGAGGCCAGGTAATCTCAGATAATGGCGATATGATTGGTGTTCCAGAATCGAATATTTAAAAATTATATGAGTAGAGGATGTGTTGCTAAAATGGAGACACATTGAACAATTTAATTAAGTTATTAAAGGAAAATTAACTGTTTTAAAATAGTCTTTTACATGGCATTTGGTGATTCCTATGGGCGTTTGTAATTAAGAAAAAACTATATTTTACAGCAGTGTAAACAAAAGAGCACATGGAAGATGTTTATTGCAACGAGAATTTAGCGAGAATAACAATTGTTAGTTTTGATTGGTATTGTTAATCCTGTAAAATTCGCGTTGCTATAAACATCTTCCCTGCACTCTTTTGTTTACGGTGTTGTAAAATGATAATTTTTATCTATCAGACTATAATTTTCCAATTAACTTGAATTGCGGACTCAGTTCTCAGTTTGAAACGTCCGCAAGAACGCTGGAATGTTGCCCTATCCATGCCAGCGAATGCTACTTTAACAGCGATCCTTACTGATATCACATTGTAACGCCGAGTCTTGTTGCTGATCGTTTCATTTTCAGTTTGGCGCTATTACCTAAATCATTAGTTTTATATATTTATATACAGTTCCTTTTAAAATTTTAAGAAAAAATTTGTTTAATTTCAATATTTTAATAATACTTAGCGAAACAAACAAAATAATAAAATGAATTATATTACTTTCCGGAAACTACAGTTTCTGTAGACAGGTAACCACTTAATTAATAATATAAATAAATTCCACATTACAGAATAGATTAAAAGAAAAACATACAATTTATAACAAAAACCCAAAAGTCTAAGCATGTCTAATAATAGTTGAACTTGCGCAATTAGTGTTCTGTACGTTGATTGCTTTTAAAATAAAAAATTTTGTTACGGAGGTATAAAATAATCAGTGACTTCACAAACACACACCCCAAATGAGTTTTCAACAAAGTTTGTTTCCAATCTTTAATGAAAACTGATGACTTTGAAATTTTTGTTTTCTTTTTATATACCAGATAAATTATTAAGGATAATACCCTCGTGATAATTTTCGTTCATTCTATACCCCGTGGAGCATATTCCAGAGTTTTTTCAAAATTTTTTGAAAATAATACAAAGGAACGGGTGCGCAAGTATTACATTATATATATATATATATATATATATATATATATATATATATATATATATATATATATATATATATATATATATGGGTATATATATATATATATATATATATATATATATATATATATATATATATATATATAGAGAGAGAGAGAGAGAGAGGGAGAGGGACGAGAGAGAGTTCGCCAGTCTTCTTGATCTGTTTTTAACCACCAATCCGGAGATTTACACGGTCAGCGTAAATCCGCCGTTAGGTTCTTCCGACCATAAACTACTTTCGACATCGAGTATTCTACCAATCAGTGACAGAGAGGCGCCCAAACCGCGCAAGATTTGGCACTACAAATCTGCTAAATGGGAAGATCTCATGGAATATTTTCGAACTTTCCCTTGGTTGGACGTTTGTTTTCGATCCGACGACCCATCTGACTGCGCCAGGGAGGTTTCCGATGTTATTTTGGCCGGTATGGAGGCTTACATCCCTTTTTCGAAGAAATGCCCTTCCAACGGCAAGCCTTGGTTTGACCTAAAATGCAAAGAAGCTGTTGTTTCTAAACATCTTGCATACCGACAGTGGCGTGAAGATCCTAACACCATAAATCGTAACATCTTTGTTCGTGCCAGGAACAGATGCAAAGAAATTATCGACGAAACCAAGGAGGTACACAATCAACGGATTAGAAACAAACTTCTCGCTTGTCCCTTCAATTCCAGGTCCTTTTTAGTCAAAATTTCACCAAATCTACCATACCACCACTCACACGGCCAGATAATTCTATTGCAACGACACCTGTTGAGAAAGCGAACTTGTTGGCTGAACTCTTTGCTTCACATTCTACTGTCGATTTCCAAGGAAAAAACACCACCTACTATTCCCATAGTGCAGTCAAGGATGCCCGATATTGTCTTCAGACAGCGTATCATAAAACGTATTTTGATGAAGCTAGACACCAAAAAGGCTTCAGGCGCTGACGGAATACCTGCCATAGTTCTCAAGAACTGTGCGAGGGAACTAACACCAGTTTTCTGTAGACTTTTCAACCTAACCTACAGAAAGGGAATATTTCCTTCCTGCTGGAAATGTGCCACAGTTCAGCCGATACCTAAAAAAGGCAAGAAGACCTTGCCAAATAACTACCGACCAATCGCACTACTCTCAATAATATCGAAAGTCATGGAAAAGGCTATCAATCAGCATCTTATAAAATATCTTTAAGGATTCAACATTATTAGTGATCACCAATATGACTTTCGTAAAAATAGATCAACAGGAGATCTTCTGACTTATGTAACACATGTTTGGAACAACGCAATTGAACACTTTGGAGAATCTCGAGCGGTTGCTCTTGACATATCCAAGGCATTTGACCGTGTTTGGCACGATGGGCTGTTGGCTAAGCTACGTTCTTATGGTATGACTGAAAGGTTCTGTTTGTGGCTCTCATGTTTCCTCAGAGAGCGTTCTTTACGAGTGGCGGTCGACGGATTTCTTTCTAACACCTTCACTATCAACGCCGGTGTGCCTCAAGGTTCCATACTGTCTCCTACTCTCTTCCTCATTTATATTAACGATCTGCTGGAAAAGACCGAGAATCCAATCTACAGCTTTGTAGATGACAGTACACTTATCTCTTCATTCACTTTGAACGCTCGGACATCGACTACTCAGACGAATATCCGCAGACAGCAGGAAGTCATTCAACTTAACAAAGAACCTGGAAGAAATTCTATCTTGGGGTGACAGTAACCAAGTGGAATTTAACGCTACAAAAACCCAGGCGGCAGTTTTTTCTAAAAAAGTTAACGTTCCAGAAACCGACATAGTTATGTCGGGGCACTCCATCCCTCTAACATCGTCACTCAATCTGTTAGGCGTTAATTTGGGAGTAAATGTGTCCTGTCATGAACATGTTCCAGGCATAGCAAGGAGAGCTTCTCAAAAGTTGGGAATATTGTTTCGAACCAGAAAGCTTTACACTCCACAACGACTATTAATTCTTTACAAAGCTCAAATTCGACCAACTATGGAATACTGCTCCCATGTTTGGAGCTCCGCTCCCAAACATACACTGCATTTGTTGGATTATATCCAGAGAAGAGCTATTCGTCTGATTGGACACCCGGAACTGACCGACGGCCTTGATTCGCTGGAACATCGAAGAACGGTTGGCGACTTAAGCCTGTTCTACAAGTACTTTCATGGAAAGTGTTCGAAGGATGTGGCCCGTTTAATTCCTCCCAGAGCGGTGCATATTAGAAGTACACGTCGCGCTAATACTTCACATCCGTATGAGGTTCAGCTTGTTACTCCTCGTACAACGCTTTTCAAGCAGTCTTTTATATGGAGAACATCATACCTTTGGAATAGTTTGCCCAGGACTGTGTTTCCCATCGAGTACAATCTACAGCGATTCAAGAACAACGTGAATCGCTTTCTCCGCACACGTGTCGCTCCTGTAGCGCTTTAGGGACTTCCCTGTAGCACGTGTGCTAGACCCATAAATATATATATATATATATATATATATATATATATATATATATATATATACACATATATTTTACCCGTGTTTTCACAAGCTTTCATTTGACACCACACTCGATTTTTTTTTTTCACTTCCGATTTCACCCCCCAAAACTAACCCCTTAAGTCAAAATTTAACTTTCAAAACTACATGGCTGTGATGAGGCCATCAATTCCTATATTATTACCACATTTCAACTTCCCCATGACAAATAGTTTCGGAGAAAAAAGTAAATCGGATGTGACAGACAGACGGACAGACGGACGACAGACACCCAAGTCATCTTATAAGTGTTCCGTACGGAACACTAAAAATCACATATTATTCGGTTTAGGTTTCTATATATAAAAATTTTTTCTACGATATAATCAGTATCCTAATTTTTTAAGCCCTTTTTATAAATTTATACATAGATGTCAAGGCTTCACAGGTTTACATTTAAACGCGATCAAGCATTAACAGTGGTCTCAAGGAGGAGTGAATAGAAACGATGAGTTACGATTTGGTTGAATGTAAGTGTGGTTAGATTTTTACAATTTAAAATACTCAGTCATTCTTTAATCTAATTAAGTAAAATTATCGTGCATTGCTGGTGACAGACGGGTGATATGGTAATTTTTTTGCCTAAGATAACATTGAAATTTTATCCGGTGTTTTCTACTTGCACTTATTACGGTTTCTAATGAATTATTTATCTGGTGGGAAACGAGAAATACTCTATCTATTCTTTTCTATGTCTGGTATAGATAAAGGGTGTCCCAAAATTCACGAAAGATTTGAATTTGGCGCCATTTGTATGATAAAGTGTTGCCAACAAAACCAAAAACACAGCGTGACAGCTGACAGTTCAGGGTTATTAAAAATGGAGGGATACACGAAAGAAGAACGTGTTTGCATTGTTGAGCACAAATTTTAAAAATAATAAAAGTTTGGCAGCTACAGTTCGGAATTTCGTACAAAATATGGGCGGAATAGTGATTTAACCTCATCAACTGTGAAGAGATTAATTGAAAAATTCAGGGAAACTGGATCAGTTAGTGATCTTAAACGCTCTGGCCGTCCTTCAACAAGTCGTTCGACACAAAACATTGAAGCAGTTCATGAGAGTGTTGTTGAGACTCCAGGAACATTAATTCGGCACCGTGTTCAAGAATGGGACATTTCTAGAAGCTCTCTACAGCGTATTCTCATGAAAGATTTGCATTTTCAAGCTTACAAAGTTCAATTGACTCAAGAACTAGAGCCTACTGACCACGCACAACGAAGAGAGTTCGTTGAATGGATTATAGAACAAGAACAAGTGGATACTGATTTTTCGAAGAAAATCATCTTCAGCGATGAGACTCATTTCCATCTTGATGGCTTCGTTAATGGAGAAAATTGTCGAATTTGGGTTCAGACAATCCATATGTGATTGTTGCGAAACAAATGCATCCACAACGTGTCACTGTTTGGTGCAGATTTTGGGCTGGAGGCATCATCGGACCATTCTTCTTTGAAAATGCGATTGGCCAGGCAATAACGGTTAATGGTGATCGTTATCACGATATGATAATCCAGTTTTTTTGTGCCTAAATTGCAAGATATGGATGTGGACGACATGTGGTTTCAACAAGACTGTGCCACATGCCATACAGCCCGAGAAACAATTTAATATCCCGTTTTGGTGATCAGAATTGGCCGCCCAGAACATGCGATTTAACGCCGTTGGGCTTTTTCTTTGGGGTTTTTTAAAGTCTAACGTTTATGCCAACAAGCCCATGACCAACCCCCGACTTGAAGGAGGAAATTAAGTGCTGTATCAACGAAATTCGGCCACATTTATGCAAAACGGTCATGGAAAATTTCGACAAAAGAGTGCGTATGTGCCAGCAAAGCCGTGGAGGCCATTTACCGGATATGTTATTCCATACATAACCCTGGACTGTATACTTTATGATTCATTAAAAAAATTACAATTTTTAATTAAAAACCTGTGTTCTCTATCAAAATTACTTCTTGCGTGAATTGTGGGACACCATTACAATAATTTTTATTAGTAAAGTCAACAAATTAAAAATTTTACTACTCGACGCCAAAATCGCTCTTTTATAAGGTTCAAAATGATGTTTGAATACTGAAAGATCAGACCTATGACAACATTGCTCTGTAGCGATGACCACTCAAATTAATTAATATTTTGATAAAACATAATCAAAATTACAAGATGATTACCAAATATAGATAGGTCAAATCGAAGTTGAGAGTATTTTTAAACGGATGTTTCCTCTTCCTTTCTTTTAATGAGCTAGACCAAAATTTGAACAAGCGTATGCAGAATCTCCTGAACACTGAAAGAAGTATTTGAAATTATGAAGATCAACAGAATGCAGGCCCAATTTGTTTCGAGGTCTCTCGGACGTTAAACTTTATTAGTCTACTAGCCGTGCCCGCGGCTCCGCTCGCGTGGACTTGATTCACTACTATCGTCAATGCTTATTCCTTATGTTACCTAACGTAATAAAATATCTGCCATTATTTCCCCTTATCTCCCATTATTTCTACTTATCTCCCATTATCTCACCATAACTCCCATTATTTAGACTTATCTCTGCTTATCTCCCATTATTTCTTCTTATCTCCCATTATTTATATTTATCTCCCATTATCTCACCTTATCTCCCATTATCTAGGCTTATATCGAATTATATAGAACATATGTATAAATTTATAAAAACACGAAAATCGGATAAGTGGTTCTCAAATTATAAGCACACTAACGGACAGACAAACAGACAGAGAGACGTTGCTTTTATATATATTATATTCTTTGCAACATGATATTGTTCCATATTTAATGGTTTAGGCAGTGTATTGCAAGAGAACGCGCTAACGATAACCTTTTTTCCGACTTGATTCGCTATTATCGTCACTGCTTATTCTTTCTGTTACCTAACGCAATAAAATATATCCTATAATCTGGCCAGAGAACATATGTATGTTTTAAAAAAAAGCACGTAAATCGGATAAGTGGTTCTCCAGTGATAAGCGCACTAACAGCAGACAGACAGACAGGCAGAGAGACAGGCAGACAGACAGAGAAACGTTGCATTTTATATATATTATAGATAGAAGATTACAGATAACCCGGCCAGGGAATAAATGTATGAATTCAAAAAAAAAAACACTTAAATCGGATAAGTGGTTCTCGAGTGATAAGCGCACTAACGGACAGACAGATAGACAGAGAGACGTTGCATTTTATATATATTATATTCTTTGCTACATGACATTGTTCCATATTTAATGCTTTAGGCAGTGGATTGCAAGAGAACGCGCTAACGGCAAACTTTTCTCCGACTTGACTCACTATTATCGTCACTGCTTATTCCTTATGTCACCTAACGTAATAAAATATATCCTATAACCTGGACAGAGAACATATGTATGTTTAAAAAAAAACACGTAAATCGAAAAAGTGGTTCTCTAGTGATAAGCTGACTAACGGACAGACAGACAGACAGAGATACGTTGCATTTTATATATATTATAGATGTAATAAAATATATATCTATAACCTGGTCAGAGAACATATGTATGAATTTAAAAAATAACGTAAATCGGATAAGTGGTTCTCGAGGGATAAGCGCACTAACGGACAGTTACACAGACAGAGAGACGTTGCATTTTATATATTATATTATAGATATAGATTATTATTATTATTGTATAACCTGGCCAAAGAATAAATGTATGAATTTAAAAAAAGATACGTAAATCGGATAAGTGGTTCTCGCGTCATAAACGCACTAATGGACAGACAGAGAGACATTACATTTTATATATATATTATAGATTATAGACATTCTCTGCTACATAATATTGTTCCATATTTAATGGTTTAGGCTGTGTATTGCAAGGGAACGCGCTAGCGGCCAACTTTTTTCCGACTTCATTCACTATTATCGTCACTGCTCATTCCTTATGCTACCTATCGTAATAAAATATAGCCTATAACCTGGCCAGAGAACATATGTATGTTTTAAAAGAAAAAGTACATAAATCGGATAAGTGGTTCTCCCGTTATAAGCGCACTAACGGACAGACAGACAGACAGAGAGACATTTCATTTTATATATATTATAGATACTTAAAAATAAGCTGCACAATTTATCGCCACATCCTTTATTTACTACAGTATGTTCTACATGAGTGACTTGCGCTGTGTGTTACGAGTGTGACGGCCGCGAGCAGTGCGACTGACACGTATAGCTTACGCCACTCAAAGAAATAGTACGTAACTCATTTCAGTGACACCAGTGATGCGTAGGGCACAGGAAAAGTATGCAACTAGAGCGACATAAATTGAGTGTCCTACGTACGTGGCTAAAAGTGAAGAGTAGACTTTCGTAAGCTCCAAACTTAGACGCTTGAACGTTCTTAGATTTTATTATCAAAGGATTTATTTTAACAATCAGTAGTAACTTTTGTCACTAGTAAATGATGGAAATCGCTTGACAAGGTAAAAGAAACGATCTTCTTAGTCATTAAAAAATGGCTCACATCACGTTAGTCAAGTGGCGCTTCCACGTAGGATACATTCATATAAAAGTGCTGTTTTGCTCTAGCCACGTTTGTCATGACGCACGCGTTGCTCTTGTCCTACTGTCTTACTTAGTCGACTTGCTATGAGCGTCACGACTAAACCGACACAGTTAAAACAGCACATTAGATTTTGCCGCTCGCTTTAATGTTCTGTTTTGACCAATAACATTCTACCAGGGTTTGTTATCTCATCTAGGATATTTTTTACCGTGTAGGAAGCGGCATTGGTAATGATAAAGCAAAAACATGCCCGAAAAGGCTAAAATTAGTAACGAAATGTACAAGCAGAATTTTATTATACATAATATCTCCTCAACTATCACGTTTGTCTTATACTGTAGTTCGTAATTAACAGAGTTGCATGGCGTATCATACAAAGTTTGCTAATTTCTAACTTGGACAGGCCTATGCAAATTGAACGGTTCAACGATTTGCCGAATCCCTTGCGTTTAATACAAGCCTGTTTCGGGTCTGATAAATTACCTACATACTAAGTGGTTATGTAATAAAAAGTTTTATAGAAACTTTAGTAGCACGAAGTAGAAAAAAATGTAGTAAAATGTCTGCCTTAAAATCAAGTACTGTTAAATATAGCGTATATATGAGATGCGCTCCTACTTTTCATTGATTCTTGAACCTACTAAACTAGAATTTTTTTTGCAGCCCTACAATCCATTTAAAATCTACTATTTCAGCTGTAAAATGAAGTATAATACTTGAGATTCGATATTGGTCGAAAGCTAAAATTTGAGGCACAGCCTTCTTATCGCAGCCCAATATTATACACTATCCATTTGCCATCGTAAGTACAAATTTTTATGCTTTTGTTCTCCGGAATGAGCTTAAGGGAGACTCTTCGGAACACTTGTGGAACGATTATAGCTGTGTCACTTCAAGGGCATTTGGAAGTTCCAATCAAGTTTGACAAGAATTTTCGTCCAAAATTAGCTGCAACTCTTCTTCTTCTACTTTTTTTTCATTTTTGTCCCCTTAACCGTTACTTTTTAAGTTGAATTAGGAAAAGTAGGTAGCAACTCAAATGTTTGAATGACGTCGCCTCTACAACTGATTTTTTGGGTTATGTTTACAGTAGAATATATTTCATTTTAAAGCTAAGACAATAAAAACGCTATGGAACGGAAAGTAGGACATTTTATCCTGTATGTCTGGGTAAATGTTGTTTTATATAAAATTGTGTCATAGAGTTGAGAGTGAGAAAGACTGTCTCTTATAGTAAAATAATATGAACGAAAATTTTTCTAAGAAAATATTAGTTACTAACGAGAGGAAACATTTACTAAAAAGAGTAAACAATTTTCGAACTGTATAAATATGGCAGGAACATTACTGCTTCATCTCTATTAGCTGACCGGGCAATCCTAGCCACTCAGGCTAGGATTGCTCGCATTTTTCCAGAATGACATGCTTGAGATACTGGAATACGTGTCATTAGATACTAGACCAACAATGCAGTTTTTTATGATGGTGTCATTACATTTTAGGAGTAGCGTAAGCAACTATTTAAACATCGGGTTTCTCGATAAACCAGTATATCAGAATCTATTAATTTTCTGACCGCTGGAAATCCTTAGAAGTTTTTCACAATGGAATCATACAAGTCGTATTACCAATCCGTGATCATTACGTAATTAATCTTGATTAGATAATTGATGCTTCTTGTGCAACAAACTGAATTAAGCGCATTCATATGGAGAGCTTTTAAAATAAACTTTTTTGAAGTTTAATGTAAGGGCTACAGTTGGTGAAGTCCTTTATTTAATGAATACTATAACCATGCAAAACTAATGTTTCAAGTTAAAAATCATCATCATCATCATCAGCTTATGCTGTCCATTGCTAGATGAAAGCCTCCCTCGAGTCTTGCCTCCTTTTTCTGTTCTGGGCCGCTTGTACCCAATTTAGAACCACTCTTTTCAAATTATCAGTCCATCGACTTGGTGGTCTACTTCTACTCCGATAGGCTTCGGATCTTGGTCGCCACTCTATAATTCTCTATCTCTATCGTCCATCCTTAAACCTAGCAAAGCCCAGTTCCATTTAAGATGTAGAATGAATTCGACTGCGTCTTGTACCCCCATTCTATTCCTGATAATGTGATTTGGGATGTAATTTCTAAAAGTTACTAACATTGACCTCTCCATCTTTCGTTGCATGACACATATTTTATTGATGTTTTCCTTCGTCATTATGAGAGTATCGGCTCTCTATGTAAGAACGGAGAATGCATCTTTCTGTGTCAAATACTTTCCTTCCGATAGGAAGGAATACATAACCCAGTTTGCAATATGCAGCCCAGGAGAGACCTATTCTCCGCTGAATTTCATATGTTTGGTTATCTCGTCCTATGCTGATTTCATATCTCAGGTATCTGTATTTATATTGGCACACTTGCTCTATCTCTACGTTATTCAGTTTTATAGTGTCGCGCAAGATTTGTCATAAACTGGGTTTTGGATAGATTGATTTTTAGACCAACCTTTCCTGAAGCTTCCTAAAGCATAGTTTGTGCTGTAAAAGGCTTATTATATTCTATACATTTTTCAATGCGAATTTTAACTGTAAGCAGATGGTCGTTTGTTCTATACCCCGAGCAAAAACCTGCCTGTTCTTGTGACAGGAAAAACTCGAATTTATTTGCTAGACGTTTGGTATGTATTTTCGTGAATAACTTGTATACATGGCTCAAGAGGCTAATGGGTCCATAGTTTGTAAGGTCTGAAATATCTCCTTTTTTATGCATGATGACAATAGTTTCATTATGCCATTGCGATGGAGTTATTCCTTCTAGGAGGCATTTATTGATTAACATTTTAAGAGATTTGTAATTTGTTGTCCTCTTTGTTTAATTGCCTCTACTACTATATTGTCTTGACCCGAAGTTTTGTTATATTTCGTGTCCTCCAACGCTGATGTGATTTCTTCTTCTGTAATGTGTGGGATATCCTCCGACCCCTGATTTAGGACTTTTGGTGTGTTGATTTCTGTTCTTTTATCTTGTAAAGTATATAATTGTTGATAAAATAATTCGATGATCTGTAAAATATCTCTTTTGTTGGTCATTACATTACCATGCATGTCCTTAATCTTACATATGTCTTTCATTGTGTTCTTCCTTCTCCATACTTTTAGACTTTTATTCTGTTCTACAACGTTTTAAATTTCCTCTGCATTTTTTTGTCTTTTGTCTTTTCCAATTTCCCTCTCTATTTATAGTTCTGTATTTATCTGGAGTCTTATCTGCCATTTCTCTCCTTTACTTGTGGCATTTCCTATACTTTTTTTGATGTTTTCAAATATGTTCTTCGTCTTCTCTTCTTCTTCTCAAAAGTTTATTATTTCGAACCAGAAAGCTTTACACTCCACAACAACTGTTAATTCTTTATAAAGCTTAAATTCGATCAACTATGGAATATTGCTCCCATGTTTGGAGCTCCGCTCCCAAACATACACCGCAATTGTTGGATTTTATTCAGAGCTGTTCGTCTGATTAGAGACCCGGAACTGACCGGCAGCCTTGATTCGCTGGAAACATCGAAGAACGGTTGGCGACTTGAGCCTATTCTACAAGGATTTTCATGGAAAGTGTTTGAAGGATGTGGCCCGCTAAATTCCTCCCAGAGCGGTGCATGTTAGAAGTATAACGTCGCGCTAATATTTCACATCCGTATGAGGTTCAGCTTGTTACTCCTCGTACAACGCTTTTCAAGCAGTCTTTTATATAGAGAACATCATCCCTTTGGAATAATTTGCTCAAGACTGTGTTTCCCACCGAGTTTGCAGCGATTCAAGAATAACATGAATCGCTTTCTCCGCACACGTGTTGCTCCTGTAGCGCTTTAGGGAATTCCCTGTAGCACATGTGCTAGACCCATAAAAAAAAATATATCATCAACTGCTATACCCTCACTGTGTTCCAAGAAGCTTGTGACCTCTCTTCTATAAGAATCCAGTACGGGGTTGTCCATTTCTTATGGTTTCTTTTAAGAATCATATTGTTTCTTTCCTGTTTAATATTAATAAGCATTTTTGCTCTCCCGATGCGATGGTCACTTCCAACTGAACATCTATTTAAGACATTTACGTCTTGGATAATGTCTTTCCTGTTGCTGATTATGAAATCTACTACATTTTTTGTTTTACCATCTGGGCTAGGCCATGTCCATTTCCTTTTTTGTTCTTTTTGAAGGTGTTCATTACATATAAACTATTTTGATGTAGAAAATTTATAAGTGTCACCGATCAACATCGTAAAATGCGTTTTTCCGTCTTGTAGAGTAGTAAAAATTTCTGGGTAGTACGTTTCTGTTTCATCCTCTGAGTGGGTGCTCGTTGGTGCGTAGGCCTGCACAATTTTTAGAGAGTATCTCAGATTTAGTTGGATTATTAGATATATGACTCTCGGACTAACACTCTTCTTCACCTGTATAATACAGACAGTTTCCGCAATTCAATATGATTTGGGCCTCTCCAGTTCTACGGACTTCGCTTAGACCTATTATATCCCATTTAATGTTTTTAAGTTCCTCTTCCAATACTATTACCTTTTTTATCTCTTGACAGAGGTCTTACATTACATGTTGCTATATAAAGTGGCTGTAATATGCGATTGCCAGATCTCAAGTTAAAAATACCTTTTTTTAATTACAAATTATTTTTTTGTGACGTACTGTTTAATAAACGATAACCATAGAGAGCAAAAATCATTGTAAAAGTTTAAACTGTATCTAACTTGATATTATTTTGAATATCGTAATTTTGTTGCATTTGAAATTTATATTGTACAATTGTTTAAAGAATAAACAAGCAAAATAATTTGGTCGTTTTAAAAAAACAACTGATCGGATAGCCTTGGTAACTGGAGCTATTAAATTAATAAAAATAATAGTGTTCATGTTCAACACGTTACCGTAACTTAACCTTAAATACTACTCAGTATATATCACCACTACACCAAACACCTTATTTTTGCGCTCGACGCGCGTGTCGCTAACCATGTTAGCTTCATCAGGAGCGATGATTGACTAAAGCTAAAACTAC
>CM032454.1:65573588-65608588 GCA_019049505.1 Pachyrhynchus sulphureomaculatus
AACACACAAAATTCGATTCTTTCCATTATTTGAAAAATATCAAAGGTAACGTCATTAAAACCACTGTAACTTGTAAACTAATCGTCGAAATGTCATAAAATTTTGACATGTAATTCCTAAATATCATATGGATTTTTTGAAAAGGGTTACATCTGTGTGTCAGACCAAAACCCTTTTCAGCCTATGTGTTAGAATGTCCATAAGTCTAGGGGCTTCGTTTTTCAAGATGTATCTTAATATTTTAAATTAGGTTAATAGTTTATTTTTAACCATATACACAATAAATTCTTTTTAATATGAAAATAATGACTTTATATTTTAGTTTATTATATCTTGTAGTCTAGACCCTAATATACCTTTTAAATACTGAAGGTATTAGATGAGTTTATTAAAGGGAGGTCTGAGAGCTTAAATAAGTTTGTCAGTTTGTGAAGTATACATGGGATTTCCAAACCTACTCTATTTGCATAAGCTTGCCCAAGTTAGGAATTAGTCAACTTGATTTGATACGAGACCCACCTTACAGATATGTATATATATATATATATATATATATATATATATATATATATATATATATATATATATATATATATATAAAATATATATAAATATACCATATATATATATATATATATATATATATATATATATATATATATATATATATATATATATATATATATATACGAGGCTGGTTTAAAAAGTCCGGGCAAAAATAAAAAACTACTTATGTGTTTGGGGTAAACCTTTTTTATTTTTCAACATAGTCTCCTTTTAGGCTTATACACTTCGTCCAACGATGTTCTAGTTTGTTGATCCCTTCCGAATAATATGATTTGTCCAAGTCTGCAAAAAAATATCCATTAGTGTCTGCAATCACCTCCTCGTTTGAATAAAATCTTTGTCCCGCCAGCCATTTCTTCAAATTGGGGAACAAATAGTAGTCCGAGGGAGCCAAGTCTGGAGAATAGGGGGGATGTGAAACGAGTTGGAATCCTATTTCCATTAATTTTGCGACCACAACTGCTGAGGTGTGGTCGTTGTCGTGATGGAAAAGGACTTTCTTGTGGGCCAATCGCGGGCGTTTTTCTTGCAGCTCGGTTTTCAAACGGTCCAATAACGATGAATAATATTCACCTGTAATAGTTTTACCCTTTTCCAGATAGTCGATGAGGATTATTCCTTGCGAATCCCAAAAGACAGTCGCCATAACCTTTCCGGCCGAAGGAACGGTCTTCACCTTTTTTGGTGCAGATTCCCCTTGGTAACCCATTGTTTAGATTGTTGTTTGGTCTCAGGAGTATAGTAATGTATCCATGTTTCATCCACAGTGACGAAACGACGCTTAAAGTCCTCCGGATTCTTCTGGAACAGCTGCAAACCATCCTTCCAACACTTCACACGATTCCGTTTTTGGTCAAGCGTGAGCAATCGCGGCACCCATCTTGCGGATAGCTTTCTCATGTCCAAATGTTTACGCAAAATATTATTACCCGTTCAGTCGAGATGCCCACAGCACTAGCAATCTCACGCACCTTAACTCTTCTGTCATCCATCACCATATCATGGATTTGATCAATAATTTCTGGAGTCGTAACCTCCACAGGCCGTCCAGAACGTTCAGCGTCACTTGTGCCCATATGGCCAGTCCGAAAATTTTGAAACCACTTATAAACTGTTCTAATCGATGGTGCAGAGTCACCATAATGTTTATCAAGCTTCTCTTTAGTCTCCTGAGGCGTTTTGCCTTTCATAAAGTAATGTTTAATCACCACATGAAATTCTTTTTCGTCCATTTCTTGAAAATCACTCGACTTCCTTGATTCACACGAATGCCAAACACAAAGAAATAGACCAATATGGCTGAAACTTGGTGTGCGTTCATTCAAGAGATACTACTAACTAAACATGACCTCGATACGCGCCGTGGTGCCATCTCTCAGACTTTGCACGGACTTTTCAAACCAGCCTCGTATATATATATATATATATATATATATATATATATATATATATATATATATATATATATATATATATATATATAATTTTAAAAAAATGAGTTTTATCACATAATGGAAAGACTCGTGAGTTCTGTTACGTCATATTAATTGTCCGATTTGCAAAGAAATGGATCCGATCCTACAAAAATAGACGAATTCCTGCAATGTTCCCAAACCATGTTTTCAAAAACTATTGTTTTATTGAGATTATTATTTTATAATGAATCCTAATTATAGAGAGTTTATTGGTTTTATTAGTTAATATGTTTATATTTAAATTTTATTTTATCATAAATAAAGATCTTCTAGCACAAAATTTTTGATCACATAAATATTTTTACTGCTGAGTACAGAAATTTGTTATCAGGTGTCGTGTAATGTCATATTGAATTTGATGCTAAATTCAACTTTTGATGTGATGGCTGTTTATTTATTTCATTGACAAACTGACACTTTTATCAATCACAAAATAATGAACTCTGTTCGTTTAGATAATCGATTGGTTCATTCATTTGCAGACTAGCTGTATATCAAGGTACTATAAATGGAATACTTTTATCTTTCTATCTTTTTCTTAAAATGCTTCCTGATATAGGTAAACTGTCGTTTTTTAGTGAAATCATATAGGTTTAACAAAGATAGAATACACTGGCCAACACTGTTTTTATTACACGAAATTGACTTCATACTAAAATATCTTCAGGTATCCTCATTTAAAAAATAAAAACGTTTTTATTTGGTCACTATCAGTTTTTTTTTGGGACAGTACCATATTCAGTTTGATAAAATACGAAAGTTTAAGACGTTAAACTATTGTGACTTGACCTAGAAAATTATCTGTAATACGTCTCTGTAACTCTCAAAAAAGTGATTAAATCATCCCGATAGCTCTTGTTGCGTATGTGTGTGTAACTTTTAACAACAATGGTGAAATTTTAGACCTTTAATTAAGAAGTATGTATTATTTTGACTACTTCGTTTGTCCTGTTTACCCTCAGGGGCCTTGCTATATAATATTTTCTTCTTCTTACAGGATGAATTAAGGCGTCTGGACATATGTCCCTTGCGATGCCAACGATTTGGACTGGACATGAAGATCCAAGTGATTGTTACTTTTATTGAATCAACATAAAGGACATAACTACTAAGTCAAAACAAGCTATTAAATATCCAGAACTACTGTCTGCACAAAGGTATCATAGTTCTGAATTGAATGAATTGTGCTATTTAGACATTTTCTAAATCTTTACACACCGAAAAATTGTTCATCATTCCTACTGAAGACGATCAAACGGAGAACTATCCAACTTTTAAAATCCCATTTATTAACACAAACATAACTTAATGACTTGACTGCATGATTTAAATTTGCCTAAAAAAATGGGCTGAACTTTTAGCATCTCAGTTCAAGAGTTAGAATTTATTTTCAAGTCATACGAAAATTTGCTATTTTCAAAATCGAAACTATGAACTAAAATCTTATTTTTCTCAGGCAGACTATTCAGATTCTATTAATATAATAATAATAATTCATTCTGGTGCTTGTTCCTCGATTTAATTCGAGCTATTATAAAAGCTGTTCTTTTGCACAACGGAAGTACCTTTTCTTCTGTACTAGTCGCTTATACTGCCAATATGATAGAATCCTACGAAAATATGAAATTATTACATCATAAACATTGTCGGAAAATATGTAAAGACTCGTTGTTCCCTTATTTGTATTATAGCCTGGTTATACAAAGTATTTCTGCTTTATTTACGAGTGGTACAGCAGAGATAGAAATAAAAACTTTATAAAAAAAGGAGTAGCTTCTTTTACTGGTCTCAGGACAAAACTGTGTTAAAACGCGTTTAGTGAATCCTGATGAAATACTTTTAGCTCCTTTGCACATAAAAATGGGTCCTATCAAACAAATCGGAAAAGTAATGGACCAAAGAGGCAATATATTTTTATGTTTAAAAAAAAAATCAAAATTTAATGTTGCAAAAATTTGGGAAGGAATATTTGTAGGTCCTTAGTTTTTAAATCTTCTCGAGAAATCTATCTGGAACTGTCTTAAAAATATCTCTAAAAACTTTTTGTGCAACCGTAAGGCAGAAGATTATAAAGATTTCATTAAACCACTTTTAATATGTTATAAAACTTGAGGATGTTTGTCGTCAAAAATACTTTGCCTGGATTCACACCTGCATTTCTTTCAGTGAAATCTGGGCGTTATTAGCGATAAACACTGTAAAAAATTTTACAAAGATCTTTTCAGCATGAAGAAATAATACCAAAGAAAATTAACCTCCAGATTGTTGGCGGGCTAATATTGAACACTAAAAAAGGCCTACCTGCTCTAAGTACTTAATTACCCTAATTGTTCAGCTTAAAATTACCAATTTAATTTTTTCCGTCTTAATGGAAAAATAAAATTCCGGGTCAGAAAAACGATGTTTCCTGTTACAATTTTTTGAATTTATTTTATTGCTAAGGATACTTAACGCCATAAAAATATGGTACCAATTTCCCCGAGACGAAAAAAATTTATTCACTAGTAATAGCAGTAATTATAAATAAACATCAAAAATAATTATAGTCCATAATTTGGCGATTTCTTATTTCTGGTTTTCACCTGGTTAGAAATACATATTATTATATCTTACTGTGGAAGAGAGAATAATTCATCTGTGGATCAGTTTTCTTTCATGAGTGACTTTACCCTGTTGTCGTGTACTTGCTGGATCTTAGTCAGTTATGGCCTTTAACGTCTTATTAAAAAATTAATACTGTTATAGAAAAAATTGGCTCAAATTAATTAAATTATTACGGAGAAAATTGTGAATGAAGTACGACGCCACCACTGTTTTTTTTTTAAAGTCCTCATTTGTTACGGTATATTTAAATATTTACATTATATTAGTTATTATATGGAGTGGTATTATAACGTTATTTTTACAGCAATAATAGTTTTCGTCATCTAATCGATGATGATGGCAGATCAGACAAAATAAGTAAGTTAAACTTTTTAGCACAAAGG
The DNA here is from genome assembly GCA_019049505.1 of Pachyrhynchus sulphureomaculatus. Lineage (NCBI taxonomy): Eukaryota > Metazoa > Arthropoda > Insecta > Coleoptera > Curculionidae > Pachyrhynchus > Pachyrhynchus sulphureomaculatus. Next base: position 65,578,618 of record CM032454.1, read on the forward strand.
TAAGGATTCTTGATCTATTTTAGGAAATGACTGACTTATTTTGAACAGATAATGATGTTGTTACGACGAAGTTAATTAGTTAAATCCTCATTCACCAATCTATCGAGAAGCGATACATTGGCAATGTTAAAACCAAATACGCAGAGATTGTGAAGCAGACAGACAGCTGATGGAATCGGAAAAGCAGCATAGTTTAAAACCGAAAATCGCATAGAGTTTATACGAACGGCACGACAATGTTTTAATTAATTGGTAATGATTGAACGGTCATATTGGTTTTTCATTGCACGAAATATCGGAGTTTATTAACGGCAAGCTGAAATCTAAGATCTTTCGCCGGAAAGGATAAGGAGATCATCATTGAATTGAGTGAGCACAACATCGACATCTGGGCTATCTTCGAGACAAAAAGAAGTGGTAAAGAGACGTCAGATTACAACAAATTATCAAATTAGAACAAATTTATACTAGTATATTCGGAATAACCCAAAGACACAAGAGCAGCGTCAGGAGTCGGAATACTCCTCAACCGTAGACTAGCGAACAATATCACCAACCGAATCCAGACGGTCTCAGTGAAATTAGAATAGGCCCAGATACTAATGGCGAAACCATCTCTTAACAACAAAGGCAACGTGGCAGAGAAATATAAGATAGAGTCGTTGAGGAATGAGAGCACAAGGGATCTATACGCCTCACATCTCCCAGAAGATAAAAAGCACACCAGCCATCGAAGGTGAGACGGTGGACGCTGCATGGGAAAAACTCCGAGACATATATATCGTGCAACTGAAAGAACACTGTGGAAAAGAGTCCTCAAATCCTCAACAAGGCATGCGAATAGCAAACTTTGGTTTACATCTAAGATAAGAACACTCGCGCGAGAGAAGAGGGAAGCTGACCTAAAATACAAAAGCTCTAAGTCACCTCGAGATTACCCATAGAGATCAGGAATAGAACGACCATAGAATTCAAGAAATAAAAAAGGAACCTTGGAACAACTTCAAGAGAGAGATGGAACACGACATGTACGGCACTCAAAAACTGATATGGAAAGTACTTTGAGAAAGGAAATAAATAAAACAATACAAATAAACAAAATCTCAACTGTGAAATGGATGAGTCACTTCAATATCCTTTAGGCGGAAAATCAGACGGAGCCGGACTGTAAAGTATGTATGTATAACGACAGCAGAAGTACAGCTACAGCTAAAACAGCTGAAGAATGGAAAAGCACCGGGCCTAGATAACATCACCAATGAACTGTTAAAGTTCGTAGGAGATTGCCTCACGAAACAACTCGCAGAGCTATTCAACAGCGATTGGGGCGAAGGCATCACCGTACCACTGTTCAAGAGAGGAAGCACCTTGAGATTCAGAATCCTGAGCCATATCTTCTCTGATATTATTGAAATGAGCGAAGAGCAGCAGGGGTTCCGAAAAAACCTCTCCAACATACATGCAATCTTCGTGGTCAGACAAATCTCAAAGAAGGCATTGGAGTTTGAAATAACCTGAACTACAATCTAATGAAGTTCATGTGAATATCATAGACACTATCGTGAAGATCAACTCGGAAAATACAACGGCAATAAAAACCAGAACCCTTATGACACAGCAGAGAGAGCAAAGAGTGGGCATACGCCAAGCGGATAGCTTAAGTCCATTACTGTTCAACCTCTTAATGGACAGAATAATTACGGAAGTGCGTAGATTGAATTATGGCGATAAGTTGGAAATTAAGCAAATTAATATCATTTGCTACGCAGACGACGCAGTTCTGAACGCCCAAAATGTGGACGACCTTCAGTTACTAGTCCAAATTTTCAGAAGGGAAGCCGAAGCAGTCGGAATGAAGATCTCAACGAGCAAAACAAAATCGTTGGTTATAACAAGAGAACCTCGGAGGTGCAAGATAGTCATAAATAAAAAATAATTAATAAGTTTCAGAATTCAACGACTTAGGAACATTCATCTTGGCACATGAAGATCTGAGAGGCATTGTGAAGATTCAAGTCAACAAAGCAGTCAGAATAGCGGGGGCCCTCAGAACTTCTATATGGAAAAATAGTTGGATGTCCAAGGAAAGCAAAGTGAGAATCTATAAGCATGCATAAGGTCAGTGCTGACATACGCAGCAGAAACGAGAGCCGATTCATCCTTGACAAAAAGAATTTACCCGACCCCACGAGATAAGAGTCTTAAGAGCGATAACAAGTAATACAATGCTAGATCATAGAAGAAGCAACGACATACGAGAGGAGGGCCGGACAGAGGACGTGGCTAGATGGATCAGGGCATGCAGAAGAGGATGAAATAAATATATGTCCAGGATGGGTGACGAAAGACTGGCAAAGGTTGCGAAAAACGGAAAACCGGACTCGAAGCGACCGCCGAGACGTCGGCTCAAGAGTTGGAAGGACAGGTGGTCATCCGCGTCCCAGGAGGGGAACCGAGACGGGTAAAACAAGCCTTAGGCTTTCGACAAGGAGAAGAAGAAGAATTAATTCTAGATTTCTAATCAACTTCGGATGAAGTATTTAAGGATTTTACGGCGCTTCTACAATATTAAAACATAAAAGTTGAAACGTACTCAATTTCTATACTATTAGTAACTGTTTTTTTTTTATTGAAAATGTAAAAATCTTTAATTTTTCTATAAGATTTGACATGAAATTTCTAGTTCTGCCGTGACACCATTTTAAGTTTTATTATATGAAAGGAGTCTTCTTTTTTTGATAAATTTCCACTATAATATCGTTTTTAAAGTGTATTTGGACTCTTTAAGTTTCACTGGGAAAAAAAAATTCTTTATATATATATATATATATATATATATATATATATATATATATATATATATATACATATATATTTTATTATAACATTTTTGTATCGTTTTTGCAATTTTTTTTAGTAATACATTCAAAATTTTAAAAAGAAACATATATTAACACGTTCGCTTATAGTGATTTTAATGTTATTTTGCTGCTGTCTTCCTCCATGCGTGTGTGGTTGAAGTCACGACGATGCCGACGAGTCGTTAATCTGTACCTGAAAAAGTAATTTATCTAGTATTTCAGATATACCCTTTTTAGTTAAAAAATAACCGGTCAAGTGTAAGTTGAACTTGCGCAATAAGTGTTCCGTTTGTTGATTGCTTTTAAAATAAAAAATTTTGTTACGGAGGTATAAAATGATGAGTGACTTTACAAAACACATCCCAAATAAGTTTTTAACAAGGTTTGTTTCCAAACTTTACTGAAAACTGATGACCTTGGAATTTTTGTTTTTTTTTGTATACCAGATGAATTATTAAAGGTAATGGACTCGTTATAATTTTTGTTCAATCTACACTCCGTGGAGAATCTTCCAGCATTTTTTCAAAATTTTTTTGATTAGTACTTTTCGAGATAAGGGGGGGACAGCGATTTTTTAAATAATACAAAGAATAGTGTGCGCAACTATTACATTATATATATATATATATATATACTATTACATTATATATATATATATATATATATATATATATATATAATATGTATATATATGTATATATATATATATATATATATATATATATGCGTATGTATTATATAATATATATATATATATATATATATATATATATATATATATATATATATATATATATATATATGTATATATATATACATATATATATATATATATATATATATATATATATATATATATATATATATACATATATATACAATATATATATATATATATATATATATATATATATATATATATATATGTATATATTTATATATATATATATATATATATATATACATATATATATATATATACAATATATATATATATATATATATAATATATATATATATATATATATATATATATACATATATACAATATATATATTCTATAAGATTTGACATGAAATTTCTAGTTCTGCCGTGACACCATTTTAAGTTTTATTATATGAAAGGAGTCTTCTTTTTTTGATAAATTTCCACTATAATATCGTTTTTAAAGTGTATTTGGACTCTTTAAGTTTCACTGGGAAAAAAAAAATTCTTTATATATATATATATATATATATATATATATATATATATATATATATATATATACATATATATTTTATATAACATTTTTGTATCGTTTTTTTTTGCAATTTTTTAGTAATACATTCAAAATTTTAAAAAGAAACATATATTAACACGTTCGCTTATAGTGATTTTAATGTTATTTTGCTGCTGTCTTCCTCCATGCGTGTGTGGTTGAAGTCACGACGACGCCGACGAGTCGTTAATCTGTACCTGAAAAAGTAATTTATCTAGTATTTCAGATATACCCTTTTTAGTTAAAAAATAACCGGTCAAGTGTAAGTTGAACTTGCGCAATAAGTGTTCTGTTTGTTGATTGCTTTTAAAATAAAAAATTTTGTTACGGAGGTATAAAATGATGAGTGACTTTACAAAACACATCCCAAATAAGTTTTTAACAAGGTTTGTTTCCAAACTTTACTGAAAACTGATGACCTTGGAATTTTTGTTTTTTTTGTATACCAGATGAATTATTAAAGGTAATGGACTCGTTATAATTTTTGTTCAATCTACACCCCGTGGAGAATCTTCCAGCATTTTTTCAAAATTTTTTGATTAGTACTTTTCGAGATAAGGGGGGGGACAGCGATTTTTTAAATAATACAAAGAATAGTGTGCGCAACTATTACATTATATATATATACTATTACATTATATATATATATATATATATATATATATATATATATACATATATACTATATATATATATATATATATATATATATATATATACATTATACATATATATATATATATATATATATATATATATATATATATATATATATATATATATATATGTATATATATATATATTATATTTATATATATATATATATATATATATATATATATATATATATATATATATATATGTATATATATATACATATATATATATATATATATATATATATATATATATATATATATATATATATATATGTATATATATATATATATATATATATATATATATATATATATATATATATATATATATATATATATACATATATATATATATATATATATATATATATATATTATATATATATATATATATATATGTATATATATATATATATATATATATATATATATATATATATATATATATATATATTACTCAGCTTGCATTTGACACCACACTCGATGACCTAGTAAATTTTTTTTTTTTCATTTCCGATTTCACCCCCAAAACTAACCCCTTAAGTCAAGATTTAACTTTCAAAACTACACGGCTCTGATGAGGCGATCAATTCCTATATTAGCATCAAATTTCAACTTCCTATGACAAATAGTTTCGGAAAAATCGGGTGTGACAGACGGACAGACCGACGGACAGACAGACGGACAGACACCGAAGTGATGTTGTAAGTGTTCCGTACGGAACACTAATAAGGCTATGTCACATTTAGTTAATCTAAATAGAAAGTCACTTCTTTCTTGTTAATAGAACAGAAAAAGAAGCCAAATGTAATTATAAATAGGTTTTTCAGTTAAATACAAGTTCCTTCTATTTCTCAGCTTTTTCTCTTCTATATAGTGTAGCGTCGTTCATTTCACCCAGCTTCGCTATGTAAAATGCATCGCTTACGTTGCTTAAACTACTCCTATACATAGGACATTGCATTAGAAATGAAAACTCCTACAATCAAGGTATTTTTTCAATTTTCCGAAGAGAGTAAGGTTACCAAAATTTTCACAAATAGATATTAGTTGCCAATAATTACAAGACGTTAGTGGAAACTTAATTCCCTAAAGAAAAAAGTAACAGATATAAGCTTCTCAGTAATGTAATTATTTTAGGCTGAAGTTAAGTCCCAAATAATCAGGATATTAAAAATAAAATATTTAAAATGTCACAAATTAAAACGGGATCATTATTTAAATTTAGACGTACCCTCAAGCTTTTTTGTCAGTTCTCTCCTCGGACGCAAATTTATACATAAATAAATATTTATTTAACCTAAAAGAATATCTAATGTTTTAATAAAACCTTCCGCGTTTACCGTTTAAAAAAACCGGTCAAGTGCAAGTTGAACTTGCACAATTAGTGTTCCGTACGTTGATTGTTTTCAAAATAAAATTTTTTGTTAGGGTGGTATAAAATGATCAGTGACTTCACAAAACACACCCCAAATGAGTTTTCAATAAAGTTTGTTTCCAATCTTTACTGAAAACTGGTGACCTTGAAATTCCGTTTTTTTTTTTATATACCAAATAAATTATTAAAGGTAATGCACTCGTGATAATTTTCGTTCAATCTATACCCCGTGGAGAATATTCCAGAATTTTTTCAAAATTTTTTGATTAGTACTTTTCGAGATAAGGTAGGGGACAGCGATTTTTTAAAAGTAATACGAAGAAAAGTGTGCGCAAGTATTACATTATACGAGTATATATATATATATATATATATATATATATATATATATATATATATATTATATATATATATATATATATATATATATACATATATACATATTTTTTACTCGTGTTTTCATAAGCTTTCATTTGACACCACACTCGATGACTTAGTAAAAAAAAATTTTTTTCACTTCCGATTTCACCCCTCAAAACGAACCCCTTAAGTCAAAATTTATGTTACGGTGGTATAAAATGATCAGTGACTTCACAAAACACACCCTAAATGAGTTTTCAACAAAGTTTGTTTCCAATCTTTACTGAAATCTCATGACCTTGAAATTTTTGTTTTTTTTATATACCATATAAATTATTAAAAGTAATGCACTCGTGATAATTTTCGTTCAATCTACACCCCGTGGAGAATATTCCAGAATTTTTTCGAAATTTTTTGATAAGTACTTTTCGAGATAAGGCCCGGGACAGCGATATTTCGCGAATTTTTAAAAATAACACAACGAAAAGTGCGCGCAAGTATAATATTATATATATATTTTTTACTCGTGTTTTCACAAGCTTTCATTTGACATCACACTCGATGACCTAGTAAAAAAATTTTTTTTTCGCTTCCGACTTCACCCCCCAAAACTAACCCCTTAAGTCAAAATTTAATTCTCAAAACTACATGGCTCTGATGAGGCCATCAATTCCTATATTATTACCAAATTTCACCTTTCTATGTCAAATAGTTTCGGAGAAAATCGAGTGTGACAGACAGACAGACAGACAGACAGACAGACAGACAGACAGACAGACAGACAGACAGACAGACAGACAGACAGACAGACAGACAGACAGACACCGAAGTGATCTTATAAGTGTTCCGTACGGAACACTAAAAAAAAGAATTAAATATTCCATCTCATGACTTAAGTAGTCTAAGAAAATTAAAAGAGTGATTAAATTAATTGTCTTTTTGAAGTTGTCTACAAACTAAGTTGTTAATAGAAGAAAAACACGTGGTGTTTTTATAAAACCAGATTGTTTCAGGAGTAATTTGAACTCGCGGGCGATTTGTGAGGAGTGATGCCAGCGACATGAATACAGTGACTATGGTATAGTCATGGGAGGGTTATAGCCCGAGAGATATGGCGGATTTATAAGTTTCTAATCTATTAGGTAGACTAAGTAAATCTCAAAACCAAAAACTGTTTATTCAACATAATTTCCTTTTAATTAATTTAACATTTAGTGCAACTGTTATAAAGTAACCCTAGACCCTTCAAAAAAATTTGTTATCTTGGTTTGCAAACCAGTCTTTGACAACATTTACTGGTTCTTCTTTTGAATAAAATTTTTGTATTTTCAAATGTTTTCTTCAGTTTTAGTAATTGATACTCAGAGGGCACTAAATCCGGAATATGAAGAATAATCAGTTTAAAATCTATGTTGTTCATTTTTCCAAAACTAAGAGCGACTTGTTAGCAAACGCATTATCTTGTAAAAACAGCATCCATTTAGACACTTTTTCTCCGCATTTTTAAACAATTTCTTGGCGAAAGTATTTTTCATCACTGTTTTGTTGTGGTCCAAGTAATATGTAAAAGTAAACCATTTGTGTCCCAAAAAACAGAAGCAAAAATTGCTGACTTTATAAGACAAACTTCTTGGGACGAGGTGAGTCAGTATGTTTCCATTCTTCCGACTATTCCTTTCTCTCTAGTTCACATTAATGAACTCACGTTTTATCTATAGTTAACATTCGGTCAGAAAAGTTAGATAAATCCCCTATAAAACGGCTATAACTTAACTTGGATCTTGTAACTTTTAGCGTTTTTTTGTCAGCATTCAGACATTTATGGATCCATTTATTTGATAGTTTTCTCATACCCAAATCAGAATGGATAATATGAAAAATACGTTCGTGTGAGATGTTCAGAGTTTCTGCTCGACCGTGTTTGGCATGACGGAGTGTTGGCTAAGCTACGCTCGTATGGTATGTCAGAAAAGTCTTGTTTATGGCTTTCGTGTTTCCTCAAAGATGTTCTTTACAAGTGGCAGTCGACGGACTTTTTTCTAATACCTTCACTATTATGGCCGGTGTGCATCAAGGCTCGATACTGTCTCCTACTCTCCTCATTTACATTAACAATCTGCCGGAAAGGACCAGGATTCCCATTTATATCTTTTTAAATGACAGTACGATTGTTTCTTTATTTACTTTGAATGCTTGAATATAGGCTACTCATCCAAAATGTCCTCAGAGAACAGGAGGTTGTTCAGTATAACAAAGACATGGAAGAAATTTTATCTTGAGGTGACAGTAATCAAGTAGAATTTAACGCTACAAAAACTCATGCGGCAGTTTTTTCTAGGAGAGGTAGCGTTGCTCTAGCATCGTCACTCAATTAGCTGGCCGTTACTTTAGGGGCAAATAGGACTTGACCTAAACATGCATGCATAGCAAAGAGAGCTTCTCAAAAGCTGAGAATATTATTTCCAACTTGAAAGCTTTACATCCCACAACAACGGTTATGTCCGTATAAAGCTCAAATTCGATCAACGATTGAATACTGCTTCCATATTTGAGACACTGCTCCTAAACATACACTACATTTATTAGATTCTATTCAGAAGAGAACTGTTCGACTGATTGGCGACTCAGAACACACCAGCTACCTTGATTCCTTGAAACATCGAAGAACAGTTGGCAACTTGAGTATATTCTACAAGTATTTTCATGGAATATGTTGGATGGATATAGTCTGCTCAATTCCTGCCAGCATGGTGCATGCTAGGAACATATATATCTCGCTAATACTAATACACATCATTATGAGGTGTAGCTTGTCACTCCTTGTACAGGGTAAGTCAACGATAGAGTAAAGTTCATTATCCCATTTGTTTCGGGAATGACGAAAAAAATGTCAAATACAATAGTTTTAGGGAATGTTAAGGTGCACAGTTTGAAATTATTTTTGAGTATACAGGGTACTTCAAAAAAGTGTGGCTGATATAACATGTTTTTTTTTAAATAGAATATCCTATTTTCTAATTTATTTTTAAATTCTGCGTAAAATTTTATAACTTTTTTTATTAACAATGTTATATATCTAAAACCTAGTAGTTTTTCTAATATTTCATTTTTTTTTTTAAATACTACTTTCAGTTTTGTAAAAAATTGCCAGTAGCGCCATTGTTTCTGAAGGTGGAATACTCTTAATGGGTACGAGCATTCTATAAAGATGAAAAAAAAAAAGATATACGTAAAGATATTTGAGTTAGATGCTACAGACTATTTTAAATTGATATATCTCAAATTTTTTAAATGGCAGACTCTGTATATTATTATTTTTTCTGAGAGATTTTACAAAACCCTCCAACTTTTATTAAGTATATCATATACCTATTTTTAATAGTTTTTGATTTATTTTGAATTTTTCAATTTTTACTCTTGTTTTTAATATACTTATAACATCATAATTGCCAAGACAAAACAAAAATGTAGGCATTGTCAAATTTTGACATGTCTATTAAGCAAGCAAAAATAGTTTAATTTTTTGTAATAAGTGACGTATAAAGGTAACAGTTATGGATTTTCCTAAAAATGAATTAATTGATATGGTTTATAAACTGGGCGAGGCGGGAAGTATACCATCTAGAAAATCTTTTCAGCGCTTAATGGAAAGATTTGATGGAAGTGGTAGCGTTGAGTCTACGAAGCGAAAGTAGTAAACCAGAATGCTACCAATGAGGAAAAAGAAATGTAGATTTTACTTGAAGTTGAAGATAATCCCTAGGTCAGCAGCCTTCAACTAGCTGACTTATCTGATACATCTACGGCTAATCGCACTACGAGAAAATACAAGTATCATTCCTTTCATATGGAACTACACTAAGAACTTTAAGACCGTGATTTTGAACGACGAGTAAATTTTTGTACCACCATGAATAAAGCAATAGAGGTCGATCCAAATTTTTTATCCAAAATAATGTTTTCTGATGAAGCTATTTTTCGCAGTAATGGAGCAGTTAAGAGCCATTAGATGCATTATTATTCAACAGTTAATCCATTTTGGATCCGGGAAGTTTAAAACCAAAACCATTGGTCGCCTAATGTATGGTGTGGAATATTAAATTTTCGAATTATTGGTACATATTTTTTCCGCTAACCGCTTAACGGGCCTAGATATCTAAATTTTTTGCAAAACGAATTACCCCAGTTTCTTAAAGAAGTTGATAACTTTGAAAGGGAACAAATTTGGATCCAACAAGACGGTGCTCCTGCTCATTACCACCGGGAAGTTCGGGAATTTTTAAACGATCGTTACCCACAAAAATGGATCGGTAGGGATGGATTCATTCAATGTAACTTAACACCTTTAGACTTCTTTTTGTGGGGCTACATTAAAGATCGTGTTTATGTGAATACTCCTACAACATCAGTAGATATGGAAAATAGGTATGTATATGTATATTCAAAAATAATTTTAAACTGTGCACCTTAACATTCCCTAACACTATTGTATTTAACATTTTTTCGTCCTTCCCGAGATAATGAACTTTACTCTATCATTGACTCACCCTGTACAACCTTTTTCTACCATTCTTTATATGGAATACCTCACTTCTTTGGAATGATGAAAAGGGATTCCAAACGGTAACTTTGGTAACACACAGTCAAGCAGATGGTCTAAAACTATGGTGGCTAAGATTGGACTAATGGGTGAGCCCATCAGTGTACCAAATATTTGACTATAAAACTTATTATTGAATCCAAAATTAGTGGGTTGAAAGATAAATGTAATTAATTTTTAAAAAAATTTTTTTGATAAACTGGTATGAACTCTTATCAGATAACATTTATTACCCAAGATTTCAACTACCAATTCAAGTAGTATGTTCATAAACAACGATATTACATCCAACGAGAGCAACACATAATCTGTTGGTACTTGCAAACCATTGATTGCATTTACAAACGAAAATGTATCTTTAATATTATAGTCAGTAGTATTTCCAAGTGAGGTACTCAGAATATCTGATAGAAACTTTGATAATTCATATGTGGTAGCGTTCACTGAACTGACAATAGGTCTTAGTGGAATGTCTGTTTTGTGTATTTTAGGTAGACAGTATAACCTTGGAAAAGTTGAATTATAAATAGTTAATTTCTTGGCATCCTCGTCAGTTATTTCTCCATTTTGTTTAAGACTTTTTATTAGAAGATAAAAATTTGTTTGTACTGTAGTGGTGGGGTCCCAATTTAAATGGATGTAAGTTAATGTATCACGCAATAGCGTTTCAGTTTTGTACATTAGTCGGTCTTAGCCATCACAACAGTGCATCCACCCTTTTCTTGGCAGATGTTGAAAATATCATCCATCAAACACCCAATGAACAGAGAGATATATTAAGAGCCCAAACAGCCAATATAGTTACTAATTACTTACAATGCACAAAAAATAATAAGTTATCAGATCTTAACTCGCTGTTTAATAAAACTAAAAAAAATTTTTGAAATACCATTCCGAAATTTATGTGTTGCAAGCAGATAAGGGTGGATGCACTGTTGTGATGGATAAGACCGAATACATGAATAAAACTGAAATGCTTTTACGTGATACCACATTCCACTAAGACCTATTGTCAGTTCAGAGAACGCTACCAAATATGAATTATCAAACTTTCTATCAGATATTCTGAGTACCTAACTTGGAAATACTACTGACTATAATATTAAAGATATATTTTCCTTTGTAAATGAAATCAATGGTTTTCAAGTATCAACAGATTATGTGTTGCTCTCATTGGATGTAATATCGTTGTTTACGAACATACCACTTGAATTGGTGGTTGATATCTTGGGTAATAAATGGGATCTGATAAAAGTACATACTCGTTTATCAAAGAACATTTTTTTAAAATTAATCACATTTATCTTTCAACACACTTATTTTGGATTCAATAATAAATTTTATAGTCAAATATTTGGTACACTGATGGGCTCACTCATTAGTCCAATCTTAGCCACCATAGTTTCAGACCATCTGCTTGACTGTGTATTACCAAAGTTACCGTTTGGAATCCCTTTTATTTACAAACATGTTGGTGACATTATATGTTCCGTACCTGCTAACTGCACTCTGTCAATTTTGGACATTTTTAATATTTTCCATAATAGACTACAATTTACCGTGGAAACTGAAAAAAGGCCACAGTGTACCTTTTCTAGACAGAAATGTCATAAGAAATACAGATACTAAAATCATTTTAGACTGGTACCAAAAACCCTGGGCATCTAACAGATTTATCAACTTCTTTTCCAACCATCCCTCTAATCAAAAATTTAATACAGTTACGGCTATGAGAAACAGAATAACTCACATCAGTGATGAAAGCTTTTTACACACAAACTTAAAAAAAACTTTTTAATATCTTTCTCAATAACGGATTTCCAAAATATATTCTAAAAAGGATTATTTACAACTCCAATATTTATGATGGTGCCTTGGATGACAATGGTCACGAACTTAAATATATCAAACTACCATTTATACCCGAGCTGACTAATAAAATAGTAAAAATTTTAAAAAAATTTCCTCACCTAAAAATTGCAAAATATAACAGCCTGAGTAATTGGACCCTGTTTAGTAAAGTCAAACAAAATACTCCTCTTTTCTATAACAACAATATAGTATACAAGATATCCTGTCTAGATTGTGATGGTGGCTACATTGGACAAACATCTCAATGGTTCAAACAGAGAGTAACACAGCACAGGAGTGATTGCTTAATAGGAAAGAACTCTTGTGCTGCAACGAACCATCATATATCAACGGGACATCAATTGGATTTTATGAATGTAAATATACTGGAACAAGAAAACGATTATAAAAAATGCATGTTCCTTGAGATGTGTCACATTAACAAAGAAATACACTCCATAAATTATAAGTTAGACATCAAAAATTTGACCAATATGTACTGTAATATTTTAAATAACTTAACATCAAACAATTAATAGTCATATCTCATCTAATAACAATCAACATATGTCCATCTCTTTTCATGTTAATTTACTAACAACAAACACAAAATAACTTTTACTATACTGAACCACTGTTTTCTGAAGAAATAAACACAATAAAGAACAACAGTATCAGTGCAGCCAAAGCCATAGTACGTTGTTTCGTCCTGTTTGTTCATAGTTCTGTTAGTTATATATAGTTAAAATAAATGTATTATTCTGTGATACGTCTCCCAATGGAGGAATACTTTGGTTGGTGAGTTTTTCCTTTTTTTTAACGTGATAAACTTACCAAAAAACTGCTTTGTTATTTTCTAGTTTTTTAACTCCAGATGAAGCTGAAAAAACATCTGCGAAATATATTTTTTCTTTAACAACAAATAAGTATTTTATTCAAGACCGCTTTCCCGAAATCTCTACACTTTCTTTAATATATATATATATATATATATATATATATATATATATATATATATATATATATTTATATATATATATGTATATATATATATATATATATATATGTATATATATATATATATATATATATATATATATATATATATATACATATATATATATATATATATATATATATATATATATATATATATACATATTTTTTTTTTTTTTTTTATTGGTCTAGCACACGTGCTGCAGGGAAGTCCCTAAAACGCTCCAGGAGCGGCACGAGTGCGGAAAAAGCGATTCACGTTCTTCTTGAATCGCTGTAAATTGTACTCGGTGGGAAACACAGCGCTGGGCAAATTATTCCAAAGGGATGATGTTCTCCATATAAAAGATTGCTTGAAAAGCGTCGTACGCGGAGTAACAAGCTGAACCTCATACGGATGCGAAGCACCAGCGCGACGTGTATTTCTAACATGCACCGCTTTGGGAGGAATTAAGCGGGCTACATCCTTCGAACACTTTCCATGAAAATACTTGTAGAACAGACTCAAGTCGCCAACCGTTCTTCGATGTTCCAGCGAATCAAGGCCGCCGGTCAATTCCGGGTCTCCAATCAGGCGGACCGCTCTTCTCTGAACAGAATCCAACAAATGCAGTGTATGTTTGGGAGCGGAGCCCCAAACGTGGGAGCAGTATTCCATAGTTGGTCGAATTTGGGCTTTGTAAAGAATTAACAGTTGCTGTGGGGTGTAAAGCTTTCTGGTTCTAAATAATATTCCCAATTTTTGAGAAGCTCTCCTTGCTATGCCTGCAACATGTTCATGCCAAGACATATTTGCTCCCAAAAACTAACGCCCAACAAATTGAGCGACGATGCTAGGGGAATGGAGTGCCCCGACATAACTATGTCGGGTTCAGCAACGTTAACTTTTTTAGAAAAAAAACTGCCGCTTAGGTTTTTGTAGCGTTAAATTCCACTTGGTTACTGTCACCCCAAGATAGAATTTCTTCCAGGTCTTTGTTAAGTTGAACGACCTCCTGCTGTCTGCGGATATTCGCCTGAGCAGCCGATGTCCGAGCGTTCAAGGTGAATGAAGAGACAAGCGTACTGTCATCTGCAAAGCTATAGATTGGATTCCCGGTCTTTTCCAGCAGATCGTTAATGTAAATGAGAAAGAGAGTAGGAGACAGTATGGAGCCCTGGGGCACACCGGCGTTGATAGTGAGGGTGTTAGAAAGAAATCCGTCGACCGCCACTCGTAAAGAACGCTCTCTGAGGAAACATGAGAGCCACAAACAGAACCTTTCAGACATACCATAAGAGCGCAACTTAGCCAATAGTCCATCATGCCAAACACGGTCGAATGCCTTGGATATGTCAAGAGCAACCGCTCGAGATTCTCCAAAGTGTTCAATTGCGTTGTTCCAAACATGTGTTACATAAGTCAGAAGATCTCCTGTTGATCTATGTTTACGTACTATGTATATATATATATATATATATATATATATATATATATATATATATATATATATATATATATATATATATATATATATATATATATATATATATATATATATATATATATATATATATATATATATATATATATATATATATTATACAATAAAATTCCGGGTTTCAACCCTTTCGTCTAACAATGAATTTGCACGATGTTATGCCAAAATCTCATTTGGCATTTTCAAGTGCTCTTGCTGCTGCTGCTGAACTAAAAAATTATGCAGACGTTTAGATTTGTGGCCTTCCTAATTGAAAATTCAAAAAAACTTTAGTAAACACGTCATTAATTGTTGGATTATTTATTGAATAAAAGAAAACGAAATCACTACAAATAAATAAATGAACATATCTTTGAAAATACCTAACAACTGTCAATAAATTTCAACGCTAATATCAGTCTGTATTTGCAATAATTAGAAATGCCAGTAAAATTGAGTGTTGAAGATAAAATTGAAATTGTTCTCATAGTTGAAGATAATTATAAAACTTTTAGAGATGTAGCAGAAATCTTTAATAATAGACATTCTGATAAAAAACTGTACATTTCACAACTGTAATATATCTAAGAAATAAATTCAAAATTTATGGAAGTGTTGAAAATAAATTTAAACGAAACTGGAACTTTTTGAATTTTGATCTAGAAAGGCCACAAATCTACAGGTGAACATAATTTTTTAGTTCCTATTAACATTTTCAATTAATATTTTGCTCTGAATTTAAATTTAAACACACTTTATTCTTCATTGTAAATCATTTCTATTTTCCCTGTATACCGTTAAATATTTTAAACTTTTGATGCTTGATTATGGATTTCCATGTGTTGTAGAATTTTTTATCAAGAATAAATTTATTTGTAATATGTAAGATAAACTTTCTTTCCATTCTTTTTGGGACACACTGTATATATATATATATATATATATATATATATATATATATATATATATATATATATATATATATATATATATATATGTCTCCGTATCTTAAATTTTAATATCTCCAACGGAGGATCTAAATAAATACCGCGTTTTTAGAAATTATAAATACTATATAAATGTACTTTGCACTACAATTTGCAACGTTTAGATTTTACTGGTAACAAAATAAATTATACTGGAAACACTATTAAAATGGCCTCTGTGAGCAATAATGGTAAATTTAAAAATCCGTAGCTCGGTTTCAAATGGAATATTAAAGTTGAAATTAATACCGCTGGTTGCAATCACAAAGGAGTAATGAATATTTGGAAAAAAGAAAAACACAAACGCCAGCTTCCAGAATTGCAACACTCAATAAACTCAACTGGAAAGAGATTCCTCGAGAACGGATAATTCCTTTAAACTTTTTAATTAATTCCACAGACCTAGTAATTAGTAAATGAGAGCACACGTGTTTCCTCCTACTGCTAGCCACTTCGTTTGCAGGGAACTTCAAAAGGTCAATTAGTTTAATTGCATTTCTCTTTAATTATCTCAGAGTAGCTGAGACATAAGGTGCAATATTTGATTGATTTTTTCGGTTGTGAAGGAGTATTTTTCATTGAAACTTTAGGCATAGTGTTAGAGAGATGTTTCAGACTACATTAAAATTTAAATAATGACCTCTCGGTATAAGATGGATAAAAGGGTGCCATTAATTTTTTAGTCGATTTACACATAAAAAAGGTGCTGACTGCTCTGGGACCCTAAAGGGTAAGATACGCCACGTTCAAAAATTTACGCTTAATGTTCAATATTCATCATCCAAAAATAACATGGAAATTAAATGCACTCCGTTCATTTCAAATATTTCCGGAATGGTGTCTGATTGTTAACTGATCGTTTCAACAGGTGGCTGGGTTGCGTCGTAAAGATCAGGAAATCGGTTCTCGCGTCCGAGTACAAAAGTAACTTAATTTAACGCAATTTGGCATAATTTACCCTTCAGAGCCAAAGACGATCAGACACAATGATTAACATTTAAAATAATAGAATCCACTGTTTTAAGTTTTGCTTTAGTAATATTTAAAAGTACGAATAAATAAAATCAGCAATTTATTACAAAATACTAGGTGTACAAGTATACAATGCGGATTTCACACAACAGATGGTGCACCAATGCAGTTTGTGCTATAAAGATTTGACACTGCGCCATTTTGTTGTGTCATCAACAAGTGTTAGACGCGCACAAGTGATAAATTGGAAAAGTGTGTGCATAGTGTTGTGTTGTTATGTTCAATATGTCAAATTTATACCGAACAAAGAGCATTCGCGGACAGCATTAATTTTTTGTTTTCATTTGAAGAAAACTGCTGTTGAATCATACCGATTACTTCGAGAAGCTGGGATGCGATGGAGCATGGTGAACATGCTCCATCGCAAGATACGTGTGAACGATGGTTTCGGCGTTTCAAAAGTGGTGACTTCGATGTTGCAGACAAGGAACGTGGAAAACCGCTAAAAAAATACATTTTTGGACGAAGATGATTCGCAAACACAAAAGCAACGCGCCGAGCAATTGGGCGTTAGTCGACAAGTTGTTTCCAATCGGCTACGAGAGATGGGAAAGATTCAGAAGCCGGTAGATGGGTACCATATGAGTTGAACGACAGGCAAATGGAAAAGCGCAAAATCACGAGTGACATTTTGCTCGCTCTGTACAAAAGGAAGTCGTTTTTACATCGTATAGTTACAGGAGATGAAAATTGGATCTATTTTGAAAATCCCAAGCGCAAGAAATCATGGGTAGACCCAGGAGCACCATCCACATCGACCGCAAGACCGAATCGCTTTGGCAGAAAGACGATGCTCTGTGTTTGGTGGGACCAGAGAGGCGTGGTCTATTATGAGCGGTTAAAACCTGGGGAAACAGTTACTACTAAATGTTACCAACAACAATTGACCGATCTGAACCGTTCGCTGCTTGAAAACAGCCAGATTACCGAAAGAGGCAACACAAAGTCATTTTTCTTCATGACAATGCTCCATTATATACGGCAAAACCAGTTCGCGACACGTTGGAAGCTGGGAAGTTCTACCCCATGCGGCTTACTCACCAGACTTGGCTCCTTCCGATTACCACTTGTTTGCATCTATGGGTCACGCACTTGCTGAGCAGCGCTTTGGTTCGTACGAAGATGTGAAAAAATGGCTCGATGAATGGTTCGCAGCCAAAGGGGAAGATTTTTACTGGCGTGGTATTCACAAATTGCCCGATTGACGAGAGAAATGTTTAACAAGAAATGGAGCATACTTTGAATAAAGCACTTTTTATCATTCTTCCGAATTTAACATGTTTTTTAGAAAAAAAAATCTGCATGTCATACTTGTACACCTGGTATGCGTTTTTTTTTTTTTAATTTTGTGCGTATTCATCAAAATTGAAATATTGATTGACAGTTGCATCCAGATTTTTCTCCTGATGGTTTTAATAGGATTTTAAAATTACCATGGTAACGTTAAAGTCAGCAACAATTGTTATTTTCGCCTTTAATATTTTGTTTGGGGGCCCGTGGCGTAGTAACTGGCTTGCGGTGCAGAAGATCTCGGGTTTCAAACCCGGTAGATCGATATACTTTATTTATTAATTTATTTAAGTATATTTAGCCTGGCCACATAGATAGGTAGTGTTTGCAGAAATGTAATTACGTCCGTGGCAGCACACCACGTTGTCCAAGGGCCGAAACATATATTTTTCTATTTTACGGCACTTTTTAAACAACGCGGTAGTGCTGCCACGGACGTTATGTGCATTTCTGCAAACAACTACTACCTATGTGAAATACAAAAGTGTATGTTCTGGCACTTGGACAACGTTGACGGGTATTACGATATCCACGCCCATATCCTGTAAGACAGGGGTGCTCAAACGGTCGATCGCGATCGACAAGTCGATCGCGAGTGCTTTTTGAGTCGATCTCAAGAAAAAAAATTCCGATATAGAACTATTCACAGATTTTGTTTTAGGTAACTAAAACAAAATGTAATGAATAAACTACTAAAATTTATTCCATCCACAATTAGGCCAGAATAACCCCTTCATCACTTTCTTTTATCGTAATAACCCCCTGCTAGCGGCAAAAGGCGGCTTTATCAAAGGAACGCGCGGTACTTGTCAAAGAAAGGCCGCGTTTTTGATTCCCGCTGATTCTTCTAGAAACTTCGGGCGGCGTGTTTGACGGGAACATTCGAGACGTCGTTCGCGCCGATATAAATGTTGCGCCTGCAGGAATAGGAGTCAGTCTGAGTTGTAACTTGAAGGCGATACATCGATACAAAGTTTATTAATAAATAGTCCAAAATGAGCGCGGCGAAGAAAAGTAAAACTTATCATTTTAATAACGATTGGGAGGAAGAATTTTTCTTTTGTATGGTAAAGGATAAGTACATTTGTCTCATTTGCCGTGCGTCAGTTGCAATACCTAAGCGTGGAAACTTAGAGAGGCATGATAAAACGGTTCATAAAAACTATGAAAAGGATTTTTTCGTCACAAAGTGAATTAAGAAAACGAAAAGTACGTGATTTGATAACTTGTTTGAAAAAAGAACAAACCATGTTCACAAGACCAGCCAAACAATCAAAAGCTGCAACGATCGCGTCATTTAAAATATCTCATATATTGGCGAAACACAAGAAACCATTTGATGATGGATTGGTTGTGAAGGAAGCATTTACTGAAGCGGGTGAGACTGTATTTGGAGATTTTAAAAATAAAACAGAGATTATGTCTGCTATTAGAGAACTTCAGTTATCTCGTCCGACTGTCACAAGGCGTGTTGAAGTCATGAGTCAGGACATGGCAGATAAACTAAAACATGATATCATGGAATGTACATACTTTTCTTTACAGTTCGACGAATCCACCGATATGACAGACACTGCCCAGCTGTGTATTTTTATTCGAATGGTATTCAATGACATGTCAGCTAAGGAAGAGTTTTTGACAATGATTTCTCTGAAAGGAAAGACCCGTGGCGAAGATATATAAGACGTTTTCTTCAATTTTGTAATAAACTACAAGCTACCAATATATAAACTAGTGTGCATTACAACCGATGAAGCACCAGCAATGACTGGAAACAAAAACGGTTTTGTGGCATTGTGTCGAGCTAATGATAATTTCCCTTCATTTTTCTCCTTCCATTGCATTATACATCAACAAGTTTTGTGTTCAAAAGTTCTAAACATGGAGGAGATTATGGGCATTGCAATAAAAATTGTGAATTCTATCCGCGCACGTAGCTTGCAACGACGGCTCTTTAAATTGCAGTTGGAAGATAGTGAGTCAGCTAAACACACTGATTTAGTTCTTGACACGGACGTCACGTGGTCGAGTCGCGGAAAATTCCTAGAAAGGTTTCAAGAATTATTGCCCGAAATAACAGCTTTTCTGGACGAAAGAGGTGATGACACTCAGATGCTGAAAAACGGAAAATGGCTGACTGATTTGGCATTTTTGATAGACATCACAATGCATTTAAACACCATTAATTTGGAGCTTCAAGGTAAAGGAAAAACTATTATTGAGATGATTAGCGCAATAAACGCATTCAAAAGTAAATTGCAACTTATGGTAGATCAACTGAAAAGAAAGGATCTGAAAAGTTTTCCGTCTTTGAAAGCAAGGATTCCTCAGTTGAATTATGATATTTATGAGGCAGAATTATCAAATATTTTGGGCCAATTCGAAATACGTTTTTATGATTTCAGTAAATTGGCAAATATCGCATCATTTATGAGTTATCCTTTTTCGTGTAAAAACATTGAGGAATTAGCTACTGAAATAGCAAGTCAGTTTAACATGGACTCATGTTCTGTTGAAAATGAGTTAATGCAGAATATATCAGATATACATCTCAAAGCCACAGCATCTGATACAAAATTCTGGTGTTTTATATCTGAAGATAAATATCCGAATCTAAGGCAAATCGCCCTTCAACCGACGGCAATGTTTGGGTCAACTTACTTGTGCGAGTCTGCATTTTCTGAAATGAAGATAATTAAGTCAAAATATCGCAATCGACTAACTGACGAACATATGTCATCATGCTGGCGATTAGCACTCGATAATTACGTACCATCTTATGAAAAGTATGCTAAGGACATGCAGTGCCACGCTTCAACATCCAAAGTCACTCTTTAGTTAAGTTTAGACACCAGAACTCGTATGTTTTGTGAGAACCAATAAACTCGCAATTTTGAATAATTATGTGTTTTTTCATTGACATTTTAGAGCAGACCTGCACTTACCTTGACTAAAAAATGCATTTTGTGCGGAAAACTAATATCTATGCCACGATACACCCTACCTAGACGACAATCCTGCATCACACTTACTTGCAGTCTCTCAGAGTCGATCGATCGTAGTCTAACAATATTGAGGTAGGTCGCCAGCAGTTCAAGTTTGAGCACCTCTGCTGTAAGATATAAAAAAAGGTAAAATCCCTACTCAGGTGGGGAGGTGAAGAAAAATAATATTTTAGGGTCGATTAAATTCTAATTGTTTTTGTTTTATTTATTTTTAAGCCATAATTATTTAGCAGATCTTCATTGGTAATAATAATCTACTGTAATTTTGCCTTTTCGACCACATGACTTTCAGACCTTATATAGTACTTTTTCAAAACATGAAAGAGATTTTTGTAATAGAATTCCTACTAAACTAAAAATGGTAATCAAATGATCACTAACCGAAAGGTCGTGAAACGTGATCATCTCTATCTATGCAGAAGTAGTTTTAACTTGAGATAATCAGACTAAAAAACCAGATGCAAAAAATTTGACACAAATCTATTAGCAATAACTCCGGTGATTTCTATTTTTCATACTTTACAACTCATACCTTATCTGTGAATATTCAATTAGAGGAGTTCTAGTATTGAGAGCTTGTTTAAAATTGGTTTGGTTTAAAAAACTATATTGTGTTATACCATCATAAAAGTATGGTTATTATGGAACTTAATAGACTGTTCTGTTATATTCTCTTCTGTTCTAAAGAAATGCTGATTCCTTGGGGAATGGCGATGGCAGTCATTAAAAATTACTTTGTCCAAACTTTAGGTAAACACAGTCATGCGCTGGCAAAATTGGTGCAAAACTTGCGAACGGTATTGTCTAATTTTCCAAGGTACGAAAAACCTAGGGCATATATGTTTTAAATGATTTTTACAATAAGTTCTTGCAAAGCTGTCTAATATAACAATTCTAAAGCTTTTTTTACAGCTTTCTTAGTACAATACACCACCATGCTGGTGTGAACTTCAGGAATTAAATTAAAATATTTTCATTAATGACGCTACTGCACAATTTTTAAGTTATGAGAAGAGAGAGGTTACTGCAAGATACAATAACGGTAGGATGACATGACGATAAGGACAATGACTAACTTCGTTTATTTGTGTTTCAGCTTTCATCGTCCTTTTTCCTTTATTCTTTAATTTTCATGGGAAAATACACTTTTTGGGAAACCTTCAACAAAAAAATCGGTAGTAATTGAGAAATCTTGTAATATTGAATTGAATAGTGGGTTACATCAAAACTAAAAGAGTTTTCAGGAATTTAGCATAAGTGTCATATTGCAGTTTTGTACAATAATTAAATTTTATAATCTTAAAAAACTTTCGAGCTCAAATATACAGATTTTTTGCAATCAATTCGACGTAAACTTACGAAATATGCTTGGCGTTTTACAGTGCGACCTATACCGCACCTTTATCGTACGAAGTAGCAAAGAATGTAAAATTTGATTATTGTACAAAACTGCAATATGAAACTCATGCTCAATTCCTGAAAATCCGTTTTAAGCCAGCACAATAAATTTCAAATACATGTCAATTCCACAGTTACGTGCCAATTAATGAAAATACCTTATGTTGTAAAATTTATTCGAAAGATGATAGATTTGTTAGTTATGATGTAACCCATTAATTTAATATTACGACAAGATTTTTCAATTACCACAGACTTTCTTGTTGAAGGTTTTTTAAAAAGTGTATTTTCCCATGAAAATTAAACGGTTTCTAATTAAAGAATTACTGTGTTTGTTACCCCTTAATATTTATATAAACATGTGATTATCTTGAATTATATGTGCATCTAATAACATTATGGTGCGCCACGGTACGCTCAGCACTATTTGAAGGTCAAATTATGGGCGAAAGATTTTTTTTTCATTTTCTGTAGAAAATTTTGGCGCATCTACGGAATCAAACCTATTTTCGATAAGTGGTTAAGAACCTTATTAAATTCTAATTTGTTTTCAATCAGTTTTAGAAATACAAACAGTTAACTTAGTCGAAACTTCTTACTTCTGACACAGTAGGTAAATCTTTGTTTTTACTTCCCTTGCTAGAGGAAAGTATTGTATTTCTGAAAAAATACGCTCCGCGATTTTTAATTTTCTTTACATTTTAAGGTTCTCAGATCACGTCAAATATATTTTTTCATTTCCGTCAGTATATCTATCTGTCGATCTGTTGGCACCATAACCCTCAAACAAACTGATATTATAATACTTGAAATAGAAATAAAAGCTATTGTTTTTTTAGCAATACCGTTTTAGGGGAAGGGGATAGAATGGGTAAATGTCGATATGTTGTATGGTTTTAATTGTATTAGGGTAAGATACTATCCCCTAACTTGAAAAATTCAAATTCGCGACTTATTTTAGAACTACAAATATACAAGGAAAGTACTGGGTAAATCACTTTATCGATTTTTTTATTTCATAGACGGAAAAGAAATTTTAGGATATGAGATGGCTCATCCTCGACGCTTCTTCATAAAGATTCCTGTTACAGTATTTTTAACCCAGTAGAGCATATAATGAGCAGATAAAGTTGGGAGTGAGGCTGAAGTAAATCAATACTGGACAATGTGAATACTCATTAAAAATTCATGAACAATGTTGTGCTAAACCTCTAATGGATACTATTAAAGATTCTAATGAAACTTATAACGAGTGTAGTTGTGACAGTGATTTTAGACTGTAAGATAAGTTTACCTAAATGCGAATATTGCAAATAAATTTTACACATATTTTTCGATCCGATTGCAATAAACTGAAAAAAACACAAATTTTCCTAAATACAAACAACTATCTGCTATATCCAGTTTTATATTTAATTTATGAGTAATTTTTGTGAGTTCAATATAATACGGCCTTCTCTGTCACATTGTAGACAAATAGCTCGTCGGATCTCATCATTGATCTCGCCTACCTATATGATTTATTGAGTTTGCATCCATAGTTGATTTTTGGTGATGTAACAAAGTTAGTGTACAACTATAATATCTCTTCACTATTATTGATATTCAACGGCAAGATGTAAAAACATCCATTGAGTCTAATTGTAAAATATCAATAACGAAAGGACATCTGTAAGTATAGGATAGTAAACTCTGGGGATGGATGAAAATGTCAGAAATATGATTAATGTTTAGTGACGTAGCCCGATTTAAGAGTCTGGAAAGACGTATGGTTACAAATGGTATCTCCTTAAGGGAAAATAAAGAGCGAAGCTGCTCATGGAGGAGGTCGCCAATCTACTAGCTGAGGCAAAGCTCCTTAATCGGAAAGAGAAACCCTCTTGTGGTGGAATCTTAAAAACTTTTTCCAACAGTGTAAAACTTACAGTTAATGACCGGAAGGGATATTATTTCACAAAAAAAAAACACTCATATACTGTAACTTTAAAATCGTACAGCCAATTTAAAAATCGATGTTCATAGGAGGGAAAATTTTAGATAGTTAAACTTTTACTGCTTACGTCGAATTTAACAATCGATAACAGAGAGTTAGATATTTTTCCCATGCAATGACACTTTAAAAAATTTCCCAGTAAAAAAGAGGACGCTATTTTCTACACACACGCCTACCTGTCTCCCTTTTCCCTTGGCTACTGCATAGGTGATGTTATAGATACCCCTGCAACAGTTTCAAGATTGTGAAAGTCAACTGAACTGAAACTGAACTTAATTAAAACATCGCTAAAGCTAAACTAATTAATGTACGTCTCAACTCATAATACTTTTTTCAGTATCTTGAGTAGGAGAAAATTTTAAAATAAATATTTAATTAATAATATTAAATTTGCTTTGAACTTATTTAACATCGTGTCCACATTACTTCAGACTTAAAGTGGTATTTCTAATTAACTGAGTTGTTTCTCTTCAGTTAGATGCTTATTTAAATTTCTGACTTCAAAAGGGCGTAAAAATTATTGCTTTTGTTTTCTACAAACGTAAAAACTACAGCGAAGTAATTTTTTTTCGTGAAATGAAAGGAATATCTCTATTGTTCCTAAAAACAGGCATATTTTTTTATGTTCCTTATTTGTTTCTTCTTTCGAAAGAGTTTTTATAATTCCACTATTTGAAATAATGTTTCAAATTAAAAATAGTTTACTCAAAGATGAAAAACCTCAAGAGAAACTTTGCAAAACGGTACTTTAAATGATAAGGATTTCATGGTAAAATATTAATCAAAGAAAGTTTAGTAAAAAATTAAATTAAAAATTAACATAATTTTCAGATTGCAAGAGTTCCAAGAACTGTGAAAATGACATATATGATGATAATATGAAATATCCAAAGCCCAGAAACAAAAAAGAATACACATAGTATGTCATTCGTAACATAGTTTTCCCCCAAATCAACGATTTTTAGGAATTGCACTAGGACGGTAAGGAAAAGTAAAAAACACTAGATAAATTTCAGTGTTGTCATATGCAAAAAAGATTATCGTATCCTGTGTCCGTATAGCGCTGATAAGAACCTGAAGGATCGAACATGGTCTGATTATAATTCTTTTGTGAATGTATACCTATACATATATATATATATATATATATATATATATATATATATATATATATATATATATATATTATATATATTTATATATATTTATATATATTTATATATATATATATATATATTATATATATATATATATATATATATATATATATATATATATATATATATATATATATATATATATATATATATATATATATATATATATATATATATATATATATATATATATATATATATATATATATATACAGTACAATCCCGATTATCCGAATCGCGATTATCTGAAATCCAGCGTATTCGAAACAGACGATAAGTGGTTTCCTTAACGCATCGGGGACTCCCCGACGTCTAAAATTTCATCGCGGTGTATGTTTTGGTTAGTCGACGAGTGTTATAAATTACTCAGTACGTCTATGATTATCGCAGAGGTAATAGTTTCGTTTTAATAGATATTTTACAAAATGGAGCGTCATAATAATAAACGTAACCGTGTTGTTATTACCTTAAAAAAGAAACTTGAAGCAATTCAACGTTTAGACAATGGTGAACTTCTTAAAAATATAGCGGATTTAGGTGTAGCCTTGAGTACTGTTTCAGAGTGGAGAAAAAATCGTGTAGTGTCATCGCCCACACAGGCGCGAGAAAGTATGAAAAGCGGTGAATACCAAAAAGTGGATGATTTTTTATTTTTATGGTTTACACAGAATCGAGAACGTGGAATACCAGTTTCAGGGACAATTTTAAAACATAAAGCAGTGAGTTTAAGCGAAGAGTTGTCGGTTATTGAAGCGCCTGTAAATTTTTCTGCAAGTCATGGATGGATAGACAGGTGGAAAAAAAAACGACATGGTGTACGTCAACTGAAAGTTTTGGAGAAAGATTGTCGGCTGATGTATCTGCTGCAAAAAAAATTGCAGAGAATTTTGAGCAGCTTAAGAAAGAACAAGTATCTATATAATTTTTCTTTTTATTGAACCTTTGACTATTATAAACTTAAGTATGTGTATTTTCTTAGGTATTAGGTTCTTCTTAAAATTTTTAACCACTTAATTAACGTTTCGCCCTATTATTTTGGGCATTCTCAAAATTTTTTTTTATTTACCTCTAAAAACATAATGAAATTTTTATAATACCAAACATATAATTATTTTACAAATGTCACACCACTACGTAATACATTTATTTAAGACCCTTAAAATTGAATACAAATATAATAAAATAATAACAGTACCTTGAAAGTTTCGTTGTCGGTGCACCAGTGAATTTTAAGTTATGGTTCTTATGAATAATCACATTCTTTACTTTGATAAATTGTTTGGTTAATATTTTTTGTTTTTTATTATGTGTACATGGTATATCTATTTAAAATAGTAAGTATATATATATATATATAATATATATATATATATATATATATATATATATATATATATATCAATTGTCACCATTAAGAGGATGTATATATTTTTTTTCGTACATTTAATTCTTAATTAAATCTGTGTAAATGTGACTGACTCCTCTTACGTCAGTCCTATCATTCACTGCGTTCTTATCTTTTTTGATTTCAATCATTTGTTTGATCTGCAGCTTGGCATAATTCCGGTCTTTGTTTAAGATCTTAGAGTCATTAAAATTAAAACTGTGCTTATATTCAGCTTCGTGTTTGATGAGCGCCGTGGACGCATTTTCTGTATATTTGGGTCAATTCAGTTTTTCAAGTCATTCCGATATATTTTTTGGACAGTCGTTGCACGGTATTGAATACACAACATTTGGTTGGTTCATCTTGGGAACATGACTTACAAAAAGAAAAAATAAACGAAATTGCACACAAATTTAATGGTTTCCATAAAAACCTACAATTCACATCAAAGATTGAAAAAGAGGGTGAAATAAACTTCTTAGATCTAACGCTAACTACACGGCATGACAAAATTCTCACTAAGTGGTATACAAAACCTACCTGGTCAGGAAAGTATCTAAATTACTAATCGAATCACGCAATGTCACAAAAAATTAGAGTTATTGTAGGACTTACAGATCGAGCAATAGAACTGACCTCACCTGACGCTCTGAAAAAAGTAAAAACAATTTTAATACAAAATAAATTCAAAGAAAATGACATCAATCGAACAATAAAGAAAATAATATATTAACATTATAACAATTTAACAAACAATAAAAACAAAAACGAACCAAACCGCGAAAGGCTCCTACCTCTTGTTTATACCAAAGAACTTTCCGAAAAACTGAAATGGGTTTTAAAAAGGCATAACATTGTTGTGTACCATAAAACTCAACAACAAATTAGATTCAGTGTTTACCAACTTAAAAGTCAAGTTGTATACATTAAATGATGCGTGCGAGCAAATGTCAAGTTAGTTGTGTAATCGTCTTCGCCAGATACCTCTGTTGTAGGGAAAGAGAAAGGTTAATTAACTTGCTTAAAACTGTTTTGGAAATTTTGATAATTGTGTAATAAAATTAGTAAATGGAAGGAAATATATTGAATTAATTTGAACTGAATATAATGTATGATATACTTTACTACATATTTTTTTTGGCAAAATAAATTCTAGTATCCTTTGACGCAGAGTAGTATTTTAACGATTGCGATTATACTAAAGATCGGTTACTTTTGTTTAAGTTATCCAACGATAAAATCTCGGAAGCTGCGCTTTTGGCTCAAGTCGCAAAGGGCTCACCGAGTTTCGGGTAACTTGTTATAGTGGAGAAACGGTAAACGGCGTATCAGCTATGCTGGCTTGTTATAGATACATTCTAAAAATAGAAGGGAAAAGAAGAAGGTGCGTGTATACGCGAGAACATGGCTAGGAATCAAGCGAATACGAGTATTCGTACGACTGACGATGGTGCGTGTAATGATGGGAAGGGCGGTAAATGGTCGCGTTGATGATAGTAAGTAGAAATTCAAATTGTTGCCAACAGGTGGCGACGTTAAATAGCGAATTAACTATAGTATTAGCCGGTCCCGTGGCAAACAACTAGACAATGGAGGTTTTTTTTTATCGTTCACCTCCCCGCCTGAGTAGGGATTTTACCCTTTTTCATATCATAAGGATATCGGCGAGGATGTCGTAATACCCGTCAACGTTGTCCAAGTGCCGAAACATACATTTCTATATTTCACAGCACCTTTTAGACAACGCGGTATTGCTGCCTCGGACGTTATTGCATTTATACGAACAACTACGACCTATGTACGTGGCCAGGCCAAACGTACTTAAATAATTTAATAAATAAGTATACTGACCTGCGGGATTGAACCCTCGACCTTCTACACAGTAGCAAGGTACTACACCACTGAGCCACGGCTGCCACAATTATATATATTTTATGACTAGAGGTTACTCCTCCTCTTATGCGAGAGGTCGTAATGAGGATTACGGAAAGTTCTACCATCTTCAACTAAATAAGAAGTGCCAATTTTAAAAACATAACTTTAAGTTAGATTTGAAATTTATATGCCTGAATATTTCAAACCATTTTTATATTAACCTTTGCAGTATTAACATGCCCTAAGATTATTTAAAGAGTCTATTACTTCAAATTTACCAAATATTTGACAGTATTTTATTTTCTATTTTTCTCTTATGTTGCGTCGTACGTGGACAACGATCGCGAGCGATCCGACTAAAATACACTCAAAACAACACACAGTGTGTTTCTTCTCTATAATCGATTTTAGCGAGGCTACAT
>CM032454.1:65613588-65643588 GCA_019049505.1 Pachyrhynchus sulphureomaculatus
TTAGTTGCGTTATGGAAACAGTTAGCTCGGCAGCAATTTACTTCCCTCTGCCACAGTAGGTGAATTATTGTATTTACTTCCTTTGCGAAAGGGAAGTATTATATATGTGAGAAAATTAGCCCCCGCAATTTTTGCTTTTCTGTATATCTAGGGTTCTAAGATCACGAAAAACATTTTTTCTTATTTCTGCCGCCTATCTGAAGGCTGGCCTATCGGTCTTAGCGCCACAATTCTTAAACAAAATGATATTATAATGCTTGAAATGGAAATGAAAACCAAAGTTTTTGAGCGATATCGATTTAGGGAAAGGTTATGGGTGTCGATATATTTTATGGTTTTAGTTGCGTTATGAAAACTTACTTTCCTTTTATTTAAAAAAGTCAAATTCACTATTTATTTTACTACTGCATGTTTGTAGGGAAGGTACTGAGTAAATCACTTTACTGATTTTTTTAAATTTGGAGTAGCGCGCAGTGAACGAGTTTCTTACTAAAGAGGGAAATGAATCAAAAACTATTTATAAAAGAATATCCTAGGTGTACAGCAATGACAGCATATGTTCTTTTCAAGTATAATGTTGTTCTAAACAGTTTCGATGACGCCAAAATTCAATTCAGAATGACTCCAGATCACGTTAGTTCAGATTGAGTTCAGTTAAGGTAAGAAATGAGGAAACCGTTAAGTGTATTGTGGATTAGCTGCTGTTCGGTGAACGAATAAAAATTCCTATGCTTGCTAAAGAAGTTGGAGTATCCAAAAATTGCAGTTTCTAAGATTGTGCACGAAGATTTAGAGATTAAACAATTTCTGCGTGGCGAATGCCGAAATTTCGTAAAAGATATGAAAGAAAAATTTCTTAAGAACATTTCACTGCAGTACAGAACAATGAGAGATATTTTCGATGAATTACCACAGGTGACGAGAATTAGGTGTTCTATTTAGGTGCTCCCACGAGGCAAGAGTCGATACAATGGGTTCATACGCCCCCTCTACCTTCAAAGGAGGCGAAAGCTCAGTCATGTTCTGGAAAGTTGATGGCGATTATTTCTTGGAACTGCGAAAAAACTTTGTTTAAGGAAGAGGTTTACGGAAGGGTTATCCAAAATCTGAAGCGAGTCATCAGGGACAAACGTCCAAATTCATGGAGAACCAAAATATTGCTATAGCATAACAACTGTAGAGCCTACCAAACTCACACAATTCGAGCTATTGCAGAAATGGAGTTGTAATATTGTAATATCCACCCGTGTGAAATGTGGTGTTACCAAAGAATTCTGAATTAATTGGGAAATGTTTACATAGAATCGGAAAGAAGTGTAAAATTTTAAGCACAGTAAAACGAAAAAAAGATCGAATATCTTGGTCATGTGGGGGGAGAAATATTCGACGTTGAGACTTATTATGCAGGGATAGATAAAGAAGAAGAGAAATGTCGGAATTTGAAAAAGTTGTGTGGCTGCAATTCCACAGAACTATTTAGGATAACGGTGAATACAGAATACAGAAAAGCACTGATGTGCACCAACATCCGATAAGAGACTAAAACAGAGGAGGAAAACAAATATCTACCCTATAGGTCTGATTTAGGGCCCTGTGACTTCTTTCTTTTTCATACAATCATGTATATGATATTGATCTTGTAAATATCTGAAGAAATATCTCAGTGGCCGAAACTTTCCCCAGGTAATGAATTGAAAGTCGCTGTTGCGTGGTTTTCTGAGGCTTAAATAAAAGATTTTTGATATGGACAAAAATATTTTAATTACGTGCGTTACTGTCGATGAGAGTAATGTAGAAAAACATTTTTTTTGATTCTACGTGTTTTCCTTCACGACAGAGAGATAACTTAAATCACTAGCTAATTTATTTATTTTAGGTTATACATTTCTTGAGAGTTAAGTATTTCTAGAAAGCAAATGTCTAGATAATTTGCACTTATTGTTTGGATTAGATAAATTTACGAATTGGAAATCAGTTAATTGTGGTTGCTTTTAGGTGATTTATCAAAAATATCTGACAAAGTTTTAATTTCCAAATCTCTTTTTAGTGCATATCTGGGTGCCTTTATTTCCGATTGCACGAGACATCTTCAGTGATGCTTGCTTAACGAGACCAGAACTAAGAATGAGTACAGCCAGGCACCAGCCAGACCGACTGATATTGGTGATGCAGAGAGTGTCCCGAATCTCGGTTGTTGTTGTTAGAACAATTTCGATCGATTTCCTAGTCTTTCGGGTATTAAAACTTATCTCAGAATTTTGCTTTCTCAGATATTGATCCTGTATCCTGCAGAGTGTTGATGTTCAGCTGTAGCTAATTGTATATTTTATTTATTTTTCATATATTCATGTATTGATCTTTCAATTTTTCATACATACACTCGGAAGGAAAATTTTATAAATATGTTTAGATTGTAAAAGTATTATATTTTTTGGGAATCTCAAACATTCAATAATTTTGTGTGCAAGTGTGCAAAATTGGCTGTTTTATCTCTAGTACCATACATATAGGTTACAATTGCACTATTTATCGGTGGGTCTTATTACTGCCTAGTTTTTAAAGTTGGGTTTCTAAAATGATTCAAAGAGTGTCAGTGCAATATCCATTACATGTTAGAGCCGTAGTCAGTTTCTCTGTTTCTGATGAGACTGAATTTTCATTGATTTGATTATTCATAGAGCGGTAACTGTTAATGAATTGATGTCAGATTATTATAATCTGAATTAGTATTCAGTTATCGATATATTGAAAGTCACGATAAATATATAAAAATATGTGAACTATTTCTCGGCAAGAAATAAAAAACTTTATACAAGTCTTTCAGAAACTCTGACAGACTGTAAACATATTATTACTACATCAAGGTTAGAATTTGTCAAAGAAATGTAGGGTCTCTTAGGACTTCCGAGACGTAGTGTATTAACTGAAATACAGTAACCTCCTTACCTCACTTCTTTTATGTTAAATTTATTGATAAAAGTAAAATTATAGTCATAGTTAAAAAAAAAAACCTGAAATGTTTCAGGCAAATACAAATTGATAATTTATTTAAATTACCTGCGGTATCTGTTAAAACATCTAATTAACAGACGCCAGCACACGTGCTTTCTGCAACTAATTCTGCTGCAGACAACCTGAGAACTTAATTAATTTAATTGAATTTGTTAAGACTTTTTCTTTATTTTCTCTGGAATACAGGGAGGGAGACTCTTTAAGAGATTAAACTTTTACGTTGTTTAGAGTTGCTTGATATAATCAGTATTGTTTTTCTTTATAAATAGTACTGGGCGATTGTGAGGAGATGATAAAATTTAAGCGTTACTTAAGTAATATAATACAACCACCCCAGCATTGCTTCAGAATTTAATATATATATATATATATATATATATATATATATATATATATATATATATATATATATATATATATATATATATATATATATATATATATATATATATATATATATATATATATATATATATATATATATATATATATATATATATATATATATATATATATATTATATATATACAGGGTTACAGGGAAAGTCGTCCTAGATAATTAAGGACGTTATAGTTTAGGTCGTTTCTGACCGATTTGACTCTATGACATGACGTCCTAAACTTAACCAACTTAACCGTTTTCAAGATATTGAAGTTTAAAGATTTTCTAAAAAAAAAACATGTTTTTTTTTGATTTTATATCGATTTTTTTTTATTAGAGGTTCTCGAGTGAGATTTTTTGGTTATTTTTAGTTAGTCTGTATGTTACGTATCAAAAATCATCAAGAAAATTTGAACTAGTTACTAACAGTTTCATTTTTAATGTTTCTAAATTACGAATTTTTACCAAGTGTTTCCTACTTTAAATCAATAAAGAGAAAAAAAAATGTATGGAAGTTATTCTGCAAATTATTTTAAAAACTTTTACGTCTTTTTAGCTATCTAAAACGGCATAATATCTACTGGATCTATTGAAAATTCTGAGAAAATGAGATTTCAATAGGCCCAAATGTAGAGTAACATAATAATAGAATTTAGATACTACCAATTACCGGTTTACTACCTGCACCTTTAAACAATAAAAAGGGTTGGGTAAGCATTTTTTTCCGGTCGGGGTACTCTCTGTGCGAGTGACATTTTCTGTTCACTAAACATTATTGAATGATTTTTAGTCTGCTCATGCGATTCGTCCGTGGTAGATGTGCTATACCGTGCTTTTTAAAAAATATCTGTGTTTCATCTTCTGACTGTGTGAATTGGCTCGTAACTGGATTTTGATCTCTGCTTGTGAATATGGCAACGTATACCAACGAGGAATATGCTGACATCCTAATGTGTTACGGATTTTGCGAAGGAATGTCGTCGCTTGCACGTGATGAATACATACTGCGATATCCTACTCGTCGTGTACCTGATGTTAGCGTATTTGGTGGAACTTATCGAAGACTACGAGAAACTGGTTCCGTACAAAGACGGCGGACTGACATGGGACGACCACGTATCTTTGACGAAGACGAAGAAAACGAAATACGACGTCTCTTTGAGGTGGACCCAACCACATTTACAAATGTTGTCGCACAACAGCTTGGTATTTCGCAGTGAAAGGTATGGTTTGTAATGCATACTGTTGTGCAACACCCTTACCACTATACGCCCGTGCAAGTCATTGAAGAAGGGGATCCGTTGCGACGATTAGAATTCTGCAGATTTATGCTCAATACCGATGTCGAAGATGCATCTTTTTTTTAAGAAAATACTCTGGACTGACGAGTCGAAATTCGACAAAGACGGTCTTACAAACTACCACAATGCCCACTATTGGGCTTCTAAAGAGGAAGGCAACCCAAACAAAAAAAGAACGAAAGGATCACAAACAAGATTCAGCTTAAATGTGTGGATGGGTATAATTTCAAATTATTTGGTTGGGCCATTCTTCCTGCCAGATAATTTGAATGGCGAGGAATACGACAATTTTTGCGGAATGATTTACCTAATTTGATGGAAGACCTACCTATTGGTTTGAGACAAAACATGTACTTTCAACACGATGGCTGCCCAGCTCACTACAGAGGAAGTGTTCGTGCATGGCTCAATGATAATTATCCCAACAAATGGATTGGAAGAGGCGGACCCATACCTTGGCCGGCGAGAAGCCCAGACCTAACACCGATGGATTTTTATGTGTGGGGTCACATGAAAGTCTCGAGAAATAGGGGCGACCATATAGAACATGAATTATAATTAATAAAAAATATATTAAATTGCAAGGTTTTTTGTTTTATTTGTGTATTTTTCGTATTTTCACCTAGAACTAAAAATTTACCGTTTGCTACCCGAGCCTGCTTTAGGTGTCATTCTGTGTACAGTTTTCCTATTAAACGCCTAGTATTATACCTTTTTTGATAGCTAAAAAGAGGTAAACGTTTTTAAAATAATTTGCAGAATAACTTCCATACATTTTTTTTTCTCTGATTTAAAGTAGGAAACACTTGGTAAAAGTTCGTAATTTTTTTGATGATTTTTGATACTTGACATACAGACTAACTAAAAATAACCAAAAAATCGCACTCGAGAACCTCTAATAAAAAAAAATCGATATAAAAGCAAAAAAAACATGTTTTTTTTAGAAAAATCTTTAAACTTCAATATCTCGAAAACGGTTAAGTTTAGGACATCATGTTATAGAGTCAAATCGGTCAGAAACGACCTAAACTATAACGTCCTTAATTATCTAGGACGACTTTCCCTGTAACCCCGTATATATATATATATATATATATATATATATATATATATATATATAATATATATATATATATATATATATATATATATATTTATATATATATAGAGGTTCGTTGTGCTTTCGCCTGCAATTTTGATGGATCTGTTCTAAGACTTCCATAGAAAATTTTGAATTTTTTTCGAGAGGCAGAAAACATTAAAAACTTTTAACAGTGTATTCTTTTAAAATGTCGTGAAGAAGTTGAAAGGGTTGCACAAAACTCGTAATGGAAAGGTCACGATAAGTGCATTCAAAACAAAAATTTAAAGAAAATAGGTCGGAAAGAAATTTTTTAAAATTTTGAAGTTTTTCAGTTTCCTATATTTTATAGCTTGTAACTTATAACTTGGCCCACTAAATTAGACACATGGATGACGTTAACCAACAGAGCAGCTAATTTTTGTTTTCAAATATGTCTAAGGGTATTTTGCTGCTACGTCTATCTGTACTAGGGTGTCACGTTTTTATCACCTCCATACCTCCTTATATTCGATTCAATTACTCGGCCAGTCTTCCTCGTCCCCGTCCATTACCCTTGCTCTTTCCCACACTAGTCCTCTCAGGTACAGCTGCGCATAGGTTTTCCAACTTGTCTTCTCGTACCTAGAGCCCTTTTATCATCACTGTGTCGATCTTTGTCACGCATGTCCCTTTCCTGCTTCTTCTGTTGTTGTCCAGTTCCTTAATCTGCAAGAAAACAACTGTCGATCTTTAAATAATTTCTTCCTATAAGATACATAGACCATCGTTCCATAACTTCTGGTATTTATTTCCGACATCGATCATCCAGTTCTATTGTTAGAGTCTAGAGCATTTTATCATAATTGATACAGATTGCAAAATATCTAGTCTAAAAGCTGTGTGCTTTACATTTACTGGAAATCATGACATGCATTCTTTCAACTTTTTTGGAATTTTAATGGAGTTTTTTTCTATTTGTCGTTACTGCTAGGAGGCGATGGCTAGTATATTTACCGAGTTTTTTCTTGTATTTGGTAATAAGCTATCTCGAAATCAGGTTTTACATAAGTTTACATCCATATTAGAATGATCATTAGCATTCATACTGAAGATAGTTTGAACCAAAGGTTCAAGATAGTTTCAAATTTCAAATGATGTAAATATATCCTTGGAAAAAAACGCAAAATTTTTAAAATCTAATTGAACTAGAATAGGTAACTCTCTTCGGTTGCCGTTTTTTTTCTTGCATATCTCAAAAATTTGTTGACGCTTTGTTTTTATGTTGTACGAATATAACATACCAATGTTTCTATACTTTAAAGTTCTTGTAAAACTTATATCTATCTCCCATTAAAAATAGACTTTTTAGTGTTTAGTAATAACTAACAGTCTAGTGAAAATCAGTTTGGTAGTTATAGTGATGGGATATGCACGTGCGGATGCATAAGATAGCAATGAGGTAGAGGAGGGACGAAGAATGGAGGAAAGGAAATTTAGGGTCGGGTGTGCAGAATATGGATAATAAACAAATATTTATATTCTTTGTAAATTTTGTTACACTTTATTAAAGTTTATATTTTCCCCCAATGAAAGAGTAATCGCAAAAAAGTGTAACTTTTATAACTTGGAGACAAAAAAAGCAAACGTAACGTAAAAGGCCTTAAATTAAAGCTGATTAAAAATCTAGGACATATTTTTCAATTTTTTTATTTAGGGGTAACACCACATATTTTGGGTGTTAAAAGTGTGAATATAAATAAGATTTTTCCCCAAAGTTAAAAGCTGTTTTTTAGGTTAAAATAGCACTAACATGAATTTCAACCCTCTTTTAGAGCGAGGGTTATCGCTGAGCGATCAGTTCTATGTATTCCCAGTATTTTGATTGTTTCTTTGTATTTTTTCCTAGTCTTGGGAGTCATGTTTGTGAGTATGGCAGGATCCCCTACTAATTGTGACCCCCTTTTAGAAGGCAGTTTTTGATTAACTATACGGTATTGGGTAGAGAATATGTAAATAATTAAAGCGACCTATTTTGATTAATTACACATTTTCACCCCTTAACCCTCAAAATAGGGGGTAGTTACTCCTAAATAAAAAAATTCTTCTAGATTTTTAGTTAGCTTCAATTTAATACCTTTTACGTTAAGTTTGCTTTTTTTGTCTCAAAGTAAGGGAGGTTGAAAAAAAAAAAACGGGTTAATTTGCGATTACTCTTTGAAGGCTACTTTAAAAGAGATATTCCGTCTAGAAATTCTAAACAACTTAAACAGCCAATGTGTTGTGAAAGCTAATAACTGCAATCATAACTCGTCAACTTTTCAAAATATGGAGAATAACTTTTTCCACTATTCAAAAGTGAAGAACAAAAAACATGTTTTAACCTCTGTTTACGACATAACACAGAAATTACATTTTAATAAATGAAATATCTACCTCGAAAGCTCTCAACTCCATCAAAACTTTTATCAACAAAACAATATTTCTAGTTTATTTGTTCTTTATGACACTCCGGAAAATAATGTCTCCACTATGACCATATATAAATATGACAGTGTTATAGTGGTATGAAATATAAATGGGCCGAAACAATATAACTCGGACATTTACTTTGTTATATAAATTACTTTAGGCATCAGGCAGTCCGTTATTAAGTATTATTTTAATAAATGTTTTTATTTTTGTATACTTTATTAGTTATAAAAGTATTTTTAATTCTGCCACTAGAGAAAAATGCTGTAAGTACGAAAAATTCACTCACCGAGATTTTAGCACAGCAAAGTAGAGGGCTCAAGAAGTCGTAGAAGGTCACCGATCATCTAACCTGAACTAACCACATTGTTAAAAAGTGGGTATCCCTATAGGTAAATATTTGAGAGTGGAACAAATGGAAGGAATTATCTAAAAACGATTAGTCAGAGGGCATTATTAAAGAGACGATTGGGTGGTTAATAAATTTTACGGTACTCGAAACGAGGGAATGACTAAGAAGAAGATTATTTGAAGAAGCAACCCGAAGTTATTGAGCAATATCATTTCAAGGAAAGTGGATAAAGATTTGGGGTGGCCTTTCTCTATAGTTTTAATGAGAATTGTTCCGGATTTTTGGTCGTTATAGTGAGCAAATTTGATGCATAAAAGTACTTGGTAAAAAAACTTTAACAGTTTTTTCAAATTCAAAATAAGTAGCATGGGATGGCGGCTGCGTCCGTGTGGACTAAAAAGTTTACATCGCTGAAATAATAAAGGACATTAAATAGTGCCTAAAGCCCCCTTACCCATTACTAATCCAAAATTTAACTCCCAGCATCTTCACCATAATCTGTATTTGCAATATGTTTGCAGTTCCTGGTAAAATACGCTTATATGAACATAGTTTATTAACGTTTCGGCAATACGGTGCCTTCGACAAAATAAATGAAGAACACATTTTTAGGGAGATACCAATTTAAGACAGACGATTACATTTTTATAATGCTCCTCTGAAGCAATTCGGGCATTGAACAATTCACTCGTAACGAAGGTAAAGTATTGCCTAAACGTAAATAAACTATGGCCATATAAATATATTTCGTTTACGGACTGCAAACTCAAGAATAAATTACCAATATATGTATATATATATATATATATATATATATATATATATATATATATATATATATATATATATACATATATATATATATATATATATATATATATATATATATATATATATATATATATATATGTATATATATATATATATATATATATATATATATATATATATATATATATATATATATATATATATATATACCGTTTGTTTATAGTCAAATAGATAAGAGGTTAAGAAAATGGAGATTTTCAATATACTATATATATATAAATAATATATACTCTTTCAAACTGGCATACCGAATGCAATGTAGATATGTTTGTTCTCAAATATCTATAGAACTACTGGACCAATTTTAATGAATTTTGTTCGATGAAGTATTATTCAGCATAAGCCACAATGCAAGAATCATTCAAATCGATTTTGTAATTTGAAAGTTTTTCTTATATATATATATATATATATATATATATATATATATATATATATATATATATATATATATATAGATGTATATATATATATATATATATATATATATATATATATATATATATATATAAGTATATATATGTATATATGTACATATATATATATATATATATATATATATATATATATATATATATATATATATATATATATATATATATATATATATATATATATATATATATATATATATATATATATATATATATATATATATATATATATATATATATATATATATATATATATATATATATATATATATATATATATATATATATATATATATATATATATATATATATATATATATATATATATATATATATATATATATATATATATATATATATATATATATATATATTAATATATATATATATATATATATATATATATATATATATATATATATATATATATATATATATATATATGTATATATGTATATATGTATATATGTATATATGTATATATGTATATATGTATATATATATATATATATATATATATATATATATATATATATATATATATATATATATATATACAGTAATACCCCGCTTAGCGCGACCCCGTTACGCGCGGTTTCACTATAACGCGAATTTCAAATTTCGCGCTCATGTAGTCATTAACTTCTCTATGGTCGCGGGGGGATCCCGCTTTCTCTGAATATTCTCTTTGAAGAATTGGGAATTCCCTGTCCT
This sequence comes from Pachyrhynchus sulphureomaculatus, assembly GCA_019049505.1. Classification (NCBI taxonomy): domain Eukaryota; kingdom Metazoa; phylum Arthropoda; class Insecta; order Coleoptera; family Curculionidae; genus Pachyrhynchus; species Pachyrhynchus sulphureomaculatus. Next base: position 65,624,146 of record CM032454.1, read on the forward strand.
TCGACTTTGTTCTATGGGGATTTCCTCGTTCGTTTCGTGTGTTCATTTGTTCCGTAATGTTAGTTCGGTCGGCTGGCAGTTTTGTTTTAATATTTATTGGAGATACATACATACATAATTTAACCCTACGTTAAAAATGCCGCCTGTAAAGAAAAAAAAGAGCGTAAAAGCGTCACTTTGGAATTGAAGATGAAAGTGTTAAGAAGAATGGAAAATGGAGGCAAAGCAACAATTGTTGGGAGAGATTTTGGACTCTCAGAATCGACTGTGAGAACGATTTATAAAAATCGGGAAAAAATTAAAATCTCCAGCGAAGGTTCAACACCTATAAGTGCAACAAAACTTTCTCGTTCGAGATCATCTATCTTAGAAAGAATGGAGAAATTACTGTCAGTCTGGATCGAAGATTTGAATAAGAAGAACACACCACTAAGTCAAGATCTCATATGCACAAAAGCAAAATCTTTGTATGAGATGCTGAAAACAAAAGAAGGAGAAGGGAGTGCCACTCCGACTTTTGCTGCCAGCAGAGGCTGGTTCCATCGGTTCAAGCAGCGTTCTAATCTTCACAATATCCACATAACAGGCGAGGCGGCCAGCGCGGACATTCAAGCTGCAGCTGAGTTTCCAGACAAGTTTCAAGACTTCGTTAGACGAGAGAAAATTCCTGCTTGTCTCATCTTCAATGTTGATGAGACCGCACTTTACTGGAAAAAAATGCCATCTCGAACATTCATTTCTAAGGAAGAACGTCAAGCCAGTGGTTTCAAAGCTGCGAAAGATCGACTAACACTTCTGCTGGGTGGTAATGCCACTGGTGATTTCAAACTGAAACCTTTACTAGTGTACCATTCAGAAACACCCCGTGCAATGCGAGGCACAGACAAGACAAGTCTACCAGTTGTGTGGCGATCAAACAGAAAGGCGTGGGTTACACGGGAAATTTTTCAAGAATGGTATTCTAATAGTTTTTGCCCATCAGTCAAATCATACTGTGACAGAAATGGGCTTGAACCTAAAGTTATATTACTCTTAGACAATGCCCCAGGACATCCAACCTCACTTGATACGCCCAGAGACTTAAAAGTGTACGTAAAGTTCCTTCCACCAAACACTACGTCAATATTACAACCTATGGACCAGGGAGCAATAGCAAACTTCAAAGCTTATTACCATCGCCGCACTTTTAGCCAACTAATTCATGAAACTGACGGGGAAGGAAGACAGTCTATGCGAGAGTGGTGGAAGTCATACAACATTATGAAGTCTATTCACAACATAGAAGAGGCTTGGAAGGAAGTTAAAATGAGTTGTATGAATGGGGTGTGGCGTAATCTTTGGCCAGATGTAGTGGAAGCACCTAGAAGAATTGTCCAGATGCAGAGACAAGTGCTTGAAGACATTGCTGCAATGATTGAGGGGTCTGAACTTGAAGATGTCACGGTAGAAGATCTCGTAGAACTTGTAGCAACGCACGACGATCCTATTAGCAATGAAGATCTGATCGAGTTACAGAATAATCCTATCTACGATGAGGAAGAACAAGTAGAAGAGAAAGTTTTATCTTCAGGGGAAATACAAAATGCACTTTCAAAAATTTATTCAGGTTTGGACATATTGCAGAGTATAGACAATAATGATGACCGTGTCTTGACCGTGTGTCAAACAATTAAAAACAGTGTTGGGTGTTATGAACGTATTTTACAAGAACGTAAACAAAACGTTACCCAAAAGACAATAGATGTATTTTTCCGTAAAAAATAAGAGTATGTATTGCATAAAGTGTTCTTAGAATTAAAGTGATTGATTAAAATGATTTGTATTTTTTTGTATTTAAATTTTGACTATGTTTAATCATAAACCTCGATATACGCGAATTTCAGTTAACGCGATTTTTTTCGGAACGTATCCCTCGCGTAAAGCGGGGTATTACTGTATATATATATATATATATATATATATATATATATATATATATATATATATATATATTATACATATATATATATATAAATATATATATATATATATATATATATATATATATATATATATATATATATATATATATATATATATATAAGGATTAATATTACACTTGCAGACAAGTAGGTTAGTCTAAAATTACAATTAAATCAGAAAAAATTGGCCAGCGGGATACATCTTTTGCGTAATTGCTGTCTGGATATTTTTCTATAATTATTTGAATTCTAATTGTGCGAAATTCTAATAACAAAAAATAAGTAAAGGCCAGTTCACCTCACCTTTCTAGAAATCAATATATTTTTGTATATTTCTAGAATGAGTGTCAAGCATGTGCTTGAACTGTGCGATATTACCTCAGTTTTATAAAGCCAGATTCTCTAGTTATAACCATAAACGTTGTGTAGAGCATGATTGAAAAAGTTTTAAATTTTTTCTACGATCCAAATTAACAGTTATCGTGTTATCCTAAAGGAAATAGAGGCCGATTATTTTACGTACCAATATTGCGGGCCAAGTCTTCACTTTAGGAAGAATGTAAATACTTTTCTTGCTTTAATCTTCGATTTGTCAGATTCCAGTAAAGGAAACTCTGTTTATTTACGAAACTGTTAAGATGAAAATTTGTCTATTTTCAGAATAATATGATGATAAATATTGCAAAGAGTTTATAGATTGATTAACAAAGTTGAGTTCCTTAGTAGTTTTACTTGGCTTTAGTTCTGGCCCTGCTGTTAAAAATCCCGTATTAGTGCACACATAAATCCTTGGACAAACTGCGTTGTAATTACTAAACAGATTTTAGGTTAGGATCTACTACAATAAGAACCATTTTTTTGTAAAAAATGATCTTCCACCTTTACGGCTCCCGTAAGTTCCATTGTAGGAACAGGTTCTTTTTGAAAAAAAAATGAAAAATCCCCCTTTCTCTAGTCATCGTTTTGTGAATAAGTTTTTAAAGTTCCACTGTATAAAAGAGTGCTCGATTGTGAAAAATCTCCATCCCCTGGTCATCGATTTTTAGTTTACTGTGTTATATTCATATGATCCGCCCCCACGGTTCGTTGAACTTAGATACTCCCCTGATCACCCAGTATATATTTGTTTATTGTAAATTTACTACAGATGCTAAAGCCAATTATTAAATTAATATTCACCTGAAATTATTAATTAGTGAGATTTTATTTCGACTTGTCGCTGTCGCAATCTCGATCGGTATTTTTTAAAGTTAAATCTGAATACAACTATTGTAATATGCCCTAAATTGCAAATAAAATTGTATGTTTTATAATAAAATTTTATGGGAAATATGTAAAAATTATGAGTATTTATCAACCCTGGTAGGAAAATAAGAAAGCGAAAGTTCTACTATTAGAGATATATAGGTATAATATATAATAATGCATTCCTTTAGAAGTTCTACATTAGATATTATTTTTATTCGCTCATTTCTCGTATTTTTCTTTTCACAATAATTATTATTTAATATATCTTAACATAGTGGTATTTTTTAGACGTCCGAAAGTAATTATTAAGGTAGAAAATACAACTCTTCAAAAAAGTTTTAAAAGTTGCACATACTGTAGCATTATTTAACTGATTATTTCATTTTATATAAATACTAGCGTGCCCGTGGCTCCGCTCGCGTGGACTTTTTGACTTGATTCACTATTATCGTCACTGCTCATATTCCTTATATTACCTAACGTAATAAAATATATCCTATAACCTGGCCAGAGAACATACTTTTGTATGAGTTAAAAAAAAACATGTAAATCGGATAAGTGGTTCTCGAGTCATAAGCGCACTAAAGGACAGGTAGACAAACAGATAGACAGGAAGACGCTGCAACTATAACATATGTATAAAATGCAACGTCTCCTTGTCTATCTGTCTGTCTACCTGTCCGTTAGTGCGCTTATCACTGGAGAACTACTCATCCGAGTTACGTGCATTGTTTTTTGAAAACATACATATGTTTACACTGCCTAAACCATTAAATGTGGAACAATGTCATGTAGCAAAGAATATCTATAGTATATATATAAAATGCAATGTCTCTCTCTCTGTCTGCCTGTCCTTTAGTGCGCTTATTACTCGGGAACCACTTATACTATTTACGTGTTTTTTTTTTAATTCATATATTTGTTCTCTGGCTAGGTTATCTATAATCTCCTATAATATATATAAAATGCAACGTTTCCCTCTCTATCTGTCTGTCTGTCTGTCTACCTGTCCGTTAGTGCGCTTATCACTCGAGAACCACTTATTCGATTTACGTGCTTTTTTTAAAAACATATATATATATTTTCTGTCCAGGCTTTAGGATATATTTTATTACGTTAGGTAACATAAGGAATAAGAATTAACGATAATTAAGTTGGGAATGTGGAATCTTTGGCACAATGATACTACTCAGTATATATCACCACTACACCAAACACTTTATTTTTGCACTCGACGCGCGTTTCGCTAACCATAGCTTCACCAGGAGCGAACTGATCAAGTGTTTGGTGTAGTGAATCCTGAGTCGGAAAAATAGTTTTAGGAAAAAAGTTTTCGCTAGCGTATTCTCTTGCAATACGCTGCCTAAACCATTAAATATGGAACAATATCATGTAGCAAAGAATATAACATATATAAAATCCGACGTCTCTCTGTCTGCCTGTCTGTCCGTTAGTGCGCTTATTACTCGCCAACTAAACCGATTTACTTTTTTTTTTTAATTCATACATATGTTCTCTGCCCAGGTTATAGGATATATTTTTTATTATGTTAGGTAATATAAGTGACGATAATAGTGAATAAGGCCCACGTGAGCGGACCCGCGGGCATAGCTAATTTTATAGATATTATAGAAGATTACAGATAACCTGGCCAGAGAATAAATGTATAAATTAAAAAAAAAAATGTAAATCGGATAAGGGGTTCTCGAGTGATAAGCGTACTAACGAACCGACAGACAGATAGAGAAACGTTACATTTTATATATATTATATTCTTTGGTACATGATATTGTTCCATATTTAATGGTTTAGGCAGTGTATTGCAAGAGAACGTGCTAGCGGCAAGCTTTTTTCCGACTTGATTTACTATTATTGTCACTGCTTATTTCTTATGTTACCTAACGTAATAGAATGTATCCTATAACCTGGCCAGAGAACATATGTATGTTTAAAAAAACACACGTAAATCGGATGAATGGTTCTCCAGTGATAAGCGCACTAACGGACAGGTAGACAGACAGATAGACAGGGAGGAGTTGCATTTTATATACATTATAGAAAATTATAGATAACCTGGCCAGAGAATGAATATATGAATATTCAAAAAAAAACTCGTAAATCGGAAAAGTGGTTCTCGAGTGATTCTCGAGCGCACTAACGGACAGACAGACAGACAGAGAGACGTTGTATTTTATATATATTATAGAAGATTATAGATAACCTAGCCAGAGAACAAATATAAGGATTAAAAAAAAACATGTAAATCGGATGAGTGGTTCTCGAGTGATAAGGCCACTAACGCCCAGACAGACAGAGAGACGTTGTATTTTATATAAATTTTAGATATTCTTTGCTACATCATATTGTTCCCTATTTAATGGTTTAGGTGTATATTGCAAGAGAACGCGTTAGCGGCAAACTTCTTCTCGACTTGATTCACTATTATATATCTATTATAAAATAGAGCCTATAACCTGGCCAGAGAACATATGTTTGTTAAAAAAAAAAGCACGTAAATCGGATAAGTGGTTCTCCAGCAATTAGCGCACTAACGGACATACAGACAGACAGACAGAGAGACGTTGCTTTTTATATATATTATAGATAAGAAAACCCTGATTGAATTTTGTACCTATTATTTATTACTGAAAATTTGTATTTGAAAATTATACTAAAGCGTTGTATGTCACAGCTCGACTATCCAGCGGTTCTATATGGCTAATATTCCTATATTCTCATAGTGCAAGCGACCATATATAACCAATGTTAACACAATTTCGTTGTGTAAACGGTCATATGTGATAGGACAAAACTCTTAAAATATGAGTATAGGCTTTCAGTAATAGTTGTTTATACACACTGATCGATGGGATTACAAGAGGTAGTGTATTGGGTCATATTCTAGCATAGAATCTGGAACACTTCACACAGTTTTCATTGGCATGCATATACTTAAATTTGATTTATGATTTAAATTACAACCCATATTGGGTAGACATATATTATATTGAAACTAGTTTCCTTTATTTCATTCTGTACAACTGGAACGTTTTTACTTTTCTTTGAATGCTATATGTGCACGATAAAGTACTTTCTTGTCTTTTCGAGAAGTACTGCAGTAGGTTTTTTGGACTGTGGACTTTGTCGTTGACAATAACAACTTCTACGGTACGACACCTGCCTGTTGACGACGAATTCGATTTCTCGTTTTAACGCCCTACTGAATGTTATACCTGTCTCGTCAGTATAAACCGCAGAACTATATCATTTCTGTTGAATTGTTATTAAAAGCCAAGTTTAAATAGATACATCAAGTGTGATTTTCACAACACATTCGATATTTTGAAAAGAAAAATATAAGTAGATACAGCATCTTTCAATTTCTACAACGAAATCTCTTTTGGATATATACATTTTTACTTTCCCTTGAATGTATATATATTTACTTTAGTAGCATCATTCATTTTATTCGCCTTATCTAGTACTGATACACCAGGTTTGTTGAAAAAACAACTTTTAGTAGATGTAACATCTTCCATTTTCATAACAGTTTCAAACTCTCCTAGAAATAAACATTTTTACTTCTCCTTAAATGCCATATTTGTCACAGGATACACACACATATCAAATTTTTGTTACGTTCGTTAGAGGCAGACCGAGAACTGACGAATATGTTAAAAATTGTTGTTGCATCTATCCGTAACAAAACAACCCATTATACTAAAATTATACTTATAGTATTTTTTCTTATTAATATAAGCCCAAATCCGGGCAAAGTTACTGTTAGTTCAGGGTTTACCCTTTTCACTACTTTTATAAATTCACTGCATTTTTTTTTTATTTTTTCTGTTTATGGTAAATATTTGCCGCCACTATTATTATACTGCCAGCCGCTAAATTTTTTTGGGTTCTATACCCGATCTGGGTGCCGTGGAAGAAATATTTTTATAAAAATATTTTAAATAATAGATTTTTTTTTATGTTATCTACCTAGCAGTAAAGAAAAACTCGTAGAGCTTTAAAAGCGTTTCTGGAATTATTTCATGAAAAAAAAAAAATATTTATGTGTCAAAAAACGACGCTGCAGGGGTTGTGAATTTATCATCTGAGGAAAATTTACTGCCCCTGAGGTTTTCCTTCAAATATTTGAACAAAAAGAGATCGCAAGGCAATAAATTGAGGCTATAGGGCAGATGTCGTAATTCAATTCACAGTTTTCGGTAATAGTTTGAAATTTGTAAGCCTTGTATATTCTGCAGTGGTCGTATAATAGCAAAGTTTTGAAGGTGTTTCTTTAATGACCTGCTTCATGTTTTGCATTATCCTTTCAAAAACGTCTCCTTTAGTGGTGGACCTTTTTCCAATACATTTAATAAGCAAAATTATTTCGCAGTCCCAGAAAAGGGCCGCCATCGAATTTCCAGAGAACGACTGAATGTTTGCCTCTACAACGGATTCGATCTCCTTTGAAAATATGCGATTTCGTCCTCTGTTGCCTAAGCAGCATGCATTGTTTTTTTTCTCCCTAAGTAATACATTGATGTATCTCTCATCTTTACAATAATCATTGAACATTACAATTGTTTCAGCAGCACAAATCACTTTTCTGGTTTCGTCCTGCATGAGTGTCCTGCAACATGTGAAGAAACGAATGTGGGTAATATATCTTACATAATTATATAAAAGGAAACATAATATCACACTGCTACAAACATCAGAGAAAACTATAAACGAAGAAACATATATAACGGAAGAAGACGTAATAGAAGCACTAGAAAAATTGAAAACCCGTAACTCTCCCGCCAAGACCAAATAGCTAATGAACCATTATAACATGGGGGACACTCTCTGATTAAGCAACTCCAGACACTTATACAGAGGATTATAAAATCGAATAGAATCCCAGATGACAGGTATACTAATGCACAAGAAGGAAGAAATAGAAGATCCAAATAACTATAGAGGCATAAATCTACTAAACTATACACTGAAATTAACAACAAAGATTATTACAATAAAAATAAGCGCAAGAATATAACTGGAAGAAGAGCAGCAAGGATTCAGAAGTGGGCGCTTATGCACCGATGCCGTATTCATTGTGCCACAAGTAAAAGAAAAATCCATAGAATACAACATCCCAGCATACTTGTGCCTGATAGACTCAAAAAAAGCTTTCGACAATGTGCAAATGGAATGGAATGGAATGGAACCACCTTTTTCAAGAATTATTTTATGTAGAGAACCTAATCCCTCTGCAATAGTTTGCCCAGAATTATGTTTCCCATTGAATACAAATTGTAGTTTTCTACAAATTGTATTCAATTCAATTACTTTCCTACACGCGCATCGCTCAGTAGCAGGGATTTCCCTGCAATACGTTTACTATGCCCATGAAAAAAAATATCGTGGAGTCTCCGAGCAGTTTTGCATAAGATTTGTTGGATTGCAGACTCCTTGTCGCTGAAAAGGCAAATTGCAGACATACGGTGTATCTTAATCTATAACATATATAAAATTCATCGTCTCTCTCTCTGTCCATTAATGCGCTTATTACTCGAGAACCACCTATTCGATTTACGTGCTTTGTTTTTTAAAAACATACATATGTTCTCTGGCCAGGTTATAGGATATATTTTATTGCGTTAGATAACCTAAGAAATAAGATGTGACGATAATGTGAATCAAGTCAGAAAAAAATTTGCCGCTAGCGTCTTCTCTTGCAATACACTGCAAATGCCATTAAATATGGAACAATATCAGGTAACAAAGAATATAATATATATGTACATAAAATGCAACGCCTCTCTGTATGTCTGTCTGTCTGTCCGTTAGTGCGCTTATCACTCGAGAACCACTTATCCGATTTATGTGCTTTTCTTTTAAAAGATACATATGTTTCCTGGCCAGGTTATAGGATATATTTTATTACGTTAGGTAATATAAGGAATAAGCAGTGACGATAATAGTGAATCAAGTTGGAAAAAAGTTTACAGTAGCGTGCTCTTTTGCAATACATTACCGAAACCGCTAAATACGGAACAATATCATGTAGCAAGAATTGCGCAGAATAAAAAGATCGAAAAAAAATCAGCAGTAGCATATATCTATCTATAACAGAGATACAAATAAATGTTTTTACCATTTAGTTTTTCAATAAATAAATACTAAAATTAAGCTGTTTTTTTTTCCCATTAACAACTTAATATTTATCAAAAATATCTATATTATATATAAAACGCAGCGTGTGTCGGTCTGTCTGTCTGTCCATTAGTGCGCTTAGCACTCAAGAACCACTTATCCGATTTACGTGTTTCTTTATAAAATACATATATTCTCTGGTCAGGTTATAGCATATATTTTATTACGTTAGGTAACATAAGCATAAGCATTGATGATAATAGTGAATCAAGTCCACGCGAGCGGAGTCGCGGGCACGGCTAGTATAGTATATAGTAATTTATTCCTTGTTGAATGCTATATGGGTTTCTGCAGTATACAGTATAATACAAATTTGGGTAGATACAGCCTCCACAATAGATTTGATACTTCTGGAAATATACGTTTTTAGTTCTTCTCGAATGTTTTATTTATACTAGCAGCATAAATACTTTTTCTTATCTTGTCGAGAATATACATTAGATTTATTGGATTACAGAGGTCTTATCGTTGATAGGGCTAAATAATTGTAAATTCGGTTAGTCTCTACAAGAGATTCGATCTCTTCCGAAAGTGTAACAGGTTGTTTACTACAATAATGTGGTACAAATGATTAAGATTGTAGTATAAGATAAATAATGCAGTATTATGACGTCATATAACGATATTATGAAAATGCATAAACTATAGTAATCAATCACTTAAAAAGTTTTCTTTAACTTACAATATATAAATAAATATTCATCGCTAAATAGCTTTTATTATTAAACGAAGACTAGAGTCATTTAGTATTACTTTACATTCCATATAATCTAATTATCGAAACTTGTCAGTGTATACTATTCCTAATATACACATCGCTATTAAGCACTTTGATATATAGTTTCAGAAAGCTATATTGTTTGTGACACTACACGCATTTACAGTCTAATTTATTTAAATTAATAGTTTAAGGGGATTACACTATTTGGGGACCATACTGGATACGGAGAATTCAGATGTATCGCCTTTATTTCGGAAACATAAAATTATAAGAATTTCTACAGTCATTGACAAAAAACAGTTTTTAAATAAACATTCACTTTGACTTCCATTCACTAATGAATAACTAAACTCAAGCGTTATAACTCTGCTATTTAAATAGTGATATATTCATAACACTAACAAAGGACCCCGCACTATCTTTATGGAAAATGGTTCTCGGTCAAATTTCTTCCCACTTTGGAAAAATATAATGTTTTTGAGGAATAGAACAAAAATTGCCGTGGACACGAAGCTTAAAAGTTCATAATTTTTTTATATATCTCGCCTTGAACTTGACATTTTTAACAGGATTTTTATCTCTATGCAAGTTGAGACGTAAGCAACAGTCGGGCGACTAGGAGTATCACCATTTGGATATATGTATATGCGTTTTGATATATGAAAAACTCGTGTGTGGATCTGACATGTGTATGAATATGTTTGTGAATATATATATATATATATATATATATATATATATATATAAACTTTTTGCAATTCTTCACGTTTTAGGATTCATAGTTGACAAAAAAAACTGTGTTTCTCAAATTCATGTGTGTCTTTGCGTCTCTCCTTGTCTCCTAACATCACATACCACTTGAACAACATATCAAATTTGGCATACATGTAATAATTAAAGTAGGAAAAAAAACCGATAGTTGTTGAGAAGGAAAAGAAAGAGGAAGAGGGAAATCTTTAATCTAAACAGCAATAGTGGACATAATGAACACACTTTAAGCATAATAATTTAAGGTCTAAAAGGAGGGGTTAGAAGGGCTGCGTCGTATATTCATCCTTTTCAAGGTTATTAGAACCGAGTCCTGAAATTATGTAATAGTTTAATTATTTTTGATTGCAACAGAAGCTTTTGCTCTACCCAACTTATTTTCGTGTAGAATATCTCATCATAAAACACCTCCTATTTAAAATGTCCAGATAACGTTTGATTTAAGCTATTCCTAAGTATAAGATAGTCAAATTTAGGTATCGAAGTACTGAGTAAATTATTTTTCTTCCTTAATATTATGCAATATGCATAAACAAGTTATACAGTTTCCGTGGGACGTACATTCAGTAAGCGATTGTGTTAATTTTGCAAGTAGGAATATACTAGAGAGAATATTTTGATGTAACACTATCAGAGTTTATTCCTCTTTCTTTTACCAAATATTTCAACTTCCAGTCTGTTTGATATTTGATTTCATCAAAGAAAATCAACGGTCGGCTATGAGAATGACTAAAGATGCAGTGGGGATTTAAAATAGACTGTACAAATTTTGGGTCTGGACTGTCATAAAGTGAATTTGCGATTTGTTTCCCTAAAAAAATAAAAACACGAAACACAATAAAACAGTAATTATAAAATAACGTCTCGGGATATTCTGATTGCACCTTTTCTAAAGTTTATAGGATTGACATTCCATTGATTTTAAAATTTGATGAGTTTGTTCAAGAAATTGTATTGAAATCACACTGAAGTACAAAGCAGAAAACGACAACCACGGAGCTAAACCAGCTGTAGAGGTTGGCTTAATTCCACCGGAGCTATAAGTAGTACCCCCACCACAGCTATGGAAATAATTCTAGGACTAATACTACTAGATATAAAGAGGGTTAAGTATCAATAACGCCTATCGAATGATGACAAATGAGAAATGGAAATAATCACCTGTACACTTCGAGCATACAAGAATTGGATGGAAATGGATCTAATCAACGACAAACCCTTCGATATTCAGTAAGTTGACCGACTAGCCCATTTTTTGGACATTCTAACACCCTTTATAAGCAAAAAACCAAATTTGCGTAATAGATCATCGTATTCACCTGATTTAGTACCCTGTAGCTTATTTCCTTTTTTCTGATTTCATCTGCCAATAAAGAGAAAATGATATGTATATCCTAGGAGCAGTGACCATGATCCACCAGGGTATCCCAAAAAAACCAACATAAAAATCTCTTTTGGCCACTCTATTGATCTTACGAAACTCTGTACGGATACTGAAAGAGAACATACCGATTAAAATAAATGATTTGAACAATTATATTTGGCCTGTGTTAAATTGTTTCCTCGGACTCCTTTTAGACACAGGATATTTACCTAAATTGTTTTGTAGTAGAGTAAAAATGTTAATGGTGGACTGAGAAATAAAAGGTTAATTTTTTTAAACAGAAAGATAATTTTTCTAAAAAAATGTTTCTTGTAGTTGATCGTACCAAATTGTCCGTTTTGGATTACTTACGGTCTACTACTACAGTAGTTCTCGTTTGTTTGCATCTAGTAACGCATTGTTTTCGACATATTTTACAGTTGTAAATTGTTGCTTTATGCTATTGTTAACCTATCTGTACCTAAAATACCAATATCATTCAGTGTTATGGCGAAATTGCACATTAATAAGTATTTTCTTTGTTTTATGCGCAGAGATAAAAAATCGGAAAAATAGCTCATCCTGCAACTAATGTGCTAGACGATTTGAAATTTATCGCACTTTTAATAACTTACAACATGTATGCATTAATAGGCATATATATATAGGCATATATATATATATATATATATATATATATATATATATATATATATATATATATATATATATATATATATCAATCGGTTTTATAACGTCTTCCGTCTTCCGATGCCTAATTTCCACTCCTCCCGGTTTCTCCATCCCTCCTCCTCCAGATCTCTCTCTAGTACTTCCTTGTTGATTCCTGCTCTCCAGCTTTGGCGTGGTTTTTCCTCGCTTTCTTTTTCCATGAGGGTTCCAATTTAAAATCTTTTTAGGCAGTCGGTCTTGTGACATTCTCTGTACATGTCCGTACCATACCAACTGTTGGGTTCTGATTTCGTCCACTATATCGTGCTTTATTTCTAAAGCTCGCCTTATCGTGTCATTTGGTATGCGGTCTTTTCTGGATTTTCTGGCTGCTCGTCTCTAGAAATCCATTTCTGTAGCTTTTAGTATTTTTTCTATTCTTTCCTTTAATGGCCACACCTGGGAGCTGTAAGTTATTATACTTTTCACTATTGAGTTGTAAATTCTCTTCTTATTTTCAATGGTTATGTTTTTGTCCCATAGTATACTATTAAGCATTGCAATCGCTTTTCTTCCTTGGATATTCCTCTCGAATATTGCTTCTTCCATTGTTCCGTCCCTAGATATTCTCGTTCCCAAATACTTATAACTGGCACAGAATTTGATGGTGTGTCCTGTGGCCAGTTTCAAGTCCTGCTGTTGTCCTCCGACGCACATGTACTCGGTCTTTTTAATATTGACTTCTAGGCCCCATTTTTCATATTCATCCATAAGTTTTCGTGTCATGTATTCCATATCATCGATGTCCTGAGCGACTACTACCTGGTCATCTGCGAATGATAGCGTGTACAATGTAGTATCGTCATCCAGTGGTAATCCCATACTGCTGCATTTCCTTTTCCAGTTCTTCAGTGCACTCTCCAAATAGATTTTAAATAGCGTTGGGGATATACAGCAGCCCTGTTTGAGACCCTTTGTGACCAGGAACCCTGTTGTTATACCATATTTGGTTTTCACACTACTTCTTGCGTCTTGGTATAAGGATTTTACGGCTTTAATTATTTCGGTGCTTACATTACTCTGTTGTAGTGTTTCCCACAATCTCATTAGGGGCACGCTGTCGTAGGCCTTTTTTAGATCAACAAACAAGACATGGACTTCCTGATCAAATGCGGTTTTCTTTTCTAGGATTTGTGTCAGTGAGAAGAGATGGTCTATCGTGGATCTTCCTGCTCTAAAGCCTGCCTGTTCTTCAGCTTCTACGTCCGCGTATTCCGTTTCTATTCTATTTTTAAGTATTTTTTCCGTATATTCTACTAATAGGTCCTGTAACCGTTATTCCCCTATAGTTATCGCAATTATTTTTGTCTCCTTTCTTATGAATTGTTGATATGTATGATATTTTCCATTCCTCGGGTACTTCTGATGTGTTAATGCATCTTTGGAATAAGTTCCTCAAAGCGCTAAATAGCTTTTCAGTTCCGTATTTTACTATCTCTCCTGGGATGTTTCCTGGTCCTGGAGCTCTACCATTTTTTTTTTAGCGTTTTACATACTTCTTTAACTTCTGATGTTGTTATCCTTATTGGGGATCCTCGTATAACTATATTTGGGTTTCCATGTTGGGTACTTTTGAACTCTGGTCTATCTTCTGTTAGCATATTTGTAAAATATTGGTTCCATTTTTCTGGTGTTATTGGTGAGAAGATTTCTCTTTTCCGTTCTGCTCTCATATTTTTAAGAAGTCTCCAGCTTTCTGTGCTTTTTCTTCCTCCTATGTAAGTGTTGAGTCTTGAGCATGTCTTTTCGCATTGGTTGTTCTTTTTGTCACTAATCATTTTGCGTACTCTAGCTTGGGATTCTTTGTACTTTACTTTGTCGTTTGTGCTCTTTGAACTTAAGTATTTGTGATAGCTTTTCCGTTTTTCTTCAATTTCGTATTTAATTTCTTCATCCCACCAATATGGTTTTTGCTGTTTTTCCCTTTTCTCTTGGTACCCTAATGCTTCCAGTGCGGCTGCGTGTAGGCATTCCTTTATATACTTATATTCTTCTTCTATATTAACAAATCCGTCCGTTGTATCTTTTGGTCCAGTCTACTCTTGTATAGATTTCTGATACTTTCATTTTGTAAGCTGTCTGTACTATATCTTATCGTTGTTTTACTTGTTGTGTGCTGTGTACTTGTATCTAATAGGCAAACTAGGGAAAATGAGTTTTTTTTTGTCTATTTGAAGATGAGCAAGTTATTTTAATTGGTCCAATAACCTAAAAAATGTAATTTAATTTCAAATAATTTGTGAATTTAATTCTAAACCAAAAGCCCATTATACATATTATGCTAAACACGTATGGTAATAATAAATGAATTACTGTTTGCTCAACTATTGAAGTGTTGGTAACTAATGTTTAAAATTAAATTATATTATAATCAAAATTTCAATATTTATTTTAATTTGATTGTGGAACTAAATAAAATCCAGCAATAGCTGTAAAATTGTAATATTACAGTTTAAAGATAATAGTTCGATATTGAACTTATAGACAGGATTTTACACAAATATAAGAAAATGAATGGAACCTGGAGTTCGACATTCATACTACTTTTTAATAATTTCAAACATTGTTTCATATTTTCTACAGAAAACCATGAATATGCAATTTATTTACTTAGTTCTATGCCAATAAGTAACGGAAATATGAAAAGAAGTAGCTCACTTCAGTGGAACATGGGAGCAAACACCAGTCAACTGTTAAAGCTTATATATATTGTGATTATTTTCTCAGGTTTGGGTTGCTAAAAAACAACTTCTATGAAAATTACTAATATTGGAATTTTAAAAAAGGCGCGTTAAATTCTTGGATCATTAATGTAACTGGATGCAATTTGTTGCAGTAACTAGTTGTCTAGATTATTTTCAGTGGAAATACGTCTCTATGTACAATTTTATTATTGCACTGAATGATACCTTTAGAGTTTTGCAGGTGCACATAGGTACAAAATTCGCACATAGCAACACACAGCTGACGCAAAATACTTTACAATATGCGTCATTTACCGCATTAAAAGTTCTGTTAATTTCCGAAGATGATTGCATGGTTTTGCTAATTCGGCTGCCGAGTAAATAAATTTTTGATTCTTCTAATTATTCAGAGGTACCTCATTCTTGATGTTGACATATATTAGTTGGTTGATTGAGAATAATAAATAAATAACTAGATAAAGTAAATAATGATCTGGCTGCTTATTTATGTGTTTAATATGATAATTTTGTTTTCCTTTAAAGGGAGAAAATCCTAGATTCTCTACTTCTCTTGATACATGCAAATAATACACCAGACAGTTGATTCCTACAAGAGGTACACAATTTTAAACTTTATTATTTAATTATTTCATCTGTATATATTCCCCTGTCATTATTTTTTGACGCAAGGATTTACCTGTTTTAATATACTAGTAACTTTTATTACTCTGTTTTGTCACTGAACTAAGAATTCTGCGGACTTAATTCAATGGGACGAGTTCCCAATGTTTCGTCTACGATTGCACTATTCTGGATATAGTCGTACAAATGCAAATTATAGGACCAGCATTCCATCGATGGTCATATTTCAGCTTTATATAGGACTAGAACCTTTTGTGAAGTACACTGTTTTTAGTAACAAAAAGCATTCCAATTTTGTGAAAAACTTCCTTTGCTATCCATGCATGCATACACTGAGAAACTTCCTCTTGTCTTCTAATAACGTGGAAGCTTCAGATAGAATCAGACCATCATGCATCGTCATGAGTGATGCGCTGATGGATATCTCCCTTACGATTCAATGTCGGGAAATATTATTTGATTCAAAATACAACCTCCTAGAAGAAAATAGTTAAGTTGATGAGAGTTGAAGAGAACACGTGGTTAAGAAAGCTCTTCTTTATGGTTAAGAGGTGGGGGTGATAAGACAGGAGTTACCTGAATATAGAGATAGTTGGATCCGCCAATAGGCGTATTTACTGGACGTACTGCTTTTCGAATTATACAAGGAATATAGTCCCTGCTTCTGGAGATGAATGCAGTGTACAAGTTACGTAGTCGGTTTGGAGATCGTTAAGATTAGGCCAAGGTGGATAAGGCGGACTCACTCTTAGCTAAGGAGAATGTCATACTTTTGAAGATCATATGTGGCGATCTTGAGGGGGAGGAGCAAGAGAGCCATGGGTGGATGCTTCCCTCATTGGTGATCGTGACATTAAACTTAACAGTGGTTTTAGAGCATCCGAAGCGGGGTTAATGGTCAACTGGTAGGAAGTCACCAAAATGTAACTAAGGTTGGGCGAGGGGAAGCGCCTGTATGAATTCAATAACATCGGTAAGTATTTTATCTAATACTGCTGGAATAGTTAAAAAGACGATGGAAAAACTTAACTACTTATAGTCAGAGCATGGCAGAAAAACTCCGAATCTGAGTGATGCCGATACAAAATAGCATCAGGTAATTCCGAATAATGGGATACCTAATACACTGTTATGGTCAGTGTTTACAAGAAAGGACACCAGATGGACAAAGATGTTACTACTGATAACATGTCAAGAAGAATAGTATAACGTCACCAAAGATAGGAAACTAGACGCCTAGTGTCCGACTGTGGATGCGGATCAATTACAACCAACGTACGAATCTATGCAGTTGGGGTAGGTGATCAGGAGACAAAAAATAGACATTACAAGTTACGGCTTTGTTCGCTGCAAGAAGGGAGGATGTTAGAGGCACTAGATATAATCAATGACACTAAGAAGAGAAAATGTAAAGGCAACAATAGGATTACAGCAGTTATAAATTCGGTCACTTCATGATTCTTACACTAAGGCCAAGCTTAGAGACATACAACGATAATAAAACTGTAGAAAGGTCTTCCCACTAATCGTGTCCTACTGTAAGCTCTCATCTGAATAGGATGAGAGTCAGTGAAGAAGAATTAGGATGGATTTGCTTGTAAATGATTTCAATCCATAAAAGGCCAAAGCCGGAAGGCTGGTGATACTAACATAATTCTCTCCTGATTTGTGAACTTTGCATGTGCACCTGGTGTTTGACCGTTCAAGGTAAATAAAAAGACCAGCGCTCTATCATGGCAAAGCTACAGATTTCATTTTTGATTTCCTTCGGTATATTGCAAACATGAAGAAAACAGAACCCTGGGGCATACTGACACTGAAAGTGAAAGTATCGGAAAGAAAGCCATGAAACTAACACTTGTAGAGAATAATCTCTTAAGAAACTGGGAAACCATAAACAGGATCTTCCAGATATACAATCAAAGCGCAGCTTAGTTAACAATTCGTCATACCGAACGCGGTTGAATGCCTTGGACCCGAGTAACTGCCAATAGTACTTAATATAACTTAGGTGAGTATATATATATATATATATATATATATATATATATATATATATATATATATATATATATATATATATATACATATATATATATATATATATATATATATATATATATATATATATATATATATACATATATATATGTATATATATATATATATATATATATATATATATATATATATATATATATATATATATATATATATATATATATATATATGTATATATATATATATATATATATATGTGTATTTATATGTAGATATGTATATATACAGTCAGTCAAAAAGTCTCCATACATCACCTGCTTTCTACACTATTTTTCTGTTATGTTTAACTAACCAATTAAATCAATTGGAACTATGAGAAAACATATTTAAAATAATATTTGAAACTTAACAAACGAAGATTAGTATTAAAAATAACTACGGAACATTTCATTTAGAAGATATATCATTGTTATAAAAATGTAAATAAAATTAATGTCAAAAAAAGTCTCCATACACTTAAGAACTGCCCTGAAAAAACACGTTTTAATTAGCCACATTTTATCAAAATATCCATTGCTCGCGAAACCGAAAACAAATGAATAATTTTCGGCCATACTTGTTGCTAGTAATTTTGCAGTGGGTTTTTAAAGTAGTATTAAAGATGAGCAAGAGAAATTGTGAAATTCCATTTCAAGTTTGAAAGATCATAATTGATTTGTGGAAAGATGGAAAATCCTACAGAAATATAAGAAAAATTATTAAAAAGTCGCATGCTGCTGTTCAGTAAATTGTAAACCAGTATAAACCAACGGGTTCTTATAAAATTCGACCATGCTCCGGTCATCCCAAGAAACTGACTCCACGTGTATTGTTAGACAAATAATTATAGATCCCAAGAAAAGTGCACCAAAACTAAAAGAAGAAGTACGGGAACTATTTTCGAAAAATGTTTGTTCACAAGCAGTGAGAAATTGTTTACACAATGCAGGCTATAAGTGGTGTGCAGCCAGGAAGAAGCCGTTAATTTAGGAAGTTAATCGCAAAAGCGGTTACCTTTTGCTAGGGAATACGTTACTAAATCTCCTGAATGTTGGGAATCCGTAATCATCAGTGATGAAACTAAAA
>CM032454.1:65646088-65648786 GCA_019049505.1 Pachyrhynchus sulphureomaculatus
ATGAACTTTACTCTATCGTTGACTCACCCTGTACAATCCAAATTAAATATTTAAATGCAAATCAATAATATTAGATGCTAATTCGGATACTTTTCAATTACATGTTAGTAAGTCATCCAATAATAGGAACATTCACTGAATTGGTAATTGTAAAATTTTCAAAACGCAATACTTTTGAAACAAACTTCATACCCTTATAAATTGTGAAATCATTCTTAAAATGGCTGTCATATTTCACATAGTAACGTGAAATAATTAAATTTTAGAAATTGGCAACATATATTAATAAATTTAAAAATGATTTAAGAATGATTTGCTTTTATTTTTTTACTTTTATTTCAAAGCAGTAGTCAAATTTAATAATCTTTAACTGTTTTATTAAATTGAAAATAAATAAATTTAAACAGACACTGGTTTATTTAGGACGTAAATTCTCTCTTTGTGCGCAATATGTGCAGTTTATATCGATAAGATTTTATTTGGTGTATTTTAACTTTTAAAACAGTTTTTTACTTATATATTGTCACGATTATATTATTTATGGATGTATTGTGCATCGAAACAATCATTATTCTAAATTCTGTAAGCCACATATTTAGAAGGTGTTTTTTTTATTACCGTAACCTATTATTATTACTATTATCAAGAATATTGTATATTATGGTTTTCTACGATCAGTAGCTTTTGAAAATAAACTTTCTCTCTTAACATAAAGTTATTATGTTACAAAACGTATTTTTAGTTTTAAATTTTACCATTAAATAGTATCATTCTTAAGTCATTGTTTCATAACTTTAAAATACTCATGTTATCTAGGCTAAAAACGTAATCCATCATTTTTAATGTAATTGTAAAGCTAAAAAAGTATCTGTTTTGAACAAGCTGTTTTAAAATAATTTTCCTTTACATCTGATAATTTGGCCACTGAGATTTAGCATTAAAATAAACCGCCTCCAATGGATTTAGTTTAGTTGAACACCTGTCATAATATGAGAAAAATATATTTTGGGAAAATTTTATCATTAGACCGGAATCAGTAAAAAAGCAAGAGGAATGAGAAAACTAATGAGATAATTTTGCTGGGCTGAAACATACTCTAATGTTGGTTTTTCAGATGTCACAGTTGAACGTACTTTACTACGAGATAAATATACACACATTTACTCGCCATTTTCTTGACTGTTGCTTCACATATAAAGGAGAGAATTAAGACTATATTAGTCATAAGCTGAAGTCAAACAGACTCATTTGTAGTAGTGGCAGATTTTATATTACTGGGTGCGAGGCAACAAACATTGGACTTGTACTCGACCTGGGTGGCCCTATGGTATCCTCGATAATTCCCTATTCTTGCCAGATACATATTGCATTTCTAAGAAGAAAGGGGGTATTGTTTTATTCTTTTCTTTCATCTGTTAATAGGTTTGTCTGCCCAAATTTTACAGAGCAAATACTTAGCTGTGAAAGACAATAATATTGTCAAAAAGTGCTTTTGTTTATGTTAAAATAATTTGATTAAAACAGTATGTACATATATAAGGTATGTAGCATGAGAATATAAGGTGAATATGAAAAAATCTGAGTCAAGTTCAGCGGCATAACCATTTTTACTAACGATTAGACTTTACTGTTAAGTGTTTTTTATATTTTTTCTCTAACTTTAAAATTTTCATTGATGTTTTGAACTTTATCAAATGTACCCCGCATAAATAAAAATAACGATGTCTGTGCAAAAGCACTGACTCCATGTTTCATACCAGGACATTATCATAAAAAACATTTATTCTTTTTTTGCAAAGCAAATATATTTTTATTAATTCCTACCCCTTAAAATGACACCTACCCAATTTAAGTTCTTGTACTTGCATTAATTACGGGATTTTGTATTGAGCCAAATACTGGTATTGAAAAAAGAATTTTAAGAAAAAAAGCGATAGACAACCAGGTAGTTAATTAGGTGGATTTCAAAGAGCAGTATCTCTATTACGAAGAGTCGCATGTCAATGGGAGACAATTGCCACATATTTACTTTAGGTAAATATCTCGAGTAATGCGTACATGGGACAAGTTGTGCTACTGCTTGCCAAATAGCAGTGATTCACAATTTGGGACCATACTAACCTTTTCTTATTTACTTGATATATTTTTAAAAAGTATAGAAAAAGAAATATTCATAGTAATTTTTTATTAAAAGTTAAAATAGATTAAGTCTGGTTTCGCTATATATTATACCAGCTGTATAAGTTATATTGTTAAGCCTGATCTCAAAACAAAAACTCGAACAAATCTGCATGGTTACTGTGAGACCGATTTTTGAGCAAATCTACTTTCTCAACTAAAAAGACTTTTTTTCAATTCCATTTTTACATTTTTAGGAAAAATATCGCGAAAACATAAATATATACCATATTATCTTGCTAATTTCCTTACGGTTTTGTTCGTATTATTTATTAACCTCATTATGTTCTAACAAGATAATAATCTGGTACAAGATTTTATACGGATAAATTACAGTTAATATATCTGAAACACGCTTATTAGGATAACTGTAACTAAATAGCTGTTTGTCAGTATAATACTATAGATACACACCTGCTCTGTAATATTCCAAATAGGAACATTATCTATTACTGACAAAACAGATATACATATATAATACACGAATTTATGTCGATCTCAGTATTTAAAACTGTTAACT
>CM032454.1:65648886-65661386 GCA_019049505.1 Pachyrhynchus sulphureomaculatus
TATATATATATATATATATATATATATATATATATATATATATATTATATATATATATATATATATATATATATATATATATATATATATATATATATATATATATATATATATATATATATATATTATATATATATATATATATATATATATATATATATATATATATTTATATATATATATATATATATATATATATATATATATATATATATATATATATATATATATATATATATATATACAATACTCAATTTAAGTTTCATTTAAATACCAAATATTCATAAAACGAACCCAAAGCCCAAGAATTGAAAACAAATATATATATATATATATATATATATATATATATATATATATATTCATATATATATGGTGTGGTAAAACGATTTAATTTACGACTTGACTAAAATTGAAACATTTGAAAACTGTGAAGTAATTACACGTATAACATCCTTTTAGGTAACACTTTTTATAAGTGAAATAAAAACCCCTTTATATTGTATTATTATTTAGTACTTCATGTAGTTTTAGACATATATCATTTTAAACATTGTATGTCAGAAGTTAACAGTTTTAAATACTGAGATCGACATAAATTCGTGTATTATATGTGTATATCTGTTTTGTCAGTAATAGATAATGTTCCTATTTGGAATATTACAGAGCAGGTGTGTATCTATAGTATTATACTGACAAACAGCTATTTAGTTACAGCTATCCTAATAAGCGTGTTTCAGATATATTAACTGTAATTTATCCGTATAAAATCTTGTACCAGATTATTATCTTGTTAGAACTTAATGAGGTTAATAAATAATACTAACAAAACCGTACAGAAATTAGCAAGATAATATGGTATATATTTATTTTTTTGTGATATTTTTCCCAAAACTGTAAAAATGGAATTGAAAAAAAAAGTCTTTTTAGTTGAGAAAGTAGATTTTGCCCAAAAATCGGTCTGACAGTAACCATGCAGATTTTTTCAAGTTTTTGTTTTGAGGTCCGTCTTAAAAATATAACTTATACAACTGGTATAATATATAGCGAAACCAGACTTAATCCATTTTAACTTTTAATAAAAATTACTATGAATATTTCTTTTTCTATACTTTCTAAAAATATTTCAAGTAAATAAGAAAACGTTAGTATGGTCCCAAATTGTGAATCACTGCTATTTGTCCCATGTACGCATTACTTGAGATATTTACCCAAAGTAAATATGTGACAATTGTCTTTCATTGACATGCGACTCTTCGTAATAGAGATACTGCTCTTTGAAATCCACCTAATTAACTACCTGGTTGTTCGTCTATTGCTTTTTTTTCTTAAAATCCTTTTTTCAATATCAATATTTGGTTCAATACGAAATCCTATAATTAATAAGTACAAGAACTTAAATTGGGTAGGTGCCATTTTAAGGGGTAGGAATTAATAAAAATATATTTACTTTCCAAAAAAAGAATAAATCTTTTTTATGATAATGTCCTGGTATGAAACATGGAGTCAGTGCTTTTGCGCTGACATCGTTATTTTTATTCATGCGGGTACATTTGATGAAGTTCAAAACATCAATGAAAATTTTAAAGTTAGAGAAAAAATATGAAAAATACTGAACAGAAAAGTCTAATCGTTAGTAAAAATGCTTATGCCTCTGAACATTAGTCAGATTTGTATCATATTCTTCTTATATTCTCATGCTACACACCTTAAATATGTACATACTGTTATAATCAAACTATTTTAACATAAACAAAAGCGCTTTTGTTTTTCACAGCTAAGTATTTGCTCTGTGAGATTTGGCCAGATAAATCTATTAACAGATGAAAGTAAAGAATAAAACAATACCCCCCTTCTTCTTAGAAATGCAATATGTATCTGGCAAGAACAGGGAATTATCGACGATACCATAGGACCGCCCAGGTCGAGTACAAGTCCAATGTTTGTTGCCTCGCACCCAGTAATATAAAATATGCCATTACTACAAATGAGTCTCTTTGGCTTCAGTTTATGACTAATATAGTCTCAATTCTCTCCTTTAGATGTGAAGCAACAGTCAAGAAAATGGCGAGTAAATGTGTGTATATTTATCTCGTAGTAAGGTACGTTAAACTGTGACATCCGAAAACCAACATAAAAGTATGTTTCAGCCCAGCAAAATTATCTTAATAGTTTTCTCATTCCTCTTGCTTTTTAACTGATTCCGGTATAATGATAAAATTTTCCCAAAATACATTTTTCTCATATTATGACAGGTGTTCAACTAAACTAAATCCATTGGAGGCGGATAATTTTAATGCTAAATCTCAGTGGCCAAATTATCAGATGTAAAGGAAAATATCTATGTTTATTTTAAAAAAGCTTGTTCAAAACAGATACTTTTTTAGCTTTACAATTACATTAAAAATGATGGATTATGTTTTTAGCCTAGATAACATGAGTATTTTAAAGCTATAAAACAATGACTTAAGAATGATACTATTTAATGGTAAAATTTAAAACTAAAAATACGTTTTGTAACATAATAACTTTATGTTAAGAGAGGAAGTTTATTTTCAAAAGCTACTGATCGTAGAAAACCATAATATACAATATTCTTGAGAATAGTAATAATAATAGGTTACGGTAATAAAAAAACACCTTCTAAATATGTGGCTTACAGAATTTAGAATAATGATTGTTGCGATGCACAATACATCCACAAATAATATAATCGTGTCAATAAGTAAAAAACTGTTTTAAAAGTTAAAATACACCAAATAAAATCTTATCGATATAAACTGCACATATTGCGCACAAACAGAGAATTTACGTCCTAAATAAACCAGTGTCTGTGTAAATTTATTTATTTTCAATTTAATAAAACAGTTAAAGATTATTAAATTTGACTACTGCTTTGAAATAAAAGTAAAAAAATAAAAGCAAATTATTCTTAAATCATTTTTAAATTTATTAATATATGTTGCCAATTTCTAAAATTTAATTATTTCACATTACTATGTGAAATATGATAGCCATTGTAAGAATGATTTCACAATTTATAAGGGTATGAAGTTTGTTTCAAAAGTATTGCGTTTTGAAAATTTTACAATTGCCAATTCAATGAATGTTCCTATTATTGGATGACTTACTAACATGTAATTGAAAAGTATCCGAATTAGCATCTAATATTATTGATTTGCATTTAAATATTTAATTTGGATTGTACAGGATAAGTCAACGATAGAGTAAAGTTCAGTATCTCATTTGTTTCGGGAATGACGAAAAAATGTTAAATACAATAATTTTAGGGAATGTTAAGGTGCACAGTTTAAAATTATTTTTGAGTATACAGGGTACTTCAAAAAAGTGTTGCAGATATAATATGTTTTTTTTTTTTAAATGGAACATCCTATTTTTTTTTTAAATGCTGCGTAAAATTTTATAACTTATTTATTAATAATATTATATACCTAAATCTAGTAGTTTTTCTAATATTTCAATTAAAAAAAAAATACTAGTGTTCAGTTTTGTAAAAAATTGCTAGTAGCACCATTGTTTCTGAAACTGGAATACTCGTAATGGATACGAGCGTTCTATAGAGATGAAAAAAAGATATATGCAAAGAAATTTGAATTAGAAGCTACTGGGTCTTCAAAATAAATTTATGCATTTCGACTATTTTAAATTGAAAAATCTCAATTTTTTTAAATGGCGCACCCTGTATATTGTTACTTTTTCTGTTAGATTTTACAAAACCCTTCAGTTTTTATTAAGTATGTCAGATACCTATTTCTAATAGTTTTCCATGTATTTCGAATTTTTCAACTTACGTTATAACATCATAATTGTCAAGAAAAACAAAAATGTAGGCATTGTCCAATTTTGACATGTCTACTAAGTAAGTAAAAATAGTTTAATTTGTTGTAGTAACTGACGTATAAAGGTAATAGTTATGGATTTTCCTAAAAATGAATTAGTCGATATGGTTTATTTACTGGGCGAGGCGGGAAAAAATTGTCTTTTGGCAGTAAGGCTTTACGGAGCGAAGTACCCTAATAGACGTATACCATCTAGAAAATCTTTTCAGTGCGTACTGGAACGGTTTGATAGTAGTGGTAGCGTTGAGTATACGAAACGGAAAGTAGTAAACCAGAATGCTACCAATGAGGAAAAATAAATGGAGATTTTACTTCATGTTGACGATAATCCCCAGGTCAGCAGCCGTCAACTAGCTGACTTATTTGACACATCCCAGTCTACAGCGAATCGCACCACGAGAAAATGCCAATATTATCCCTTTCATATGGAACTACACCAAGAACTTCAAGACCGTGATTTTGAACGACGAGTAAACTTTTGTACCACCATGAATGGAGCAATAGAGGCCGATCCAAATTTTTTGTCCAAAATAATGATTTCTGATGAAGTTACTTTTCGCAGTAATGGAGCAGTTAACAGCCAG
The DNA here is from genome assembly GCA_019049505.1 of Pachyrhynchus sulphureomaculatus. NCBI lineage: Eukaryota > Metazoa > Arthropoda > Insecta > Coleoptera > Curculionidae > Pachyrhynchus > Pachyrhynchus sulphureomaculatus. The sequence goes on from CM032454.1 coordinate 65,653,331, forward strand.
GCATCATTATTCAATTGTTAATCTATTTTGGGTCCGGGAAGTTCAAAACCAAAACCATTGGTCGCTAAATGTATGGTGTGGAATATTAAATTTTCGAATTATTTGTCCATATTTGTTCCGCGAACCGCTTAACGGGCCTAGATATATAAATTTTTTGCAAAACGAATTACTCCAGATTTTTGAAGAAGTTGATAACTTTGAAAGGGGACAAATGCAGATTTAACAAGACGGAGTTCCTCCTGCTCATTACCACCGGGAAGTTCGGGAATTTTTAAAGGATCGTTACCCAAAAAAATTGATCGGTAGGGATGGATTCATTCAGTGACCTCCTCAATCATGTGACTTAACACCTTTAGACTTCTTTTTGTGGAGCTACATTAAAGATCGCGTTTATGTGAATCTCCCTACAACACCAGTAGATATGGAAAATAGGACACGGGATGCGTGCAGGACAATAACGCTCTTTATGCGAAGAAAAGTGAAGGAAAATATAGTTAAACGACTAAACATGTGTATTCAAGTAGACGGGCATATTTTTGAACATTTATTACGTCATAATAATTTTTTTTTTATGGGTCTAGCACACGTGCTGAAGGGAAGTCCCTAAAGAGCTACAGGAGCGACACGTGTGCAGAAAAAGTGATTCACGTTGTTCTTGAATCGTTAATTAATCATTAGATAAGTTAAACTATATTAAAATTATTATTAACTATTTGTTTTTGCTTTCACAATAGTGTAAGTGTATTAAAAACAAGGGTAAAAATTGAAAAATTCAAAATAAATCGAAAACTATTAGAAATAGTTATATGACATACTTAATAAACGTTGGAGGGTTTCGTAAAATCTATCAGAAAAAATAATAATATGCAGGGTGAGTTATTTAAAACATTTGAGATTTTTTAATGTAAAATAGTCGAAATGCATAAATTTATTTTGATCACCTTGTAGCATCTAACTCAAATTTCTTTACATATATCTTTTTTTTCAACTCTATAGAACTGTCGTACCAATTATGAGTATTCCACCTTCAGAAACAGTGGCACTACTGGCAATTTTTTACAAAACTGAAAACTAGTATTTCTAAAAAAAAAAAATAAATATTAGAAAAACCACTAGGTTTAGGTATATAACGTTATCAATAAAAAAGTTACAAAATTTTACGCAGAATTTAAAAATAAACTAGAAAATAGAATGTTCTGTTTAAAAAATATACGTTATATCGGCCACACTTTTTTGAAGTACCCTGTATACTCAAAAATAATTTTGAACTTTGCACCCTAACATTCCCTAAAACTATTGTATTTAACATCTTTTCGTCATTCTCGAAACAAATGAGATAATGAACTTTACTCTATCATTGACTCACCCTGTGTACAAAGCAAGTGTGTACAATCCTATTTTTCTTATTATTTAACTAAGGTTATAGGGATAGATATATACTATTTATTTCCAGAAAACAAATTTGCAATGCTTTAAACACATCCATATATATTATAGTAAATAAAATTACAATAAACATTGGCAATAAGTAACATAATTAAAAGGGACTAAATTATGTATAAAATTTTTAATAAAAAATAATTCCTAGAAGATTGAAGTTTATTCGCAGCTGGAAATATCTTACAATTATTTTTAGTAAATATAAACTGAGAGTAGATATTTAAACTTATCAGAACTTTTCTTAAAAAACCCAATGAACTTGTATGTACAAAATACAGAAGGTGTAAAAAAAAATATACATTGCGAAAATCTTTTAAGACCGAAAAGTTTTACTTGTTTTGAATAGTATAACAAAAGCTCTTTTTAGATATATAATAGCAATATTGAAATCTGACGCTTGGACACAAGAAATAATATTATATTGATAAGGGACAGTAATAGACAAAATTAGCAACTGCAACTTATGTAGATAAGATATCTAAATATGGTGTATAACATAATATTGCAAGCAGACTATACAAAAACCACATTTTGAATATTTTACTTAAAATCTCCATCAGTATGCACTCACAAAAATTTATATGCATTGCAATATTTTTTTCAGTAGGTTCTGTAGTTATTGAAATACCTTTGATATTTAAGATGTTTTAAAAACTTTGTCTCTTTTAAGTTTTGACAATGAATCCATTGCCATAGAAAAATTTTCTTTTTACTTTCCTTGCCAAAGGAAACTATCGCATTTGAGCTATATCGCTTAAGGCAAAGGGGTTAAAAGGAGTGGGGGTCCGTGCATTTTATAGGGTTTTAATAATAATATGGTAATTTTTCCTGTGTTTTTTTTTTTGTTGAGATATTAAACAAATATTTTGTATAAATATTTATAGTATAACATAAAAGGGGTGCACATATATGTATATATATATATATATATATATATATATATATATATATATATATATATATATATATGTACATATATATATATATATATATATATATATATATATATATATATATATATATATATATATATATATATATATATATATATATATATATATATATATATATATATATATATATATATATATATATATATATATATATATATATATATATATATATATATATATATATATATATATATATATATATATATATATAGTGTTATATGTCCTATTTAAGGTTTTTGAAGGCGATGAACTTAAAAATTAGCTTATATTTTCCATGAATTTTAATTTTAATGCAAGGAGAAGTTAAGAGGGGTGGGAAGTTGTTAATTATTGCAGAGTCTCGATAGTTTTTTGTAAATTTTTCCACGTTTTTTGGTTAATGTAATTGACAAATTTTAGGAATATTATTTATAGTAAAATATAAAATTGGTAAAATGATTAACCCAGTACTTTCTTTGCAAATAGGCTGTCCTAGGATAAAGACTAAATTTGACTATATTACGCTAAAGAATTCAATCCAATTTATGGTGAAATATTAATAAAAAAAAATCAATAAATTACCTTGTTAAAATAAACGAAAAAAATAAGCAGTGAATTTGGCTTTCTTAAAGTAAAAAATAATTTAATCCAAAAACCAATAATTGATATCACTCCATATTTATTTCCTCAGGTATACCTTATACATCTCAGAAAATAAAAGTCTGAACGTGCAAAGCTAAAAATTTAAGATGTTTTGTTATCCAAGTGATCCCACGAACAAGAGAGCAAATGAACTTTTACAGGACTATTCTAGAGGTTGTTTTGAGATATTTCAAAACCACTTTTAGTATTTCTGATTTTTCTGAATTTTAGAGTCAATGAAAGTTGATATATGAAAGAAAAAACTTTTTGTTGACCTGAAACACATCTAACAACTAAAATTAAAAATAAACTGATGGCAATCTAGAATACCGTGTCGTCGCAAACCGATATTTATATATATATATATATATATATATATATATATATATATATATACATATATATATATATATATATATATATATATATATATATATATATATATATATATATATATATATATATATATATATATATATATATATAATGTCTAAAAAGAGCTTATTATTTCATTCAAAATAAGTAAAGCTTTGCGGTCTTGAAGGATTTTCATAATATATAATCTTTTCACACTTCCTGGATTTTATACATGCAAGTTCATTGTGTCTTTTAATAAGAGTTCTGCGAAGTATAAACATCTACTCTCAGTTTATATTTACTAAAAAATTTAACCAGAAAATAGTTATCACTCTGCTGCCTACACTTTCTCTAATAGCCTCTCGTCTGCTCTAAAATGTGTTAGAAATTTCAGGAATACCCCGATGTTGGAATTATTTTTTATTAAAAAGTTTATACTTAATTGGCTCCGTTTTAATTATGTTACATATTATCAATGTTTATTGTTAGGGTATTTACTGTAAGATATTGGTGTGTTTAAAGCATGACAAATTTGTTTTGAAATAAAATAATATATATATATATATATATATATATATATATATATATATATATATATATATATATATATATATATATATATATATATATATATATATATATATATATATATATATATATATTATATTATATGTATATATATATATATATATATATATATATATATATATATATATATATATATATATATACCCCTGTAACCTAAAGTTAAATAAAAAGAAACATAGGATTGTAAATACTTGCTTTGTGTACAATCAAAATGAAGTATTTAAATGTAAATAAATAATATTAGAGGCTAATTAGGATACATTTCAATTACATATTAGGAAGTCAACTAGTAATAACAATATCATTGAATCGGTAATTGTGAACTATTCAAAACGCAATGCTTTTGAAGTTCTAATAAATTGTGAAATTATTCGTACCATTGCTTCATATTTCATAAAGTAATAAATAAAATCAAATTTTAGAAATTGGAATACATATATGTATTAATAAATTTGCAAATGATTTAAGAATGATTTGCTTTCATCTGTTTACTTTTATTTCATAGCAACAGTCAAATTTAATACTCTTTAACTGTTTCATTAAGATAAAAATAAACAAATCTAAACAGACACTCTGTTTTACAACTCAATAAACTTCTCCACAAGCAGGTTTATTTAGGACGTAAATTTACTCTTTGTGCACAATATGTGCAATATATACTGATAAGATTTTATTTGGTTTATTTTTAATTTTAAAATTGCTTCTTACTTATATATCGTCACAACTATAATATTTATCGATTTATTACTAATCGAGACAATAGTTAATCTAAATTCTGTGCCGTGACCTATTATTATTACTATTATCCAGAATAATATGTATTATTGCTTCCTATGATTAGTAGCGTTTGAAAATGAACTTCCTCATGATTATTTTATAAAAGGCATTTTTAGTTTAAAATTTTACTAATAAATAGTATCATTTTTAAGTCAATATTTTATATTTTTCAAAGTTTTCATTATCATATTCAATTTAAATACTGAATATCATATTTTGGGTAACAAAATATTATATTTTATGCCAAAAATTGTATACTGACTTATTTATACTGAAAATATAATACTTTATTTTTTTTGTGTAACTTAAAAACTAAAAGAGAACTATTTTCAAATAAACATAAGTTCAGTTGAATACTGATCACAATATGCCAAAAAAAAACACTGTTTATTTTGTATAATTATTTTAGGAAAATCATCTGACATTAGTTAGGCAAGAGGAATAAAAAACTATTTAAATAATTTTGCTGGGCTGTAACATATTCTAATGTTGGTTTTTCAGATCTATATTTGACCAAATTGGAGTACTTTACTGCGAAAAATGTACACGTTTACTTGTACTTTCCTTTATGGCTGCTTCCCCTCTAAATTAGGGAGTACAGAATATATTAGTTATATATATATATATATATATATATATATATTATATATATATATATATGTATATACATATATATATATATATATATATATATATATATATATATAAATATATATATATATAAAAATATACATATATATATATATATATATATATATATATATATATATATATATATATATATATATAAAAATATACATATATATATATATATATATATATATATATATATATATATATATATATATATGTATATATATATATATATATATATATATATATATATATATTATATATATATATATATATATATATATATATATATATATATATATATATATATATATATATAATATATAAATATATATATATATATATATATATATATATATATATATATATATATATATATATATATATATATAGGCAGAAAAGTTTTTGATCTAGTATTTTAAACACATTTTTTCGCATAATTCGACTTTATTCATCAATATAGTCTGCTTCAAGAGAGATACAATCAGTCTAAAGCTTTTCTAGCATTTCTGTGCTTTTGTTGTAGAAGGATTTGTCTTTGCCTTCAAAATAGGCCTCATTTTCGGCGACAACTTCTTCACTGGAGCCACATCTCTTTCCCGGGAGCATTTCTTTGAGGTCTGTGAATGGATAATAGTGGCTGGGGACCAAATCTGGAGAATATGGTGGATGAAGAAGCAATTCGAATTTCAGTTCATGCAATTTTGCCATAGTAATCATTGACGTGTGACACGGTGCATTGTTTTGATGAAAGAGCACTTTTTTCTTGTTCATTTGGGACCGTTTTTTTTTGTGATTTCTGCCTTCAAACGCCGGCTGTTGTGCCTTTGCTCGATTCGCGCGGCTTTCAACGGCTGCTGTCCACTCAGCTGACTGCCGACTTGATTTCGGTATATAATGGTGGATCGATGTTTTATCCATTGACACATATCGCATGAAAAAAACCTTCTTATTGCGCTTAAACAGGTCCAAACAGCGCTCAGAATCGAACAGAGCTTTCTCATGCCCAAAGGTTTATGCAAAATATAACCAACACGTTCTTTTGATATCTTTAGGGTGTCAACTATCTCACGCAATTTCACTTTAAGGTCATCCAAAACAGTTTTGTGGATTTTTTTATGTTTTCCGGTGTAACCACTTTATTTGGGCATCCAGAGCGTTCAGCATCATTTGTATCTGTACGATCCTGTTTAGATTCAACATACCAGTGAATGATGAGTGTAACACTTATCAAGTCATTGCTTTGTTTGAACGGTATTTTTTTTCCATCAAAAAACAGTGTTTAGACTAAAAACTTTTCAGCGTAATCTACATATATATATATATATATATATATATATATATATATATATATATATATATATATATATATATGTATATATTTATATATATATATATATATATATATATATATATATATATATATATATATATGTATATATATATATATACACATATATATACATATATATATATATATATATATATATATATATATATATATATATATATATATATATATATATATATATATATATATATATATGGGTCCAGCACAGGTGCTACAGGAAAGTCCTTAAAGCTCTACAGGAGCGGCACGTGTGCGGAGAAAGCGATTCACGTTGTTCTTCAATCGCTGTAAATTGTACTCGGTGGGAAACACAGTCTTGGGCATATTATTCCAAAGGGATGATGTTCTCCATATAAAAAACTGCTTGAAAAGCGTCGTAAGAGGAGTAACAAGCTGAACCTCATACGGATGTGAAGTATTAGCGCGATGTGTACTTCTAACATGCACCGCTTTGGGAGGAAATAAGCGGGCCGCATCCTTCGAACACTTTCCATGAAAATACTTGAAGAATAGGCTCAAGTCGCCAATCGTTCTTCGATGTTCCAGCGAATTAAAGCCGTCGGTCAGTTCCGGGTCTCCAATCAGACGAACAGCTCTTTTCTGAATAGAATCCAACAAATGCAGTGTATGTTTGGGAGCGGAGCTTCAAACATGGGACCAGTATTGAATAGTTGGTCGAATTTGAGCTTTGTAAAGAATTAACAGTTGTTGTGGAGTGTAAAGCTTTCTGGTTCGAAATAATATTCTCAACTTTGGAGAAGCTTTCTTTGCTATGCCAGCAACATGTTCGTGCCAGGACATATTTGCTCTCAAATTAAGGCTCGACAAATTGAGTGACGATGTTAGGGGAATGGAGTGCCCGACATGACCATGTCCGGTTCAGCAACGTTAACTTTTTTAGGAAAAAACTGCCGCCTGGGTTTTTGTAGCGTTAAATTCCCCTTGGTTACTGTCACCCCAAGATAGAATTTCTTCCAGGTCTTTGTTAAGTTGAATGACTTCCTGCTGTCTGCAGATATTCGGCTGAGTAGCCGATGTCCGAGCGTTCAAAGTGCATGAAGAGATAAGTGTACTGTTATCTGCAAATCTGTAGATTGGATTCTTGGTATTTTCCAGCAGATCGTTAATATAAATGAGAAAGAGAGTAGGAGACAGTATGGAGCCTTGGGGTATACCGGCGTTGATAGTGAAGGTGTTAGAAAGAAATCCGTCGACTGCCACCCTTAAAGAACGCTCTCTGAGGAAACATGGGAGCCACAAACAGAACTTTTCAGACATACCATAAGAACGTAGCTTAGCCAACAGCCCATTGTGCCAACACGGTCGAATGCCTTGG